>VRYO01001681.1:25264958-25317466 GCA_009812075.1 Sialia sialis | reverse complement strand
TGGTGCAAGGTGTGCTCCATGTCACAAAGCAGGGGAGGAGCTGGGCTGTTGTTAGTTATTGTGGGTTTAACTAGTTTTATGGGTTCTCTATCCCCCTGGAACGAGGATTTTCTCTTCAGGGTGATGCTCCAACCCTGACAAGGGCCATCAGGTTTGGGAATTAAGCCCATTTAGGCCTAACCTGACTCTGTTAGTTCTTTTCTTGGTTATTACTCCCTATTGAAAGGTGGGGGAAAGACAAAAGCAAAGATTATTCTTTGGGGGATAGAAAGGTGTTGTCCATGGAACAAACCTCTTTATAAAGGCCTTCTGTATTGAGGGAGTTTTTCCTGGTGTGCTTATTGAATCATTTAGTTTGGAAGAAATCTTTCAGGTCACCAAGTCCAGCTGTAAATCCAACACTGCCAAGTGCACCAGGCAGCCTGTTCAGTGCTTGATAACCCTTTTGGTGACATTTTCCCTGATACCTAATTTAAAACTTCGCTAGCATAACTTACGGCTCTTTGCACTTGACCTGTCCATTGTTACTGGGGAGAAGAGATCAACCCCCAGCTTGCTTCTCCCTTGAGTGAGTTGTAAAGAGTGGTAAGGTCTCCTGAGCTCCTTTTCTCCAGACTAAACACCCTGAGTTCTCTCCTCCCCCTATTTAGACTTGCACTCCAGACCCTTTACCAATGTCTTTATCTAAACTCCCTCCTGCACCTCAGTGTCTTTCACATTTACTTTTATCTGATCAGCTGCATGGTGTCGTCTCTAAAAAGTGCTTTGCCTCGGTTTTGTTAAGATCAGCTTCAATTATATCTGATGCAGTAAAAGAAAAAAAAAAGTCACTCTGTTACTGAAATAATGGGATTTTTGTGTCCTTGAAGTCACTAATATGTTAGAGTACCTTGGGAAATAGTGTTCTGAGCCCAAGTTTTTCCCAGCACTACTACTGGTACATTCCAGAGTTTGAGTGTTTGGTTTTTTTAAAGGGATGTTAGAATTTTATTGTATTGGTTTCCCAACTGCTGTACTGGTTTTGTTGGTACTGCCATGTGCAAAGCAGTACCTTCATCTCATCCTAGTTTGGCATATTTCATCTTTGCAAAAGATGTTAAAACATTTGCAGTGTGAACAGAATGAAGTCTGGTTATGTCTGTGTACTGTCTGGCATGTCTTTAGCATCTGCTGTCACTTGTGGAGAACTGCAGATTCTGCAGTCAATAAAATTTTTATGATGAGTATTAATATGGGTTTTCTCTAAAATAGGAGGCAAATTACTGGGTTAGAGTCCTACTTGGTAAGGAAGTAAAATGCTGTCAGACACTGGAGTCTGGGTTCATCATGCATGAATGAGGCATTTAGGAACACCTGAATTTAAACAGAAGAAAATAATGTCTGCTGTGATTTTGAGGAGTAGATAACCATTTTTTATCAGTACTTCTGTGAGACAACTTGAAATAAATAAATAAAAATTTTCTTGGTAACTGTGAAGCAAATCCAGAGGCGCAATTCAGAAAGTGAGGGAAGAAATGCACACACCCTGGACTTTATTCTGTACAAATACAGTCTTTTCCTTGGCTCTTTTGCCTTTGATTTTACAGAGTAAGTGCATAGCACTTGATAATCTCTGTTAAAAAGGATTATATTCTACAGTAGGGCTAAAATTTGTTTGTAGCTCATGTACACTGAAGGTAGAAACTTTGCCCCTTGCAAAGAAATAGAATATGCAAGTCAGATATTACTGAATATCTGCGGGGTATGAATCAGTGTAGGCATAGGTGTGTCCTTGAATCTGGTTTTCACTGTATCAGTGTGTGCAGCTGCAGAGATTTGTGTAGGTTTTTTTTCAAACTGACCCTTGTGTGATTTCCCCACAGTTTGTGACTGCCTGCAGTTTTGCTACAGCATTATAACCTTTTGAGAGAATTTAAACATTTCACTTGTTAAGGTTTTGATCAAGAGATACACAACAGATATACCAATGCTTAGCTACATAACAGGATAAAAAACCTTTTCAGTGATCTTTACCTTAACCTTCTGGTTCCCCTCATGTTTCCAAGCATCCAGAATATGTCACTGGAGGACACACATGCTAAATATTGACTGGTAATGCCTAATGCCACAGGGCATCTGTCACTGTTGCTGACACAGTGAAGGGCTGTGTGTGTTCCTTACAGCTCTCAGATTGCCACTGGCACACCCTGGGAAGGCAGTGAAGAGGATTTCTTTCTGGGATCTTTTTTACCCTTTGGATCACTACAAAGGCAGTACATGCACAGTCCTTTGGCTGTGGCTGGGGGATGTGTTTTCCTTCTCAAAGGAGCCTACAATCATTTCAGGGTTCCACCTTGACTAAAGAGATACCTCATCTCTCACCTGTCATTTAATTTATGTTCATCTGCAGTAAAATAAACCTTCATCATTTGTGTTTTACTAAGATGCTGTTCTGGGAACTCAGCAGGAGCACATCTGACAGGCAGTTTGTTGTCATGTATAACACACTGAAGGGTCAGGAATTTTATTCTATCAGTTCTTGAAGTAGATCAGTTCATGTATCTCCTCCTCCCACAGCAAGGCACTGACCCCTAAGAACAGATATTATGTTCTGCTATGTGTCTCAGAAATGTGGTCATTAACAACCTGTTAATACATATTAAACATTCTCCAGTTGGCATTTACTTCACTTGTGTGTCAGAATTTCAGGGTTTGTGCAGTGAAGTTTGTCATTCTCACTCTCTAGAACACTCTTGTTTGCCAGTCATGTGCAGTAGGAACTGAACTAATGCACAGAGAAAAATATATTTTCCCCAGTGGAGTTTCTCTCCTCTATTCTTTCCTCCAGAAAAGTTACATTTTGGTTTAAAACAAAACAAGTAAGGAAGCCCAGGTAAGAAATTATTTTTTCAAAAAAGAAAGCAGCTTCAATAAAAACTGAAATTGCATAGGGCTGACTGAGTTTAGCTGGCATCATTTTCTCTTACATGTAGTAGGTAAAGGTGTGAGAAAATCTGGTTTTATATTTATTTCTGATACAGGTAGCACCAAGTGTAACTCCACTCTAAAGGACACGTGAATATGTAAGAGTATAGATAACTTCTAAAAACAAGATACATTTGGCCTGCTTTTTGCAGATAAAAGTTCCTCTAAAAATTTGAAGAGTGTATTGCAATTCTGTCATGGGAATGATCAAACTTGAAATTCAGGATCCAGTTGCTACTGCAACATTTTTTACTGGAAAGATTATTCATGTGTTGCTTGAATATGAATATGCACAGAGGAATTGAGTATTTCAAAATCTGCATAACCCTTGTCAGGGTTACTGAAAGTCTGAGTGCTTCCAATAACAAGCTGCAGTGTTGGCAGCTGCCAGTTTTGGGGCATGACAGAAACAAACACTTGTTTGTTCAGACAAAATTAATGTTCTGCTTTAGACTGTCTTCCGTGAACACTCTGTTAGGGAGTCTTGATTTTAGCTGATGAAACTGCTTCCTGAACCCTTTTGTTGAATTAGTTTTGTTTGCACTGCTCAGCGTTTCACTGGGTGAGGAGCTGGAATGCAAATGTTGATTGTGCTCCTGTCCTATAGTGAGTGTGTCACAGAAAAAGATTTGAAGCTGTGGAGGGCTGTGGAGTCTGAAAGATGCTTAGGG
Source organism: Sialia sialis (assembly GCA_009812075.1). Taxonomy (NCBI): domain Eukaryota; kingdom Metazoa; phylum Chordata; class Aves; order Passeriformes; family Turdidae; genus Sialia; species Sialia sialis. The sequence goes on along the minus strand of VRYO01001681.1, from coordinate 25,313,831 downwards.
CTTTGATACTGGATGGAGCTGTAAAATGTTCTGTACAATTATGCTGGGAAGCAAATGCTAGGTCTCTGATGCTAAAGTGGTAAAAATGAACTTCATGCACAGTCCTTAGCAGTGAGCAGAGGGTTTGAAAGAGCAAACTGTCTTTAAACAAAGTTGAAGATAAGGCCTCTGCTGTGACCTTGCTACTCTGTGTTTTCCAGTAGGAGTTATTAGCTTCAGGGATATTTCCTTGAGTGCCTAGAATCCCAGGGAAAGAGGCACCCATGGGAACATTATAATATTTTGCATGGAAAAGAAAGATGTGAAACAGAACCGGCAGAAGAAAGAATGAAGTGATCTAGAATTGATCTAATTGGCCCTTTAATTTTAGCCATTCCTTGATACTGCTACTTGTGAGTATTATTTATTCAGTGGGTTGTGAATTTCTTTCAGTCTCTGAGCACATGAAACCTCTGGGGTGGATGGAGAACCACGATAGGGAGCTGTGGGAGGTAACTGAGCAGAAAGCCTCTTTGTTAGTAAATGCTGCTGTGCAAGGGGCAACACCTTCAGATGAGAATTTTTTAGATGGTACAAAACCTAAAAGTGGTGAAAACCAACCCTCTAATACCAGTGCTGCCTGTGGTTAAACTGTTCAGAAAGTTAAATATATAAGGACATATAATGATTATTTTCAAGTGTTTCAATGTGAGGGGTTAATATTTGAGGTTGGCAGCTGAGTATCTGGTCTGAATTGCAACTGGATGCCACAAAATGTGTATTTGTATTGAATGATCAGGGGGCTTTATGCTCTAGCAGTTCAGTAGCTCATGTTTTAAGAAGTTTCTCATTTGTCTCACAGAAGCTTCAAGGTTTGGGTAGATAGAATACTTACTGATTTCACTGTGTGATCTGATTTTTATTACATTCAAGGTCAGACCAGGCAGTGAGGCTGAATTTCTGCTACTTGTGACATATCCAAATTTTTCACTGTGACATTGAATGGGGGTTGCTTTGGGACAGTATTCTGACTCCTCTAACAGGAAATGGTTAAAAAGGAATTTCTGCACATCTGAAAAACTAGTCAGAAGAGAGGAGTTGGTTGTTTTGTCTCGCCTGCCTGATTGTGGATTAGGCTTTGGGCTGTCTGCTTTAAATATCAGAAGAGACGAGCTCCCTTTGTACAGGCAGAAGACAAAAAGTCTCGACGCTGCACAAGCTGGTCAGCTGATAGCAACTCAACTTGTGGGTATTCTCTTCACAGCTTTTGTGTTTCTGCATGCAAAATTGAAATCAAAACTTGTTTTTGATAAGCAGTACTATTCTGTTTATTAGCTATAATGTCAGTGTATGTTTATTATATCAAATTTTGTTAATACATCAGTTGGGGTTGTTTATCTTGTCTAGGGCAAGCTCTCAATTTCAGTTGTCTTTCTAGGAAATGCAGAATAACTGATGCTGAGGAGCAAGACTGAGGTGCAAAGTGTTCAAAAGTCTGGAAATGCCAAAAGTTGATATGCTCTGGCATTTTACTTTTTTTTTTTAATTATTGTAAATTTTTAATTGATATGTGTGTGCTTATTGCTGAGTGAAATTGTGAAGCTTGGTTTCCTGGGCTGTGGGGGCAGAGTTATTCGCTGGAAAATAGAGACTCCCAGCAAAAAGAAAGCCCTTGATTAGGGCACACATTTTGTTTTGCTGTAAGTGTTGGTGTTGCATAGAAAAGCTTTCTGTAGAGGACAGTGAAGAATGAGCCAGTTCATTCTGCTCCACAAGAAACCACCTTTGGTGTGGTCCCTGTAGCACTTAGATTTGCAGGGCTGCTGAAAGGAGACAGCATTGGGAACAGGATGGGTTTCTGTGATTAAAATGCTGTAGCTGACTGCATAAAGTAATTGTTGTGTACCACAGGGAGCATACAGAGCCTGGCTGTAAGTGTAATTAATGTTCACTTTAATCTGTGATGTGTGCAAACAGGTTTCATTCAAACTTTTCTTACACACTTTGTCAAACGCTCATATGTGTCAGATTCTTATATCCAAGGGAGCAAATGTTCTTTTTAATGTGTCTGAATGAAACCTCTACGTTCAAATGTTTTCATAAATTAATTATGTAAGCTGTAAATTCCTTAATTCTAAATGGCTTTTGGTACAAATAGTATTTCAGTGCAAAAATATTGAAAAATATTGCGAAATCAGTCTTTTTTCAGATTGCAAAGGAGGCAGGACTGCTTCACCAATTCTTTTGCAGTAGTGCACATTATAAGCTTTACTCCTCTTGGAAAAAAACCTCCAAAAAACTAATTTGAATTACAGTATGCCATTTCAAGATGAGATGTCCTTGTGCCAGGGAATCTACCAAATCCAGATCTTTTCACTGGGTGAAGCTGTGTTCCAGCTCCACGATGAATATATCCCTTGCCTTGGGTAATATAGCATCCTTAAACCTTCATGCAGATATGAACATTTTTCTTTTAAGTACTGTCAGAGTTTCTCTTAATAGTTTGGTGCCTTCAGAGCAAACCTCAGTAAGCAGAAGTCCTAGAAGATGAAATTTAAGTGTCATGCCTCAGCATGAAAGCAATGTGGAAAAAATAAATGCACCCTTGTTTAGTCTGAACTTTGCCTTGATTTTTTTTCTAAACATTCTTTGAGGAACTCTGCTCCCTAATTTTCTTTTTTTGCCTTCATCCTAATCTCAGAAGATAACTCTCCTCTGTTAGTGGGGAAAAAATTGTTTCTCTAAACTTCTGGTTGTTTTGGGTCACAGTAACAAGGGAAATCAGCAACTTCAGCAACTTAGCTTTTCAACCATTGCTAGAAATAACTAATAAAATATTTTCAAGGTAACTCTTCTGTAATTTCATTACTCTTAAAAAAGAAAAAGACATTCAATAATATTCACGGTGGGTTTTGTGCATTTTCTGCTTTGCTTTGGTTCAGTACACAATGCTCAGTGCAGTTTCTTAACAGTCATAGAAGGGTGGTACATTTGTAATTTGCAGCTGCTGGAGTTTGGGTAGATTTTGTTCATTTATTTAAGAAAAGGTAAAGCAAATAATTGTGTACACAAATAAAATATCTCCTGAACTGCAAGCTAGCTAGCTTTTATCTCAGAAGTTTTCAATAGTAGTCAAAGCTGCTTAAACTGTGGAGTTTAGTGGTGTTCTGGCTGCTCAAGGTGAAAGTTGTTGCACTGGAAGAATGTGATTTAGCTTGGCTTTGCTGCTTTTCTTTCCCCAGAGAGTGGTGTAACTGTCCTGCAGGGAATGTTTTTTGGAAGTGACAATGTTTGCTGGTTTTGTGCTTATTTGTGTATGGGCTTGAAATGTTTAGCATGTTTGTTAAATTGTTAACCCAAGAAAGTGATGGTGATGTTTATTGTATTTATGGCAGTTTCTGTATCTGCTGAGACTGAATGGTATTTCATGTCATGTGAGAAAGAGAAGAGGGCAGTTCTGTGTCCTGGCAAGATTCCCTTTTTCAAACATCCAAGGCCATTCTGAGCCAAACACGAGCTGTGAGCTCCCCAGAGGAAGCTGCTGAGCACTCCTTGCTGAGCAGCCTGAATGGTGCTTTCATGTCACCTCATCCTTGGCAGTGTTAGGATTTGCTGAAGGTTTGAGAGTCACTTTTGTATTTCGAATGCTTTTTTACATCCATTATTTTGAATTTCATTTAAGTTCTATAGTATTTCCAAAGTTGAGAGCGTCTCCAACTTCCCTGGACAACTTATTGCAGTGTTTCACCTCCCTTGTTGTGATAAAAATGTCTCTTATGCCCTAAAGCTGTTATTTGTGCCCTTTTTTCTGTCTTATATATCAAAGAAATAGTCTAACATAATTAGAAAATAATTACAGGCATGACCATCTTTATATCACTTGAAATGTAAGCCAAAAGCTTTGATTTGAAAACTCTGCTTATTACTATACCTGTTTATTCTCAAGTATATATTTATTCCTTCAAAACATACACAATCTGTTAGGTTTGTATGAAAAAGAGCCTGCAATGTCTTGCCTCGAATTTGAAACTTGAAGAAAGATCTTTCTTCTGTTGTGCTTTGCATAGTGAAATGGTTTTTTAAAGGGTTTTTTAAAAAAATAATTAACATGGAAGTTTTGCAGTACCCTGTTTAAATACAATTACATTCTTCTGTCTAACAGAAAATCCTAGTAAAACAAGGTTACCCTTTTTTATGAGTACTCATTCTTGGAAGGTTTGTTTTTCTGTTCTCAGAGTATTTGGCTTTTGTAATGTTCTGTCTTCAAGAGCATTTTCCCATATTCCAAGGTTTATTTAAATTACTGTTCAGAATGTTTGATGGTTTGATTTATTCAGAAAAGTGAGATATGCAGGTTAACTTGATTTTATAGCAGAATGTTTGGTTTGTAGCATTTATTCAAGATACATACACTTCTAGCAGAAGGATATGGTTTCTGTAAATCAGTGGCAAAAGCATGGGAGGCTTGCAGAAGCCCTTAACCTCTTGAACTTTCCCATGTCATCCTATGAACTCTGAATCTATGGCACTGTTCAAATCAGGAAATGTTTAAAAACGAAAAGCCAAAACCCTAGGCTGCTAGATTTTGTGTACAGAACATCTGTGTGTTTTGCATTTTATCATCCTAATCCTGGTAACATAAGCAGGCTATTGCAAACACTCATTAATTTATATAAAATAGCATATGATTTCAGTAGTTTGTTTTCTTGTTATTTCAGCTTTATGACAAAATAAACACAAAATCTTCACCACAAATCAGGAATCCTCCAAGTGATGCTGTACAGAGAGCCAAAGAGGTAATGGCTTTAAAGTATGGGTTTTTTTACTTTGAAAGGTTGATTGTATTTAAACTGTAACTTATTTTTCTTCATTAAGATGTGTATTCTGGCTCATTATCTGAATTATTTCTGGAATGCTACCGTTGCTTACTCAAGTTATGTAACAAGTTGCATAAACTTGCAGAATTACATTATCTGTGTAAGGATTATGAATATTACTCAGTTTAATCATTTAACCTTTTCTTCAACAATAGTGGTGTTAAAGGAACACTCCTGCTGGGTAGTTGCAGTGTCATTCCTGTTCAGGTTATTTATCTGCAGCAGAAATAAGTTTATAAAACTTAGTCACAAAAAGAAATATTTTGAAGTATCAGCTTTAAAATTGAAAAAAACGCCAAGTTTATCATAGATAGGTCTAAGAAGAGCAGACTTGGAAATGCAGTGAAGGTGGCCCACTAAGACCAAGGATAGACACAGATGTTCTTAATTCTTATACCTTGCAAATAGTATGTTATTTGCTAATTTATGGCCAGTACTAAAAAACACAAACCTGTTATATTATGTATAATCAGCAAAAAATTGTGCAGTTGTTAGGGGTTATGTCATAGGAAAACAGTGTTTGTTGTGCTCTTGAGGAAGACTTCAAAACTCGATGTAGTAATTAAAGTCACACGAGAGATGCCTTCATGTCCTATGCTGCAAAATTTGCTGTCAGTTAATCCTGGGAGGTGCTTCCAGAAGCAAAATACTCTGCTTTCATTGTTCAACTAGCTGCATGTGAAAATTAAGGTGTAAGAATCAAGTTACAGGCAAATGAGTTAAAGCTTCTTCACTCCTCCTTCTCTAAAAGTGGCTCAGATTTTATAACTCTGAAGCTTGGAAGTGGGATAGCAGATGGTCCACCTAGACTTGGTGTCTTTAACAATTGGTTTTATGAGTGTTTTAAATTCTGCATTTAAACCAATTGTTTTAATAAATTGAGACTGTGTGTGAAAGCAGCAACTGGTGGAGCTCTTGTGTGTCACCTGTTAGCACTCCATTCCTGTCCCCATATATTTAGCTGTTGGAGGAATGCTGTCAATTGGGGGGGGCAAAGCTCCAAAACATATTTCCTTCAGATTTCTGCTTTAATCTCTTTCAGAGAGTACATTGGAACAAGGTATTTTATTCTCTTGGGTAGGCTGAGTGGGGGCATATTCTCTTACTCTTTCCTCTGTCAAAAATATTGATTTATACAATCATTTGGGGATATTCTGACTGAGCAGTGAGGGGTTTCATTTCTTCAACAGCTTTAAAAGAAAGTTACAATGGGACATTTCTCCTGCTTATTTTGCAGGTATTGGAAGAAATTTCATGTTACCCAGAGAACAATGATGCAAAGGAGCTAAAGCGTATTTTAACACAACCTCATTTCATGGTAAGCACATCCTACTCTTGTTTGGGCTATTTCTTAATTTTTTTTATGTTCTTTATGAACTTCAGTAAATTCTTAAAATCTCCAAGTGATAGAACTGCATACAATACACCTATTAATAAGTATTTCTAACCTGCTGCTCTGACAAAAGAATTATCATTGCTGCTACTATCGGTCCTCATTGCTGTGCTGAAAGCTGTCAGCAGTTTGGAATTATGTAATTATAGAGCAGTTTCTCTGTGTTTTGGAGAGCTGTGTTGCACATGGAAAAAAGAATCAACCTTTTTGGATGTCCCTAAAGCTGGGATCCTCCTTTTTCTTTTTCCAAAGGTCTTCTTAGAATAAAGGTGTGTGAATTCATTCCAAAATAAGGGTTTATTTAATATTTAATATTATTTTACCATAACTAAGTAGTGTGTAGAGTCTGTTGAGTTTGTGTCACATATCAGCACTTACTGGTCTGTTTGCCAGATCTGATTTGAGGGCAATAATTGTCCTAAAGTCAGGGATGTTGCTGCTTTGCAACTTGGTTCAAGTTGCTGAAGTCCATTGATTTGAAGGATTTCTTTTGTTTATGCTGTAGGTGAAGTTCATAATGTTTCCTTTGATCTGCTGTACACTATTCTCAGCTTAAAATCATGAATTTGATTTTCCCTAGCATGAGGATTATATGCAGGGGGCTTTGTGGAATTTGCTCACCTGAAAGCTGAATTACTGTAAGTCTGAAGGATAAACATAATTTCCTGGAAAGAGTGAGCTGAAACCAGCCACCTGTTCAGGTATAAGAGGAAATCTGGGTAGCTGCATGTCCCAGTGTGTTCTTTTTGATGGCCCCTGTAGCCTTGGCTACATTATATTTTGGTACTTTAAATCAGATCAGGAGCATGTTTTCAAAGTGAATCTCCAGGTTGCCCCTTAACACTGTTTGGTTTGTATCACATAAGGGTCTCAGAGCATGCAAAACTAATTTTTTCAGATAAAATTAAACTGAAGTGTGTGCCAGGAGCCAGTGCAATCCAGCAGCTGATGGACACTGTCCACAGGACCAGTTGGAATCTGGTCATAAGAAAAAACTCGTGCAGTGTGTTCAGTGTGTACATCAGATCCTGACTCATCCAATTGTTTTACTTTTTGATTCATTCATATTTCACTGCACTAATTGCTAATGCAGACATGGACTTTTTGTGCCCATTCAGCAGCACTCTGATGTTTTTCCCTGGAGCTGATGCCTATCCTATCCTATCCCATCCCAATCCCCATCCCCATTCCCATCCCAAAGTTTGTAAGAGCTCTGATTCAACATAAAACAAGGTGGAATGGTACTCAGCTATATTGTGAGAAAGATTTTTTAAAAGCCTTTCTCTGATACTCACCTTCCTTTGGAATTTGACAGGTTTATTTGATTTACTTTTCTTGTGTGTAATTACCACACAGTGTTGCTAAAACATTAAGCACTGTGGAGAAAGCATTTTATAAGCATAAATTTTTTGCACAGTAGGCATCAATAAAAGTGATTGTGGTATATATAAATTTCATGTATTAAATCAAGTGAGAGGAAAATTGAGTTGAAAGTCCTCTTTTTTAGGTATCTCTGTTCCCTGATACATTCATAAATCCAAAACGATTTGTCAGTATTCTTTTGCTGCAAATCTGTGAAAAGTATTTTTCATAAGGAATAAGCTGCAATTCCGTAACAAGTACTTTTAAAGAGGAGTAATTTCAGCAAGTGAGTCTGTGGCTGAATTGCCAGTTGGGGAATCCCATCATCCCTTCTCCCCATCTTTCATCCTCTCCCTTGTAGTTCTGGCATTCATCTAGAGCTGCACTGCAGTGTTGCACTGGGATGAGCTAATAGGAAATTGCTTCAAAAAAACAAAATCTCCAACTAATCATTTAGTAGAAAGAATGTAGGATAACAGGGATGCTGCCAGAGCCAGAATGAGCAGGGGAATAGAAAAAGTTTGTGTTAGGGAGGAATGGAAAGTAGCAATCATACCAGCCAAAGTTGGTGTGGATCCACACCTGCAGATAGCACAGAGTCTCCAGAAGCCAAAGGGCAACTCCATCCTTGCCACCATTCCCACTCCTGCTCCCAGATGCACCTTTATGGCATAAAATATTCTGCTAAACTTCCCTTCAGAGTGAAAGCCTTTGTATTTTAAAGGAAACTATTAGGAAAAGGAATAATTGTACAAAACAATATTGTCAGTCCACACTCCATGTGTTTGCCAGGTGTTACAGAACAGTACTCTGGTTATTAATTCAGTAATCAGTAAGGTGCAATAAGTAGAAGTGTGCATTAATAGCTGTATGATAATGGGCTATTTTAGTATTTTTTTAATCTAATGTGTATTCCTAGAAGAAAAAGAGAGTACAATCTCTCTTGTTTAGTTAATCACAGTGTTAGTGAGTTAAATTGTGCAGGCCTTTACAAAACCAAACCCAATTAAGTGTGTTTTAACAGATCTTCAAGGTGTTCTGTTGTTCTAATTTTTTTTGCCCTCATGTGCCTTATGGCTACAGAAATAAATGATCAATTCTCTGCAAGTCTAACGTTTTAATTTAAAGAAATGTATGTAAATTTTGCATTAAGGTCTTTCAGTAGATAATTAATTTAAGAATTCTTAAATCATTTTCAAGTACCTCATTTGTTATGTATGTACAGGTTTCAAAGAGCTTTTATTTCGTTACATGACTTTCAGTAGATACTCAAACATGCCAGTTTCATATGTAAAAGATTCTATTCTAGAAGTTCAGTATGTTGGAGCAAGTGAAATATTTGCTACGAGACTTTTGCTTAATGACATATTGAAGTTTTATCCATCATCATATGCCTTCCTGTGCTGTTCTCTGCAGACAGTGATCCTGCAGAAAGCAGTTGTTCTCATTAAATTACAGTAATTTCACGATTATAAGCCGCACCTTTTTCATTGAAGAATCCAGCCTACCCCAGTAGTGCGGCTTATATTCAGGTGCGGCTTATTTATGGACAAATCCCAGTGAAATGCCAACCCGGAAGTGAGAGCCGGTGGGGAGGGCACCTGGGGCTGCCTTTAAAGGCTTCGCTGGTCTATGAAAACTGTTTGCAACTTGAGCACCTGACACCAAACCCAGCTGGCATCGATTCTGTTACTAATTTCTTACTTTGTTACACATGGATCCTCTCTTTAAAAAAAAAAAAGGGTGCGGCTTATATTCAGGTGCGGCTTATATATGGACAAATCCTGTGGTCTATCCGGCTACTGGGAGGTGCGGCTTATAATCATGAAATTACTGTAGTTTTTACAGGATCATCATGTTCTGTAAAGGAAAAACAGGGGAAAACCACATAATCAAAATTAGCAGAAATGCCTAAAACCAGGCATCTTTAAGTGCGGTCCAATAGTAATCTTTTTATTAAATATTTTCAATATTAAATTGAGCTTGCTGTACTTTCATGTACCTCTGAATTAGTGTTCATTTTTGTGAACATATTCAGAAGTTATTTAGTATAATTATGGGCCTTTAAAAATGCTGGAATTTTACCCTCCTACAAGGTGAATATGATTGCTAAAAATAATATCAAGGAGGGCAATTATTTGATGTGATTAAAATGTGAGGACCTGGATTTCAGAAGAAATATAATATGAAAGCATGGAGAGTGAAACAGATGCAGGCAGGGGCACAGAATCATTTCCAAGGTCATTGTGTCCAACCATTAACCTACACTGGAGTAACCACACATAACTAGGCACACAAATAAATCAAATTATAATTAAATACTGTAAAAGTTACTTAATTTACATATGTGGTCCAGGTCTCTAATATAAAATGTTGCTTCAGTAGTGCAGACTAATGCAGAGGAATTGATGCAAGTTTGAACTTAGTGACTGACAAAATAAGATGAAAAATAGGAAATGCAGATAGAGGTTAGTATTTAACTAAAAAATTTATGTGTACATGGGCTTGAAACACTGGAAAAATGGTGGGGAATGGGGGCAAAGCATTGTTAGTTTAGGGAATTTTTTTTCATTATTATAGTGCTGACTTCCCAGCTATAGTTTCAAATCAATTTGAGAAATGAGAACGTAAAAATGTTTAAGAAATTACCTTTTATAACGTGATGCCCTTTAAAAGTGCTGCTGAAGTAGCCAATGAAAGCTAAAGTAGCAGTATTTTAGCAGTTTGTAGGTTTGCACTCTTAATTTTTGTCAAGCATTGTGAGTTCAGGGTGGTGGTGCTAGATCCAGGTTCTAGGGGAAGGGGAGAGTTTGGAAGCAATTATGATAGTAAACAACAAAAAATCCCCAGTATTTCCTTCTTTGAGTCAGTATTGATCCACAGTCTGCCATTATTAGAGTGAAATATTCTGAGTAGCTCTCCATTTTTCTAGAGTAATTATTATAGAGTGGTGTGCACAGAAAGGTGTATTCTGATTGTCTGTCTGTGCAAATGAAGATGGAGTCACTGTGACACCCTGCAGCTCTTGAGAGGATGAGGAGAAGGGAGGCAGCACCATTCTCACTGAAGGACCTACAGCAAAAATTCCATTAACTTATGCAAGTTTTAGAGTTTCAGAGTATATGTGCAGGTGTTTACAGTCTGGAAGTTTCTCTTAGACTCCTTTAAGGGAAAAGTTCTTCAGTAGGAAATGAGGCACAAATACCTTGGGTTATCAAGGTACTTCCTTGGGTTTTCCAAGTCACTTGACTTTCTGAAAAGCTTTAAAAATACAAGGAACGAGCAAGGGCCGTCGGAGATGATGGCCACCTGACATTTTGTCACTGTGCTCTCCTCCAGGCCTTACTTCAAACTCATGATGTAGTGGCACATGAAGTTTACAGTGACGAAGCTCTGAGAGTCACCCCTCCTCCCACCTCGCCCTACCTGAACGGGGACTCGCCGGAGAGCGCCAACGGCGACATGGACATGGAGAACGTGACGCGCGTGCGCCTGGTGCAGTTCCAGAAGAACACAGATGAGCCCATGGTGTGCAGGGAGCATCACTGTTCCCCTTGACTCCATAAGTACCAGTATTGTAATGGTTTTAGTCTCCATTTCCTCACTTTGAGGTGGGGCTGTCTATTAACTGGAATAGTTCAGCAGCCCCTATATGTATTTATCCTCCTTGAAGTGCTCTGTGTGCACTCAACACTGTTTGTTTAAAAGCAGCCTTGTAGTAGCTATAGCAAATTAATCCTTAACTCCAACTGGAGTCTTTGCACTTCAGTATAAAATCACTTTTTTTAACAAACCAGATCCTTATATGCTCATATGTTGAAGTATTGTATCCTCACTTATAAATAGTATCTGCTTTTATTACTTGCCTTTAGGTGACTGACAAACACTTTATTTTAATCTTAAATTTTATGTCCTGTCTTCAAGCTTTCAGGAAATGTGATTCTTAACCGCTCAAGAATCACAGTGCTTAATACTGTATTTTAAATGTATAAACATTTCTTTTTTTCTAGGGAATCACTTTAAAAATGAATGAGCTGAACCACTGCATTGTGGCAAGAATTATGCACGGAGGAATGATTCACCGGCAAGGTAATAACATCTCACGAAGCGTTTTGTCTTCAAACACAGTTATTTTAGATCCTTTTGTACAAACTGTGTACATTCTCCTGATTTTGATTGCTGCTGTTCCGTAGCAGTGTCACTCTGTGCCTGCATGGGCTCCTGCTAACTGCTTGAGTTACTGTCCAGTTGCAGGTGTCTGCCAGTGTTTAGAGGTGAGGGCCCACTATGTTTCTTTCAGGTCTTAATTAGGATAATTACTATCTTATTACTGAGTATAGCTCAGCAAGAGATGGAAGCACCAATAATTTCTGGAGCTGTACTTACTTAATCCTCTATTTTAAAAAAATCCTTACACAAGTAGAGGTACTTTGCTTTGCAAAAATAAAAGAGCTTTGTCCACACAGTTCTTGAGGATCTTTGTATTTTTGGTGTTGAGAATCACAAAAATGGGGTTTGAAATCAAAATATTACTTGTGCCTAGATTCTAAATCGTTGTTTTCAGTTTTCAGTACCATAACAAATCCTTTAATCTAAATGTGTTTTTTTTCTCATCCCCAGTCTTCTCCTTCTTGTCATTTTGTGTGTTCAGATCAGATGTCCAGAAATAACTCGGTTTTGTCCTGCTTTAAACAGATGAACTTCCCTACTGGGTTGTTGGCTGCAAGTTTGAATTGCAGCCATGAAAGGGTTACTTCAGTTTTTTCAGAATGCCATTTTTTGTTTTAATTAAAACAAAAAAATTCCTAATTGTTCAGACCGAAGATCCCTCTAGTCTACTGCTCTATTTCAAAGCACACTAGGAACAGGTAATTGGGAAGACAAAACATATTCACTTTGTCTCTCTGATATGGTAAAATCTGTCAGGAAGAAGTTTTAATACAAGCAAAGATGCAGCTCAGAGAGGATTCTGTATGCCTTTGGGGGATCTTCTCAAACGAATCAAAATTTATTTGGCTTCTGAAAGTGAATTTTAAAAGCAGATTGCTTTAAGATTCACAGGAAAAAGTTTTCTTCCAACTGTGCTTAGGTAGCAGTGATACTGTGCACACTGTTGCTTCACATGACTGTGTTCCATAATGGTGCTAATTAAACTTTTTAAAACCTGCTAAAACTAGGTAAAATATCCTACTGTGCCCATTAAAACTCTTCTTTTTAATTATACAGTGTATTGTATTTTAAAGATTTGGGAAATATAACCTATTCTCAGTGTGCTTCATCTAGCTAAGGTAGTGCTTCTGCACTAGGTATAGCTTGAAAATGAGCTGCACTTCAGTGTTTCTGTAGTATGGTCTTTTTTTTTTTTAATGCTTCTCGTTCTGTTAGTGCTCTGGATGCCTCTTAGCTTCACTGCTTCATTCAGCATACCTGTATTTAGAATATTTATATATTAATAGAACAACACAAGTGTAATTTGGCATTGATCTCAAGCACCATCTTTGAATCCTGTTGGTAGGGTCAGTAGCTTGTATTGTTTTTGGAGACGGTTAGGGCATTTTTCTCTCCTGTCTCTTCTGCTGTATGGAAAACTGCCAGGCAATATCAGCAAAGTCTGGATAATAAATGTACTGTGAAGGTTACAGGAACTGTATCATTTCAGGGCCAGCAATATTAAACACGAACTGCACAATTCCCAGTCACAAAATTGGAGCTGCTGTGAAGTTGCCTCCTGTCTCTAGATCAGCTGTGTCTAGTCCTGGTGATTGAAATTGTTCTTATTCCAGAGGTGGCAGAGTTGAAATGGGAAGAAAGGCTTTTAAAGATTCCATCTACTTGCACCTTCCAGAGCATTCAGTAAAATGAAACACCAGTGTCAGTCATTAAAAATTTTCTGTTATTGACATGTCTGCCAAATGTCTCTTCTTTATTCCCAATTTTTGTGTATACTTCTCCTTATAGTCATGAACATAACAATATTCACTTCTGTCAGAATGACAGAAATGGGAAATGCTGCAGAAAAGGGGATTTTATTTGATACAGGGATGTTACTGAATCTGATTCTCCGTCTACTATATAATTCCCTCAGTTTTAGGTTTTGAATACTATGAAAGAATCTTTATACCATTCCAGGCCATATGGTGGTTTTGATTCAATATTACTGTTTAATAAGAAAAACATGTTTTTCCCATTTACTTAGAGAATGCCTGGGCATCTCTTGCTGTATATTAACAGCACTCTGAAAGATAGATTTGTGGCTAATACAAAGTCCTTTTCTGAATCCAGCAAAAAATTCATTTTAATGTTGTTTTCTGTTAATGCCTTTGTGTGAATATTAGTGCTGTGTTATAATTATTTTAATTTGTAGAAACATGTCCTGAGGTGACTGTGTGTTTGTTAACTCTGCAGGTACGCTACATGTAGGAGATGAAATCAGAGAGATAAATGGAATCAGTGTGGCAAATCAAACTGTAGAACAACTACAAAAAATGCTTGTAAGTGCCTGAAGTCTTCTTCATGTCCTCTATAAAGCGCCTGCTTATTTAGTCAAAACTTTCATTTAATTGTGTTCTGACTTTCTCTTTTTCTTCTGTTCTTGTTAGATTACATGTTCATGCAACAAAAAGTTCTTTCAATTTAGAACTGTTGGGCTCATAGTTACTGATGTTACAAATTTTAGCAACACTGCTTTGAGGTCAGACAGTCTTTTTCCAGGAAAACTCCACCTACAGCCTTGCTGGTAGAGTCTGTTATTTCCAAAACATTTGTTAATTTTTCTGCATACAGCCCTAACCTTGAGATCTTGGATGGTGTCACTAGTCCTAGACAAGCTTAAAGGGAAGTAGCATTTTTTGGGGTCACAATAAGCCAGCCAAAGAGAGAAAGTGGGGGGAAAATCTGAGATATCTTGAAGTGATCTGCTCACATTTCTGCCCTAATCAAGTCCTGCCGTGGTCAGCCATGTGGCATTCACAGATATTCAGATTGCCATTTAAGAAAATCCGTTGTCACAGTCTACTGCTATTCTGGAGTTGCTACTTGTTATAAATATTCTTACAATAGTAAATGCAAAGTAACAGACCCCATATTCCGTTCTGATTAAAGACTATTTTTGACATTCCTGCCTTCAGTGCAGTAAAATGCAGCTTTCTAGAAGCTGAATACAGTTTTGCTATTTAACATGTATGATGAAAGGGAAGAAAATGCCACTTTGGTAGAAAAGACTGTAGATGACAATAATGTAGCTACAAAGAAAAGGTTGACAGGGAAGAAACGTACACATCTCTCACATTAAAATGTGAATTTTAATGTGAATCTCTCACTTTAAAATACAATTTTGGATTCTAGGCATTCAAAAGCTGGTCAGGTGAACAAACTGGAAATGCATGTTCATCCTTTAGATTAATGAGGACAATTTAAATGTTTGTTTATGGGTGATATGACAACTTATTCATACCATTTTAGCTTTCTATACTTGGACTGTGATGTTTTCCTTTCAAGCATTAACAATTTGGAGATTTTCTCTTCAGTGTTAGTCCTGAAGTGCTTCTTTTTTCACAGAGGGAAATGCGTGGCAGTATTACCTTCAAGATAGTGCCAAGTTACCGCACACAGTCTTCATCCTGTGAGGTAATGAATTTAATGAGCCATCCCCTTTCTCCCTCAGTCCTGTAACTAACTGCCTGCTGATGGCTGAATGTTACTGCTTTCTGGGAAATTGTTTCTGCCTGTCCTGTTAGATCACGCACACCAATTTTACAACAAAGATAACGGAACACGAGTAGGTCCCACCTACCTACTCAGCCCTGCCTTCATATTCATCTCATCAGCACCTGAACTAACTCTTTACAGCCTGTTAAAGAAAAAAAACAGGAAAGGGGGTCCTCAACTTGTACATGTAGGAAGCCCCTTTAAAATATTACCACTTAAACTCATACTTCAGGAAGTCTATTAAAGTTCCTAAGCTGAGGAACAATCCTCCTCTTTTTTAGCCTTTAAACGTTATATTGCTGCTTTGGGCTGTTAAGGGTTAATTGAAAAACCTGTTTCTGTATAACCCTGTTGAGGTAAATTTGTGATGGTCGTGTGTAACAGTTACATGTGGCTTAATATTCTGTTTCCATGAAAAAATGGTCTTTGTCACTACAGAAGAAAAAACAGATTTCCAGTTGCTGCTGAACTAGAAACTTGGTATTACGGCTTTTGCACAACAACGTTTAATTCCCTTCTGCTCACAAAGTTCCATTCCAGATTGCAGCTGAAGGGAATTAAATTGTAGAAAATGGCTACTTGAGAGGCACAGTTGAGTGTGAGCACACAGATGGCATTTGCAGCGTGTGGATGATGCCAATCTCTCCGTGCCACATGCTGAACTGCGCAAACAGCTCCCGAATTAGAGCTCCCCGAGTGAAATCACAACCCCTGCTGAAGCCAAGCACCTTATCTTAATTAGAGCTGTGATTTCACCCTAATTGTTCTTGTGTCTCAGCAGATGCTAGAATACACAGAAACTGCTATTGTGGTTGTCAGAACAATCTGTTTTGCAAGAAAAAAAATTACTGCTTTTTGGTTGCCTTCAGTACTTCTAGTAGAATTCAACAAAAACTAAAATGCTTCAGAGGTAGAAGGTTTGACAGATTTTCACCTATGAGGCCAATTTTCTTCAAATAAATATGAAACCAAAAGTTTTTCATGAAATGCAAAGGCTTTTAAAAAAATTACAGCATGCTGACAAATTCATGTATTGACTTCTGTGCTGCAAAGAGGAGTAATAATAAAAGATACCTCACTTCCCAGTATTGAAATACAGAAACTGGTGGAACTGCAGACTTGCTGGGAAGATGATTATTTGGAAAAACTCAGCATACGGCTTTAAACAAATACTATTAGTTGTCGTTTTAGTAATAGAAGATCATCTTTTCCTTTAGCTTTGTGTCCTTAGGCTTTTCATGACTCTTTACTTCACAGAAGAATGGAAAATAGACTCTTACTTCCTTTGGAAAAAAATGGCTGAACTAGAAATGTGTGATCAGAGAGAAAAAGAAACCATGTTTAATTATCCTACTTTGTAGCATTTAGCATTCATTTAGTCAGAGATGGGTGAGTTCTTTCCACCTGCTTAGCCACACTAAGTTTCATCAGTTCAGGTGTACACAAAAACCCCAGTGTTTTTAAATCATCCTGTTAAAGCATCACTAGTCCATTGGTACACATAGAATTTTTTTCACAGAATTTTTCAGGAAGGTGATTCAGATGATGAATCAAATTCTTATGCATTGATAAAGGCTAAAAATCAATGTTGACTGACATTACTCACACAGAAATCTTGTTTCTCATGCCCTCAGCAGGATAAATAGAGAGATATTTTTGTCTTCACTAGTATAATCTTACTAGTTAAGGTATTTTTTGGCAACATTTCAGTTTTTCCCCCTCCTTCAGTCATGGACTGGTGCTCGTGTAGTTTTATGAGAAGAGGAATATCAAACAGAATTGAGGACCGGGGGACTTTGAAGCTCCTACCAGGATTGCAAAACATCTTGTTAATTTTGAATAAGAAAAACTACGTGTTAGTAGAATCAGAGATGATGTGCCTTTTATTTACAATCTTAGGCCTTCACAAAGGTGAAAGGGGCATGAAATGTTGGGATTTTTTAATTCATAACTGAGATTTGAATTTCACTTGCCATATTTGTCTTCTTTTACAGTCATTTAAAATAAGTGTTACTTTCTAAATATTGAGCCATTTCTGCATATATAGGGAAGTCTTTTTCCTACACTGTGCAATTCAAGGCTTAAAACTGGGCTGTTTTCAAAATTTCAGCTGAATAATTTTCAGGTTTCTTACGCATTTGTGGCTTTTCCTGCACCCATGCCTTCCATTCAGCCACCAGGCTTATTTCATGGAGCAGACCTTGCTTAAGACATAATACTTTTGAGTTCCCTTGTGTTAAAATTGATCAGCTGATCTGCTGTGAAGTGACCTGTTAGTCCCTGGCGTGGCAAATGACCTGAGTTAACAGAGATATTTTGATAACAAGGGCCAGGGTGTTGTTCTCTTCATCAGATACCAAGAAAATTGCAGATTTGCATAAATATGAACTTAAGTAACTATTGCAACACATCCTTCTTAGGATAAGGCTGATGGCTGTGTACACTGTTTATGTTTCAATAAGTAAGCATTTTGCTCTAGCTGCATTTGCATTCTTACTTTGTACTCTCATAACACCCCAAGTAACTTTTTAGGTTGTCAGATCTGTGAGAATGGTAAGAGCAGGGGTTTTTTTGGTTTTTTGCTTTTAAAAAAATTCTTATAAACATCCTTTATGTTTCAGATTACCTTTGTGAAACTCTTTAAGTTATTTCATTAAGAAGAAAAGCCTTTATACATACGAGATTTTAAAAGCCTGGTGGTAATCACCACAGATTTTTTGCTTTATCTTCCATGGTTTCCATTAGTGCTCAAACATCAGGAGTTTTTGTTGCCTTAAACCTTTTTAAAATTTATATTAAAAATACGGACAGAAGTGTAAAAAGTATTTTCAGAATTTTGGAAAGTCTGTTTTTGTTGGAGGTTTTGGTTTTGTTGGTTTTCTTGTTCATTTTTTTTTTTAATATCTGGGATCAATGTCATTGATCAAGCTGCTTTTGTCAGTATCAAACTTGATCAGATAATTTTTATTAGACATCATTGAGTTCTTCTATATAGGTTTGCATCTCAAATGCATTGGTTTATCATTCATAAACCACACCTGAAAACAGCAATCAGCAGGAAACTGGGTTTGCCATCATTTCAAAATATTTATGGTTGTTTCCTCTAAGGCTCTAGCTCTGTGGTTCTTAGCTGAATAGTGATGACCTCAGAGATTTCTGTGTTGTTTTTGTCTTGGGGCTGGAGAAGGCTGGGAAGTACAGGCAGTCAAATTCATTAAAATATAATGATACAAACCTTTTTACATTACTCAGAATCATTGGATCCTCCAAGTGTTTATCTGCCCCTATTCCTATGAAGGGCTTTCACTGATTCACTGGAGAAACAAACAACCAAAACTGGAGTTTTCCAGGCCAGTCCTAAGGCAGTCCTGTTATTCTACAAGAATCTCTCTGCTCATTAATTTGTCTCATTAGATTGTTCATAATACAGTTTTTCTCCTAACTTTTGAGTCTGGTATTTTTTTGAAAGAAAAACTTGTCCCTAGAAAATTAAGAATCTAAATGCCTTTGAAATTGTGATAGAACAGAGCATCCTAATTATGCAAGTCTCTTGTCTAACTTGTTAGATTATTTCTGACAGAACTGAAATCACCAATAGCACTGAAAATGTATATTTTGCTCAGTATGTTATGATGAATATTTGCTTTGAATAATATGTTGTCTTGTGTTGAGAATTGTTGGAGGAATACAAATCAAAACCTTCCCAAACGAAGAAAATTTCCTTCAAAGGCAGAATCCTTCAAGACAGTCCAGAAATAGTAGCATTCTCTAAACTTGCTTTTCTCCAAAATATTTGAGTGTTTGCATCAGTTTACAAAGCTTCCCTTGCTAAACCATCACTGACCACAGATTGTAACAAACGATATTTAAAAAAAAAAAAAAAGTTATAATTGTTTTTTAACCTCTTGAAAGTGAGAAAATAGCAGAGACAGAAATGCACAGCAAGCAGAAAATCTCTTTATAAAGCAAGGAAGTCACAACTTTTTTGAAAAAAGTTCTGGTTACAATTTGGTAAAGGTGATGCTGATAATCCATACACAAAAGAAACAAAAAGGAATACTGATTCCTTTAGGCTTTTCTTTTTTATATATATTTCTTGTTGTTTTTTATATTTTTTCAGTAATGAATGGTTCATTTGCTCTCATTTGAATATTTTAAACTTATTGTGCTGCAGTGATTTTGTAATTAGAATTAGAGCTGATTTTCCCCACTCCATTACACGTTGCAAATACTTGTGGGAGGCAAGTTTTGTTCTTATGCATGTGGCATTAATCCCTGATTAATGTTGCATGAACAGTTTAGCTCCAGGTTTTTAATTGTTCACAAAAGGTACTTGTATTGATAAAATATGACAGGGTTAACTGTAGTTGCTTAGAAAACTGTTTCAGTCCTTTTTCTCTGCTGTCCTTGAGATGTTACACAAAATGACCAGACATTCCTAAGCTGACCTTTAACATGGAATATTATATTCCAGAATTTCTTCGAAGGTAAAAGGAATTATTTTTTAAAAAACAACAATACAAGTGGATTATTGTATTTCTGGAAGAGATGGCTCAATTATCTGACCTCATGGAATTAAGCAGTATACAGTCAAAATGGCATGTGAAAAAAAAATCAGAAATTCAGTTATCCTTCCTATAGAATTTCCAGTGTGCACCCTGGGTCTGTTTTCTCTGTAGTGAAATGTAGAGCCACACTGGCAGTCTGGGCCAAGGGAATTGGCTTTTTTAAAGTGCTATATTTTGGCAAGGTTTGGTACTTTGAAGCCCATACAGATGTTGGAGGAAAAGCCTTACTGTGCTGTCAAATGGATGAGAAGGGAGGAGAGAGAATCCAGCTTTCTGCTCAGCCTCAGTGTCTATGAAGCACTGCAGGGAGATGCATCTTGCTGAGAAGAGACTGACACTGACAGCCACCACACAGCTGAAAAAGTACTCAGAAACATCTTTAGAACAGGATATGGGCCTCACTCTATTCCAAGTAGTGTTCAGAGAGTACAGTAATTTCACGCCTGTAAGGCGCGCTTCTGGGTTGTTGGCAAATTTCAAAACTTTGTCGATATATGAGGCACACCAGACTATAAAGCTCACTTTTTTTTGCAGCAAGGATCTGCATGCAACAAAGTAACGAATTAGTAACAGAATTGTGGGGTTTACTGGCAGGTGCTCAATTTGCAAACATTTTTCACGGATCGGCGCAGCCTTTAAACACAGCTCCAGGTGCCCTCCCCGTACTGTGGGCCCCGGCACTCCCGGCTGGCGCGGCTGTCACAGCTCCCACGTCCGGGTTGGCAAATTTCTGAACTTTGTCCACATATATAAGGCACACCAGATTATAAGGCGTACTTCCAGGTTTCAATCAAAATTTTAGTCAAAAGGGTGCGCCTCATAGTCGTGGAATTACTGTAACTTTCAGGTTCTTTAACCAAGGCTGGTGCATGGCTGAGGGCTGGTAGCATTGTCAGCCACATGAGATCTCAGAAGCCCCAGTTATTAAAAAGCTGAAGGCAACATAACAAATAATTATTATCTCAGATAAATTGAAATGTCAAACCTGAATTTTAAGCTATGGAAAAGCTTTTCAGATTTACAGTTTGTAGTGTGGAAGCTTTCACAAATGAAGCAGCTAAGCAAATGGTTATAAGGCTGTGGATGTAACTGTTCTTTGAAATTTATCTGTGTTCCTGTGCTAGTGTTGTGTTGTTAATGAACCTTGTGTCTTATTTCAGAGAGATTCCCCCTCTACATCCAGACAGTCCCCCGCTAATGGTCATAGCAGCACTAACAATTCTGTTTCGGTAAGATTTCCAGTTCCACACAGAGAAAGTGTGAAAGTTTTGTTGGTGCTCATCTGCCATTACTGTTATACTTATCGTGTGGTCAGTGGAAACTTTTGTCCTGCTGAGAGAACTCAGGTTATTGCATATGTAACTCCCCGTTTTCTTTTCTTTTCTTTTCTTTTTTTTTTTAAGGGCTTTTTCCAACATATTCTTCTCATTAAAAGCCATACAGTGAATTAAATGTTAATAACTGTACTGTGACACTTCAGTCATCCTTAAATCATTGTCAGCACTTTCCTCAAAACTGAGCAGAGGTTTAAAGTGAAAGTTTTTATTTCCATCCTGAACTTTGGAAGCAGAGTTTGAAGGAAGAGTTAACTGTGCAGTTGGTCTCCCAAGACATTTTAGATTCTTTTTTTTTTTAAGTTTTGTGTTTTGAGAGCCCTCTGGAGCGTGTACTGGTTTCCGCTATCTGAGTTAAGGAATTGGTGTGCTCTCTGCTGTCGTGGTACGTGCACATACTGTGTGAAACATGAGCCTTGCCTGGATATGGAAAGCAAAAGGAAGTGGCTTTAAACTGCACTACAAACCAAGCTATTACCATCACATCTTTAACACAAAGTACTTCTGTTTTGTATGTATTCAGGTAGAAAGGTGCTGTCGATCTCTTGTTCTTCCTAAAGTACATTAATGTTAAAATTCGTGTTGTTTATCATTTGTTGTTGTTTGGACCAATGTAGTAACTACACACAAGTTTCTTCAAGTGAGTGCTGTCAATATCATGAGTTCATGGGACTAGCTAAAAACCAACAAAAAAAAAAAAGCAAAGCCAAGTAACTATTTCTTTAATAATAAAAATTACAGCTTAAACATTAATTTTCCATAAAGTCCTTATTAGTTAGTAGAATTAAAAATAATTGTGTGAATGAAAAATTTTGTGAATTAAATTAAATTTATAACATGAAAGTAGTCGTAATCTTAAGTCTCAGCACGATTGAGCACATTATACATTTTTAATCGTAGTTTTTTTTTAGTATTTATAATAGCCTCTTTTAAAAACAAAACTTGATACTTAAGTGGAAAAGGCATTCACATAAAGAGCCTCTTTCACTTGGTGGTGCTTTTGTGTTGAAGATGCTGAATTATTTATTAAAAAGCACATTCTCTATCTGCTTAAACTTTTTACCTGCTTTCTTCAGCTTGCTGCTAAACAGCCTGGGTTTGATTTTTCTTTAAGAAAAAAGTTATTTCTAAACATGGGTCTATGCTTTATACTTTTGTCTAACTTACCATTTTACTGTAATGTAGTATGAATCACTAACAAACAGTATTATGTACCCTTAAAAAGTAAAATGAAAATTTCTTCTCCTGGGTTGACTTTATTCTGCAGGACTTGCCATCGACAACACAACCAAAAGGAAGACAGGTGAATAGATATCCTCCGTGGGAATTTTTGTAAACTTAGCTGCTAGCAAACATCCCTGCTTACCTTTTCCCCCCTCATACTCTGTATGTGCTGGACTAAAACATTTAAGCTTGGAAAATTTGTTTCATTTTTTTTCATTTTTCTTTTTAACTCATTTGTTTGTGGCTAATTCAAAATAGTTTTGTGGTTTTTTTTCATGTGTACATGTGTGAGTGTTACAAAGTCATTATGAATTTAACTGGAAAAGTTGATTTAGTTCAGAATGCATTAACAGATTTCCTGTTATGCAGTGACTTGTGCAGGTTTTAATCCTAGAGGAAAGCTTAAATTTCTATTTTAGCTGGAATGGAGACATGTAGGGCAGGTGTCTAAAACTCTAAAATATTGTGCTGATGAAGATTGAGTTTATCTGAAATTAATTATTAACATTAACAAAGTTTTAAAAAAATATTAAGGACAGTTTCTGTTAAGGTTTGATAAATCTGAAGATTGAAATTTTCAGTAACCTTCCTTAACTTTGTTACCTTGGCCTAGTTGTGCAAGTCAGCACAGACTAAAGAAAGGTTTTCCCTCTCCAGAAAATTCCGAGAAAGCACATAGGGCTCCTCAGAGTACTCCCTGTCTTTCTCTTTGCAATTTTAAGGATTTTTATTCTTTTACTGCAGCCTCCAAATGAACACACACTGTCAAATGATTTGTGATTCATCTCCAGTAACTGCTCCAGTTATTTATAACCTTTCTAGAATCTACCTCTACCTCTGAGTTTTCAACCATGTATTCAGCCTCCTTCTCCACCAGGAATTCTTATAATAGTTCTTACAGTTCCATTCAAGAAGTCATCAGCTGAATTAACTCTTGTCTTTGAGAATTTTTTTATACTGCTGTGTGGTTGAGTTGGCTGTAACTTCTATTACAAGAATGATTTGCTCTCACTTCAGTTCCCATTTTTAAACCTTATAGTTCTTTCAACTTCCCATTTTCTTCTGAAGCTGCCTGAATGTAAACCTGGAAAGGCTCCATGAAACATCTTCCAGACATTTATATTGGGTTTTCATTTTCTCCTCATAGGGTTTTTTCCCCAGGAGAAGAAACTTTGTTCAAGGCAGTATTAAAATAATGGTGTTTCTTTTTCTCACACCATTTAAAAAAATTTTTACCATTGAACCAGCATCTTTTTCTTGTCATCCTGGAAAATAGTGAGGGCTTGGCTGATAGATACATTTTGATGTGTAAGGAAGTCTGTAATGTTCCGTGAGCTGCCAGTACATGGTGGATAATGACTCAAACTGGAGCAGGGAGCTGTAAAAAAGGGAAGTTTCTAGATAGTAAAAAAAATACTGCTGATGTCTCTAGACATATATGTATAAGCTTCAGGCAGAATAAGGAATTAGCTCAATAATGATAACTTCATGGAAAATGAATTGCTAAGTAAACATAATTGGTTTCAAAATATCCTATTTCTCAAGTAATTAAAAGAAGTTGGGTTGCTTTTTTAACTCAATGCAGAGCAGAGCAAGGGTCAGATTTGTATTAAAAGCTGAATTCTATATTGGTATTGTCATCTGATGCTCTCACCGCAAACCAGTAAAAATACATCAGCTACAAGATAAAAGTGATTACCCATTTTAAGTTAATTTATTCATATGTCGAGGTGCAGATTGGATTAGTTTTTTAAGTGCCATGAATAGTGCTAACACTGCATAGTTACAGCTATTATTGGAGAAGGATTTGAGCAGAGTTGAAAAGTGATTGTTGCTGTTTCTAAGAAGGATATTAGTTTGCAGTGTAATTATTGGGGATTTTTAAATCTGGTCCATTTTTAGTTAACAACTCAGCAGTGTGTGTATACAAGGCTGTCTGAGATGCTGCAGGGTGATGTTTGAAGTCCATGAACTGTAGATACTATTCATCTAGGGCATGACACTTAATTTTGATTTTAAGATACTTGGGTGTATGAGGGTTCCAGTTAGCAACCAAAACTGGAGATCACTTTTATTTTTATTTTCTGGGGTTGAGACCTCAGTAACACACAAGGAAAGGATTGGTGTAATCTTTTAAACTGGGAAGTCAGAGTCTGGATTCTTTCTGTTCATGTTCCTTAGAGAGTAACTTGCTGAAATCATGAGTTTTATTTACTCAGGAGCAGACTTTTTGCAAAACCCATGCAGAGAATTTCCATATTACTCCTGAGTAACTCTGTGATAGATACAATACAGGACTTCCTCAAAAAGATGCTTAAAAATTCTCATTCTAAAGATCGCTAATAAAGCCAAAGTCCTTTATACTGTCCTGTAAAATGTCCTGTCACAGAAATTTTTAAAATATACCATGGGACTTCAGTTGAAAAATACATTGCAGATTGAGGTGTAAGGTGCTGACTTGTGTTTCTGTAATGATTTGTGATAGTTAATAACTGTTTGAGGGACTCCAGGAGTTCATTACATTTTTGCTGTTCAGGTCCTATAGAATGTAGAAACCATGAGCTGTTAAAATAATATCATATGTCTCCATCATTTGCTGGAGGGGGCATTTCCATTTTCAACTATCACTTACGCTTTGGCACCTTCCTTTTTTATTTCTTTCTTTGCTTGTTGCAACCAATGTGTGTAGCTGCATTCACAGATCAGATTTTCACCTGTTACTCTGAATACCGTACCAGTAATGATATTGCAGTGTCTGTTATAAACTCCTTTTTTTGTAGATCTATGTAAGAGCACAATTTGAGTATGATCCAGCAAAGGATGACCTCATTCCTTGCAAAGAAGCTGGCATCAGATTCCGAGTTGGTGATATTATCCAAATCATTAGCAAAGATGATCATAACTGGTGGCAGGGTAAACTTGAGAACTCCAAAAATGGTACTGCAGGTCTTATTCCCTCTCCTGAACTTCAGGAATGGTATGACTTAAGTTTTCTATAAAAATTAATTTAGTTTTTGTTTTATTTTTGTCTTTCATACTTTCCATTGTTGTATAGCTAGCCTTTGAATTCTTCTTTCTTTTTCTTCCTTTTTTTTCCTAAGTCTGTATATTGACTCAATTTGCATGGTATTGATTTTTTTTTCTCATATATGCATAGCAGTGAGGGTTACATGCAATTTCGTATGTGTGATTACATTAAAAATTTAATTCCTGTGTTAATAAACATTGTGCGTTCTGGTATACTGTAGGAAAGATTGAAGATGGCTTCATGCAAATTGGTTATACAAGAGGGTCAAATTGATTTCTCTTTCAGCTTCTAATCAGGGGTTTCATTAGTACATGTAAGTGCTGCAGGAATAGGGTTTTAGCAAATTGTCAACCTAAAAGGTTATTGAGGGAGTTTTAGGGTTTTCTTTCCTTTTCGTTTTTCATATGAATGTGAAAAAGCAGAACAAAATCACAATGCCAGTGGCAGGTTCAGTGAACAGCAGTGGCACTGAGCAATGCAGAGCCTTTAAACAGCCTCTTGCAGGAGCTGTTCAGAACAAATTGTAAATGCATCAGCTCAAATTCTGGCAAGAGAGTCCTGGGCCTTGGAAGGTATGGCATAACTCAGCCCAAAATACTTCATACAGGATTTGCTACATAAAAGAGTTGGAGTTGTGCACAGCTCCTGCTGGCTAAGGGAGATTTTGCCAGAAGAGACAGAGGCAGACAAGACCTTTAGTTCATCTTCTGAGCTCTGTGATGCAGGAGAGGCACAGGTGCACATTGCAGCAGGGTCCCTTGCAGTGCAACTTCCAAACACTCCCCCCGCACTCCCCTTGCTCTGGGGTCATTTAGACCATTGGTTTTTCCACACCTTGAGCTCTTCCTGAGCACAGATTCTGATCTGAAGAGCGGTCTGGGTTCATTCAGGCTGGCCTTTCTCCCATTCTCACTTCATCTGTGAGCTTCATCATCCACCTCTAAGAAAATATTCTCACATCAAAATACCTTCGTATGTTCTTTGAAGTCATAAAAAAAGTTTTTAAAAGTTTTACTGTACTTATGTTCTATAAAAAAGCCTTGCTTTTCTAATTTGTTCTGTGCAGCTTTTTAAAAATCTTTGATTACAACAGAAAATGTTTTTTCTCCTCGTGTCAGGCGAGTTGCTTGTATTGCCATGGAGAAGACCAAACAGGAGCAACAGGCCAGCTGTACTTGGTTTGGAAAGAAAAAAAAGCAGTACAAAGACAAATATTTGGCAAAGCACAATGCAGGTATGAACAAAAAATGCAGGTATCTGTAACAGGTTACATTTTTTGCAGTTTAAGCCTTGCCAGTAATTGTTCAGCTGAAACTATTATATAAACCTAATGAGTTACTTAGGGAAATAGATGTAAAATTCTAATTACACGAACATTACTCTCCTTGTTCTTTGCTATTTAAGCATAGAGCTTAGTCAGTGAAAGGCAAGCTGCCACAAAATCAGTGGATCATAGTATATCCTGATAGAGGCTTAGTTTGTTTAGGGGTTTATGTTTAAAGCAGCATTAGAAACAAACAGGATATGATTTTTGCAACCTATATAACTACTGTGTTCTACAGAAGACTGTTCTGGAGCATCCTTGCTAATATGTATTTATAGTTACAGATTACATATGTGAAAACATCATGAAAGAGCATTTTTGTTGAAGTGGTACAGCTGGAAGTGGAATAAGAGCCATTGCACAGTCAGTGTGTTATTTACAGTTACCTAAGAGAACCAGCTGTGGAGGTTTATCCTCCTTGCAGTGATTTCTGCCTGAGTCCTGAGTTTGGGGCTTCTGTTTAGACTGCTGAGAAAATTAATTGTTTTAGAACATTTTAGAAGTGTAGAGTAGAAGATCCTTGTCAAGCAAAATTCATTTGTTTTAGTAGTAAAGAAGACAGACCTTGTCATTTCTGAGCTGAATTTGCTGCTTTTCTTCTTTTAATATAAAATATTTAATGTGCTGAAACTGCTTTTCAACACTTTTCTGTTGCTTCTGCATTCATAGCACATTCTGTGATGCTTATGTTGTTGTGGTCTCCTGAGAGACTTGCAGAGATTTTTATTAGAATCAGAATAGATACCTGTCCAAGCAGTGTAGTGAAAGTATTTTTTATTACATTCATTTCTGGGGTTTTTATTCAGTTGCATTCTTGAACACACCAATTAAACCATATAAATTCATATTTTCATGTTATTTCTCTTTACCTGCACAATGTGTGCAGTATCAGAGCTCATAATGTGTCATTATTACAGAATATGTGTTTATTAGAAGTAATCTGAAAGTAAATTCTAAGAGAGTCAGAGGACAGTAATTGTTG
This sequence comes from Sialia sialis, assembly GCA_009812075.1. Taxonomy (NCBI): domain Eukaryota; kingdom Metazoa; phylum Chordata; class Aves; order Passeriformes; family Turdidae; genus Sialia; species Sialia sialis. The sequence continues at coordinate 25,286,053 of VRYO01001681.1, read as the reverse complement.
TTAATACTCTTCAAGTTCAGTGTTCAGCATTTAAGATATTCACAGGTGAATATAAAACCATTTGTTACCCTGAAAGCCCTCACAAGCAGAGATTGAAAGCTTTAAGTAGGTTCCTTCCTTTTGCTGGTATAACACCCTGCTTGTTTTAATGTTTCCCCTTCATTGCAGTAGCACTTATACACATTTTAATAATTGTAACAAAAGCTGTTGAGAATAAACTGGATTTTATAAGCATAAGTCTTTCACAATACTGATATCAATTGCTCCCAGCCCACATTCCCACAGCCATGCTGTGAACTGGATCAAGAACAACCAAAAAAAACCATGGATTTTCTTTTTCTTTAGGGCAGATACATTTCTTAATGCACCTCCCAGTGCAATTACAGAACTAAAAATGTCCATGTGAGTAAGCAGGGCTGCTACAAGGGAGGGAGCTAAAGGAGAGATAGCCAGGGAAGAGAGGGTCCAAGATTTTCTATCAGTTAAATTCCTGAAAGGGCTTTGCAGTCTTGACATATAGGTCATTTCAGAGTAGGTCAATGACACTTTGATCCACACAGTTCACCTGCCTTCACCAGCACTGTTACCTCTTTATTTGCTTTATATCAGAGCAGCTGTTTGCCAAAAATTAGAAATACTAACATTAAAAATTATGATAATGACCGTAAAAGAAACTGTTTCCTTCAGAATACAACTTCCCCTTTCCCCTAAGTCAAAAAGTTGATGTAAGCACAGATGGAAATCAAGATTTCTTGTAGAAATATTATTGATCTTAGTACTCAATACTTACTATTGATCAGTACCCTGAGGTACTGAAGGAGATGCCAGTGATATTCCAGGGAATGACACCAAATGTAGGATATTCAGTATATGAATATTAGGAATTGCTTGGGTGCTCATGTTGAGTTCAGGTTTAACTGAGGTTGCACTGAATTCACCTTTTCTGAATTGCTCTGCCACATCCAGGATTGTTAGTCAGAAATATGGCAGCACTGGCCCTTGCAACCTTTCAGTGCTTCTGTTTCAGAATAAAAACCAGATCTTCTCTTCTGCTGGATCCAAAACAAGTATAATCATTGTCAAAACGTTGCTCTTACAGGAAAGTAGAATTTATTTCTCTTTTATCCTAGTATAAAATTAAATAAATTGATCAGCAGTGTGTAATCTAATTGGACTTGTATGTTATTTTTCTCTTAGGGGTGAAACTGAACTGGGGTGCTGAGAAATGACCCAGTGGGATAATTCATAGTCAACTCAGATTTGAGTGGCCAGCTAATGATTTGAGAGCTGGTGTGGTATATTGGGATATTACTGGAAGCAAAATGAGATATTCTGCAAATCAAATGTAATTTTTGAAATAAACAGAAGATTATTTCAGTTACTTTTTAAAATTAGAAGCAAATATGTTCTCCTTTACAAGAAAAATATAATCCTGATGTTCTTTCCTCCATGCTTCATATTAGACTACTAAGCAATTTCATTATCATATGTTTTAGCAGTATAAAGTCAGTTTTAAACCATAGCACACTGAAAAAATGAAATATCTTTTTCATTATTAGATTCACTGACATTTTTATAAATGCTTTAGAGATATGCTGCAGTGATATCCAGATATATTTTTATTTATTTTACTGAAAAGTTATTGCAGGGCTTCAGAAGAGAGCGGAACATAACAGAACTATGCTCCATATTATGCATTATGTAGAAAAATTGCCAAGCTTTTATAAAATATGTTTATCATTTCTTAATGTGATTTATTTGCCTTGTGTTTAGACTATTGCATGGTAAAGTTTATTTTGTGCATATACTTTTTATTTTACTAATATATTAAAAGCCATATCTCAATGACCCCTGTACATTTTTCATGCTGTCTTACTCCCAATGGCCTCTGTGCATGTAAGTAACCTGTCAAGTGACAATGCCTCTTTATTTGCTTCTTACTGTTTCCTTTCAAGAACTCCTTTTCTTTTATTAGCTAGTACCACAGAAGCATTGAAGTTCAGTCTTTGAGTGTGCCCTGTATTCCTCCTATCTTTGTATATTAAGAAATGAGTCATTTTTCTTTTGCATTTGAAAACCCCACAATCATTAATTAAATCCATGTAGACTGAGACACATCTTCTCCATGCTACTTCTTTGTGATGAAGGCATTAAAACGTGTCATTTCTGATGTTTGTTCCTGTTGTTTGTGTCTAACATAATGTGGTTTTGTTCAAGAAGAAAATAAAGCATTGATTTCTTTTGAATTATTATTTTTCAATGGAAAAAGATACTTACAGGCTTAGGTGGTTAGCATGGTAAAGCTGTTTAGCATGTTGTAAGTCATTATTATGAAATGAATTGTTTAAATACTGTGAAGTTGCAAAAAGGACGACTAAAAATTGCATCATGCAATGGAAGAAAAATATGACTAAATTCTTGCTTGTAGTATTTGGGGAAAGGTTGGAAGAGATTCTTCTTTAAGATTAAATTCAAAATGCTTCAAATGGACTAGGAAGTTTTCATGTCTGTATCTTTTCAAGGCCTTAAAGAACTGAGTGTGTCAGTTGGCTGATTTGTTGTTTCACCAAATTGAAACCGTTGGATTTTGTCTCTCAGGTAAAAAAAACTGCCATCAAATTGAAAAACTGAGACAGATCCACACTTATCCTAAAAGATGGCTTGGATGTAGCTGAGGTGGATACACCACTTAAGACTTGGAAACACTCAGAGATTCCATAGTTTGGATGGAGTCTCCTCCCTCCTTTTCATAGTGTGCAGAAATACGGAACTGAAAACTCTTGTTCATTATTCTGCTCCACAATTGCTGGTTGCTGTAATTTTCACAAATATAAATAACTGCCTCCTGGCTGCTTCTTTCATTAGAATTCAGCAGGAGTTACCAAAGATGATGTCTTACTGGGCACAGGAGGAATAAGCTGTTATTACTGAACAAAACTTGATTTGTCAATCACTATATTCCCTGGCAATTGACAACAGATTGATAGGTGTGATGGAATTCATCCAATTTCAACTGCAGTTGAAATGACATCTGAAATAATACTTTTACAATTTTTCCCTAAATATGGTGGAGGTTCTTTTCTGTAATGCCATCACTTTTCATTGGATTTCTTCATTCTGTCACAAGTTTGAAAAGCATGTCAGTTTAATTAGCACGTGTGTTTGAAGAGAACTCTAATTACAAGTAAATGGTTTGAAAGAATAAATACCACAAAGTATTAACACTCTGTGCATTTCTCATAGATCTTGTTAAAACATTATTATGAAAGTATCCCTATCTTCAGTGTAAATAGATGTTCTCATATTGTTTTTATGTTGGTCACTGTCTACAGATTTTTCTTTACTATTGCTATTTTTTAGGAATGCAAATGTGAATGGCATGCTATTAGAGCTGATTTCTGTGGTCTGCTGAACACTGCATGAAAGGACATGCAAAGTTTGCTGAGCATCTCAGTACCTTTTGTTACTGCTCTTAACAATTTTTGAAATGAACACTCTTGTTAAAATTGCATAAGGAATGAATGGTTTTCTTTTCCATAACATGTTACTTTGTATTATAAATCTAACACTTGATGAAATTATAATTTGTGGCAGAGTTTGTTATCACCCTTCATATGCCTTTTCTTCTTATCCTCTGGGGCTTTCTTTTGTGTTTTAGTGTTTGATCAATTAGATCTCGTCACATATGAAGAAGTAGTAAAGCTGCCAGCATTCAAAAGGAAAACACTAGTCTTACTAGGTAATTTTCAGTTATTTTTCTGAACATAGCACCATAGTTTTGATGGAATATATTTCTCAATGGTTGTTGTTTTTTTTTTTTGTGCTGTGGATCAGGTGCACACGGTGTCGGAAGGAGACACATAAAAAACACACTCATCACAAAACATCCGGACAGATTCGCGTACCCCATTCCTCGTAAGTACCGGGGGTTCACTGTGCTGCACAATTGTGTTCTCCCTGACAGCACCCCCCTTGTTCTACTGCCTCTGTTCAGCTCACTGAGACAAATCCTGCCTTGAAGCTGGGAGCTCTGCAGGGCTGGGTGTGTTTCTTTTGCTTTTTCAAAGGGCAGGGTGGAAAGTAACACCACTTTTGCACCAAATGTTCCTTATTATTCATGAAACTGCTTGTTGGACACACTTCTCTCTACCCCAAATGTTTGTTACAGTAATTTCACGATAATAAGCCACACCTGAATAAAAGCCGCATCTCCTGGTAGCCAGGTAGACCACGGGATCTGTCCATATATAAGCCGCACCTGAATATAAGCCGCACTTCCCTTTTTTTTTTTTTTAAGTGAGGATCCATGTGTAACAAAGTAACAAATTAGTAACAGAATCGCTGCCAGCTGGGTTTGGTGTCAGGTGCTCAAGTTGCAAACAGTTTTCATAGACCAGTGAAGCCTTTAAAGGCAGCCCCAGGCACCCTCCCCAGCTGGCTCTCATTCCAGGTTGGTATTTCACTGGGATTTGTCCATAGATAAGCTGCACCTGAATATAAGCCGCACTACTGGGGTAGGCTGGATTCTTTAAGGAAAAAGGTGCAGCTTATAATTGTGAAGTTACTGTAATTTAGAATGGAGGATAAAAGATTTCTCATTTTTTACTGTGTGTAATTCCCATTATTAAAAATCTGAGCTGGATTTAGAGGAAACCTTTAGTATTTAATTATTTCACACAGCCAGGTATTGAAGACTGGTATTGCACTAAAATAATTCTGGTTTCCAGAGATGACACTAAGTAAAAGAAAACACAATTTCACTGCTTACCAGTGGGTTGTTATAAAGAGCACAGAGGTGTTTTCCCTTCATGGCAGACTCTGTCAATACCCTGCAGGAATTGCAAATCCCATGACATGATCTCTTGGAGATGCTTCCTTTTTCCTCAAGCTAAGCACACCAAAACAAGAGCATCCAGACTCCACCTGTCCACTTATCTCAGACTGACCTCAGAAATGCCAAACACAGCTCAGAAGTGACACTCATTTAATTTTCTTCACAGATACTAGTTATTTTACCTGCAGATGCTTTTAAAATGGACTCACCTTTACCATGATGAGTGTGATTGTCTGCATTAGGTTCCTGCTCTGTGGAAGCACTGAAATTATTTCACTGCTTTTATAAGACAAAAAAGATGAATTTTCTGCATTCCTTTACAAAACCGTGGTCTAGTAGGAGCTTTTGAGATGGGCCTTAAATTGGGTGAGGAGTTTGGGAGAATGTTTTATGAAATTACCTGCATACTGAAAACCTGATTTAAAAGATCAGGTCACACACAATGGCAGTTAATGCTAAAGATTAGTGGTCCATACTTCTCTTACACTTAAGTCTATAGAAGCAATATTCAAAAAGTATGTTATTCCTAAGTAACTTTAACCTCTCTTGACTGCAGGTAATCAGGTTTTTAGACTGCTTTTTAGACTTACCCTTTCCATACTCATAAAAACCTCATAAAAACTAAAATTTAAAAACAAGGAAAATGCAGAAATGTTTTTAGGACAGAAGAGGGTTTAGGAGAAATATGTTCAGTGGACCCTAGGGACTCTACTGCTTCATACTTCATTTCTCTGTGTGTGATTTGACAGGTTATCATTCAGTGAATAAGAATTGATAAACAAACAGAAAAAAAGAAACCTTATGTAAACTTAATATTGCTTCTGTACTAAAATATTCTGTATTTTCAGACACAACCAGACCTCCAAAGAAAGATGAAGAAAATGGCAAAAATTACTACTTTGTATCACATGACCAAATGATGCAGGATATATCCAACAATGAATATTTGGAATATGGCAGCCATGAGGATGCAATGTATGGGACAAAACTGGAAACAATACGAAAGATCCATGAGCAGGGACTAATTGCAATACTTGATGTAGAACCTCAGGTAACTAAATTAGAAGTGTATAAAAATGGGACTCATCACAAATCCTTCAACCTTATTTCATTGAGATGTTTTCATTGATTGCACACTAGGTAAGTGCTGCATAAAGTGATGTGAAACAAAAGTCCTTGGACCACCAGAATATCAATCTGTGGAATTCTAGTAATCAGATGGTTAGAACACAAAAGAAAAAGAAGGGTCATGCTCTCAAGAAACACTAATACTGTATTTATTCATTGTAGCAAATCTGTGGAAAATTCTGATACATTTCCTTTGAAACATCTGTGTAGTCATTACTTTCAGTTCACAGGGATCTGTTTATGTATTTTTTTAAGTGAACAACGTGAATATAGACAATTGGGATGTTTATATTATTCTAGCAGATGGAAGGAAATGGGAGGAAAGACAAAACTGTGACTGGTGTTGTCTACTTAAATTTGCTGACTTGTTTCTTTTTTGTGAATGGATTCAGGAAGGTCACATGTTTCTAAGAATTTCACAACAGAAATGAGATACTTGACTAAATTATTTAAGACAGTTCAGAGTATGATGGTGTGGTGCTGGTCTTAAAAATAAAATCCAACATTTAACAGCATTCAGGGAGAGCAGCATTTATAGTTGGCTCAAATGGAGCAGCTGTTAACAGCAAACTCTCTGGATAAACCTTTTCAATATGCATTATTCAAGAGCTGTACAATTCTGAGAAATGATTTTAATCTTTGTTAGAATATTTTACATTTGGTAACAGCTGCCTTTGCCACATTTCCTCCAGCTCATGTCCAGCAAGCCATTTTGCTACTCAGCTTCCTCTTTCATCATCTCAGCTCATTGAGGCCAATATTTGTGGACTTACTCCTGGTTGTCTTACACCATTTGCCTGTTCTCCCTCAGGCACTCTTAGTTTTGTGGGTTTATTTGCATTTCACTTCTGGGGTTTGTCTGTTGTGTGGAGCAGGTTGGCAGAGGTGATTCCTGTTGGTGGGTTTCAAGCAGCAGAGATTTAAACCTTATAGCTCAGGGGAAGGGTGGATTGTGGGGGTTTTGTTTTGTTGGTTTCTTTAAAAAAAAAAAAGCTTTGGAGAAGACAGGATATTAAAAGAGCAAAACCAGAGTGACCTTCAGTAGTCTGACTTTATCTTGTCCATGCCTTTGAGTTCAGCTGAGATGTTTAACCCACTGCTCTTCAGTCAAGCCTGGATCTGTGACAGTTTCACATATGGCAGCTCTGTGTCAGTTCATTAAGGCAACTCCTTAATGAGAACTCTTCTCTTTTGCACAGATTTGGTTCAGGAGATTGGAGCTGTGTTTACTGCATTTAGTGCTGTGTTCAATGTTTAAACACTTCAAACTTCTCACATCACATTTTCATTTTTTTAAGTATAGTTTTATAATAATAATTTATATTCTGATCAATATTCTAAAACACAGTTTGCTCTTTTCCTTATTTATGGCATGACTGAATGTTTTTTTACATAGTGTTTCATTAGTCAGTTTTAGTATAAACAGAACTCCACACTCTTTGAGACTGTATGGGGAGAGTCATTCTGAAAATGCTAAAGCTTTTACTATCTCATAAACTCACTTTAATTAAGAATGAATATATGTTTTGAACACCAAAAGTGTAAAATAATAGAAAAAGTCGGGTCTCTAAGGTCTTGACTCCGGTTAAAAACAAATCCAGCATTGGTAGATCATGAATTTGTGTCTTTTGCTTGTGTGACTAAGCTTGCTTCACATTGATTGTTGGATTGTTCCTCTAAAGTATCTGATTTTTTTCCTCCTAGGCATTGAAGGTCCTGAGAACTGCAGAGTTTGCTCCTTTTGTTGTTTTTATTGCTGCACCTACAATTACCCCAGGCATTAATGAGGTATGGCACATTACAATCTGATGTCCTGGCAGAGACAGAATTAAGGATGAGGTTCAAATGTGTATATCAGACTCTTTGTTTCCTTGTCTGTAAATAAAGAGGCAGAAAAATAATTTAATAACAGTTTTATTATTAAGTTGATTGACATACATCTGTTGTTTATGAACTGATAATTCAAAATGTGGGCTTCAAAAGGAATTATCCATGTGCTGTATTCTACAAGTACATACTCTTTTATTTCATTCCCTGCTCCAGCTTAAAGATCCATTTCCAAATCACTGTCACAAATGACTCAGTTGTGAGTTGCAATGCCAGCACTGATCCTACCTTTAACTGTAGCATTTTCCCTGCACAGCAAGTATGTATCAGAAATAAGCTTATTCATTTTGACACCTGTCCTCTAAGAACTGGATGCTTTGACCCCAGGGATAATTGCTTGTGGAATAATGCTAAGTATTCATGGAGGTCCACATCATACATTTCCTACTTCATTTTTATAAGGCATCTGCTCTGCAGATTGCTGCTGATTTCGAGGATACCAAGCAGTTCTGGATTTAGCTGACACTAAGGCAAACTCCATTTTCACAAACACTTAATTTTCTCAGTCTTCCTTAAACCATGATATTAAAGTATTTAATCAGTTTGATTTGATCATTAATCTGTTCCAGATATCCTAGATGTCTCCTTGATCATCAAAGCACAAAGTCAGAAGCCATGTTACTACAGCAGGTTTCTGTAGAAAAGTAATAACAATATAATAAGCTTGAAGCTATGACATGACTGCAGAGACTTGCAGGAAAAGAAAGAGCAAGACAAACATATTTAAATGCAAATACCCTGAATGATTATTCAAATCAGAAGTGGAAATTGAAGAATTGTGGCCTCAAGCTGGAATTTTACTGACAGCTGGGGCATTCTGCTAGTTCACTGTGATACTTTAGTGGGCTACTTTAGCTCCAAATTGGAATTCTGTAGATTTTAAGCACCAGTGCTGGAACAAGCAGTGAAGGAGGGATAGGAGGGGGAAGAAGGCTCTGTTCACTTTCAGAGCATTAAGCTATGTCATTTCACTGTGTCTTAGGGACCCACACCCAAATGATACAACTCAAGAGTGTAAAAACAAAGATCTCTCAGCAGCGACACTCTTATGTAAACTGCTGGTGTGATGCTGTGGATTGGTACAATCTTGATAAAATACTAGAATTGTGTCATCCACACTGAATTTTCCTTTGTGAAAACAAAAAGCATTGCGTCAGGTACCCTGTAAAATTATGTAATTCTGTGGGCTTGTTGCCTCCATACCTGTCTCAGCTCCCAGATTGTCTTTCCTTGGCCTCACTCACCTGCCAGTGGTACTTAAATTTTAATCTTCCAGTTGTGGGATGTAATACAGAGATATTTGGGACAGTTCATGTGAGGGAGAAGACATTATCCCTCATACACTGGGAAGAGAACAGAAATGTGCCTTTTATAGTACTAGTGGGGAAATACCATGCCAAATAATTAGTAGAAGTATTGTGCTCTTAATATTTGCATTCGTGCTGTAATACCTGTCTTTATTTTAAGCTCCTGTAACAAAAGTCTCTGAGCCCTCAGGGTTTCACCCAGACACATGATTTGCTGAGCCAAGGCCACATTTACAAAACATGCTAATTCATTAATCAGTTGAAGTTAAGGAAAGGGAGGGGCAGGCAATGGTAATAGCAGCAGACCTTACCCAAACACAGGATCCTGTTTTCCAAGGTTTTCTGGGCAGATAAGCAAAGTGTGTTTGTGTGGTAGCAGCCTGCAGGGCAGCAAATAAGGGTGAGGAGTATGTGTTTCCTATTTTCCATCCATGCTTCTTTTTTGAAAGAAAATTCATTTGCATAATGAGTGTCCCTTTCTGTTGATCCTCTTGCCCTGCCTTGTTTTATTTTACTTGTGCTTTTTGAGAACATTTCTGTAAATTACTGTCCTTTTTTCCCTCCCCATGTTTTCTTAAATTTCATCTTTGCTTTTCTTTTCATTTTCCTGCATTCGTACTAATTGTACATAGCTGCCAAAATGGTGCAGAAAATTGCCTGTAAGTACCAGCTAGGGGCTCATGAGGTTATTGCAGTAGTTCTAGAATGTAGATATGCTTGTTCCCATTCAACATTACTTTTGCCATTGGAGTCAAAATTCAATGTAATAATGACTTTTGATATCTGCACTAAAATTTTCTGAAAAAAGAGGCTAAGGTGTAATACTTCTACTCTTAGAGATGTATATCTGAACTCTGTGGTAAAATCGGTGCAGAGGCCTGATCCTATCAGTGTCTCTCTTGAAACACTTTGTCCTGTCAAAGACCACACAAAATGTCTCAGTAATCAAGGTCCATACAGCAAGAGCCAGGAGACAAAATATTATCCTTTACAGTGAATACAGCAATGCACCAAGAGCAGTGCTGCAAAGCACAAGAGCAGTGTAATCATACAGAGAATCTCCCAGAGTGCACCCACCTGTCTGATCACAGAGAAAGCTGAAATCAGATGCTTGCTGTGCTAAAACAGGAGAGAGTGGATCAAAGAACCTTGGGGTAGTTCCTCTTTCCTCCAGCTGTTCCTACCTCCTTTGCCCAGACAGCAGCAAAGAGGAGATCACAGGTTCCATTGGTTTGATGCAAACTTTACTGAGCCAAATTCTTCAGACTTTTAGCTGTGCTTCCTCCCTTCCTACAGAATTTTTCTTAGGACATGTGGAGCTCAACAGCTTTTTAAATTGTGAATTTCTTTCTGTTCAAGCAAAACTGGCAAAGGCCTGGTGATGTTTACACATTTATCCACAGCTTTAAAAGAGAATTTTAATAATTTTTTGGGCTGGGCTTTGATTGTCACAAGTGGCAGCTGTTTGTCCTATGTACTTTCAGGCCAAAGAAGCCCAGCCCTCAGAGACTGAAGACTCCACTGGTAACCTTTATGTCCATGGGGATATTTCATGGATAAAACCATGTTTCACTCCTTTCAGCTGTGGTGGAAAAGGAGAGATTAGGAAAGAATTGAATTAGGAAGAAAAAGTCTGATCCAATAATGGACACACTGAACTAGACCCACATAAAATTGCTACTGCACAGGAGCTGAGGGAAGAAGGAGAGGCAGATGTTGTGCTCCCAAATGTTAAATTTTTGAAGTTGTGGCCATTTGTTTGTCTGCAGTTCGCTGAGCATTTTGATAAATATCTTCTTTCTTGACACTATTGAGAGCACAACTGCTGAAGAATTTCCTTCTTGGAACATAATCTGGGATCTTCAGTATGCAAAATTTAATTAGGGCATTTTTGAGAAATTGAGAGGAACTTACTACAGCAAATGTTTTGTTTAGAGCTAGCTTCAGAGATGAATTTTGGTATTTAAGTCTTGCAGACTCAGGGGAAACAGAGAAGGTACATGTACAAATAGATGGCTCTGTCACAAACATAGATGAGAGTTAGTCCCAGAATGAAACAAAAATCAAGAACTTTGATCTCTTTTCCTTTTGCTGAGCTTAGGAAGGTTTGAACCTATGTGAAACTTGTTGCAGTGGCCTATCCCAAGCTTATTACTGCCCATTAAAGTGTATGAAAGAAGAAATTATTTACATTTTCGACAGGCTGGGAAATTTAGATATTCCAAAATAAGAACCACTTTGATCCCAGTAAAGTTGGGTCTAGGAGAAGCTAAGTCAGAAAAATACTGAAATTTAAGGAATTTTTAAAACACTTAGTTTTGTGGAATCTTTGTGTGCAAGGTAATCTTTAGCAGTTGGCTTTTTTTAAGATGAGATAGAATGTAAGATTTCAGATTTTCATTGTCAGTCACAGTGAGATAGATGCTGTAGTGAGAAAAATCCATGTAGGTAAAAGTAACATTTATGGGAAATGTGAATAGTAATTCAAAATCAGCATAAGGACTTAACAGTTCTAAGGCTTCCAGGGGCTTTTCAGGAACTCTTAGCCCTTTGTCATGAGATTAAAACTCTTTTCAAGGTGCACTATGATTTGGACAAGACAGACTATAAATACAAAAATAATCTTAGCTGGATACATTTAAAGCACTGAAAATACTCAACATAACAAATTACTGACCTTCCTTTGTAGGTTAATTTAAGCAGGAAGGGCTTGTTGCTCAGCTGATACAAATTGAGTTCTCTTTTGGAATCTATAAAAAGTTGAAGCTTACCTAACTAGGGCCATATGAAATATTCCACAAAAATATTTAAAACTAGTATTGATCTACAATGTTCTTTTTGTTAATAGCATAAATTAAATTTGCACACACTAGAATTTTCTACAGAAGTTCCAGGAGTTGCTGGTGGTGCAAAATGGCCCATTCAGGGAACATCCCTTGTATGGAAATCCACGTGAGGAGTGTTTGCCTGACTTGGAATGAAATTTGTAATAATTTCCAAGACAGCCACACCACACAGCCCCCTCCCCATTGGAGGCTGCAGCTTCAGGAGAGAAGCAGAACTGTAACTTTGGCAGAGAACTTCTCCTTCCCTGCAGCAACGAAACCAGCCACTTGTGGAGAAGAACTGTCTCAGAGCAGGTTGTTTGCTTGAGGGAACCTGAAAGCTGTTGTTCCACAGCTACTTGTCATAGTTACAAATACTTGGGAAGCTGAAACAGAAAAAAGATATAGGTGGAAGGTGGAGGTCATCTTAACAGCCAGATAAAAATCTGTTTCCAGAATAATTTCTAGGAAAAAAGCTGTGGGCACTATGTGTGTATTTCCTGCAGGCTCAGCTGGTTCATCGAGTAGAGTGAGCCTGTGGATACTGCAGAGGAGCAGGAGTCATTTTGCACCATATCCACCCCAAACCTGTGGGACAGGAAAGACTTGATTGCTTTCCTGCGGCTGTTTCGAGGTTCTTGAAAACAGCAAATGGGTTTGTTGGTGTTTTTAATTAATAAGGAAATTTAAAGGAAGAGAATTCAAACTTATAATTGCTGCAGAGCCCTGGGGCCAGGCTGCCTGGTTCATCTCCAGGAACTCCCATGAGGAGAGCTGGAAATGCCCTGCTCTGAGACAGAAACCACAGAGTGATGTGGAGTGAGAACTTCCTTACCAGTAAACTGTTTTTAAAGGAAGCAGACCCAGAGGTGGGTGTGAACAGAAAACATTACCAAAACTGGGAACAGCTGATACCTGACAGCCTCTCCCCCTGCTCCTGTTTCTCATGTTCTCACTGGGACAGAGGCCCCATAGCTCTTACTTGTGTGTCATGTCTGATTTATTCACATGTGGTCTCCATTGCTGCTTTTCCAAGCTTCCATCCTCTACCTTGCTGTTTGGACTCTAGAGCTGTGTTTGTCTCCAAGAATGCGCGAGTGCTGTTAGAGTGTCAGCTTCCAGAGGGGAACTCTGCCCTTTCTCCTGTGGGATTCCCATAGCTGTAGGTGGGAGAGCTAAAGCACCTCGACTCCCTGAGGCCTTTTATGCCCATTTCATTCTCAGTTGAGAAGCTGGGGTGGAAGAAAATCCAACTTTTCATTTCTCCCGTTTTCTCTCCCGGCCGCCGAACAGGATGAATCCCTTCAGCGCCTGCAGAAGGAATCCGAAATCTTACAGAGAACATATGCACACTACTTTGACCTAACAATTATCAACAATGAGATTGATGAAACCATCAGGCACCTGGAGGAAGCCATCGAGCTCGTGTGTACAGCCTCCCAATGGGTCCCGGTCTCCTGGGTCTACTAGACCGGGAATGAGAGAATTGAGGAGGAAAAACAAAAAAAACCAATCTGTCATTACTGGGAACCACCTCATACATGGAAAACCTCTTCGTTATTGACCTTGTGTCAACAGGTCTTGGCCCCTAGAGACTACCTAGATGTAGTGTGACCTAAAATATAATTATTGTCATGTCCGAATAGATAGGAGGAGGGGAAAAAAAGATGAAACACTAATTTAAAGAGACAGTATCTTTTTTTTTAATCATTTCTCCTAAACTTTAATAAAATGTATCTTTAAATGTATGTATTATTCAGTCCTTTGGAATGTTATATTTTTGGAAATCATAGCTTTTTATTTCAAGGGCCCCTAAAAACTGCACAAAATAGATGCTGCTTTCTATAATCTATTTTAATAGTAATAATAATATGATTCTGTTACCTTAACTTGGGGGTGGAACACTACATTCTTTTTAGAGTCTGATTTTATGGATTGGAATACTTTGCTTTCCTTTATTTATTTGAAGTAATTAGTCTAGTGGTTACGAAACAAATTCATAAATTTTAAAGGCCTTTTTTTTGAGCTTTTTTTTTCTCTCCTAGGATAGTATTTTTAAGTACTTTTGTGTAACATCCAGCTAATGTGATACTGTCTCTTTGAAGAACTCTGTAAAAGTTTTAGAAATTTGAAATTGGGTCTTGACTCTTAATGCATGTGGACAGTCGCAAGCGTTCATGCCGTTGGTGTATCTGTGTTGATAAAACCTGTAATCTACAGCAAAGTACATTCCGTTCATGGGAACACGTACCCAAGGGAATAAAGCAAAATATTATTCTGAGTTGTAAACCTATGCACATCCCTTGCATTTTGGGCAACTTTATAAAAAAAAAAGAAAAAAAAAAAAAGAAAAACCAATTTTTATTAATAATAATCATGTAGTGAAATGTGTTTGTAATTTTGTCTCAATTTAATTTGTTGTAAGGTGGGAGGGGGCAATTACTGGTTTCACCATTTCAGATCTGTGTTGTCTGAGAGTATTAACGTTTTAATTAAGTTGAAGCAAAGAAATGCTGATTTTTAATATGTATGTAATTGTTTAAAGATGCACACATTTTAAAAGAAAATACTGTGCAATGAAGAAACCAGTTTAGACATTGCGATAAACTGACTATTCCAAAAGACTCATCTACAACAGCCCTGTAAATTCCTTTAAAAATGGTAATTGACTCTACAGTCTGACCAATTTTTTTTATTTTAAATATACTTCCTTTTATGTGTTCAACAATTAAATGCTTTTGGGTCCTTCATTTCATCACAGGGAGTTTCAAGAGCAAATCAGTGACTCGTGCAGTGAGGAAAAGTGTCTTAAAGTCTGTAAGGGAAGGCTTTGTAGGGGCAGAGCCTGCAGTCTGTCCCAGGAGCTCTGCTCTGCCAGGACCAGCACAGGCTTCCTTCCACAAAGTTGGAATTAGATCAGAACCAATTAAAAAAGTGTAACCATGGATTGACCTGGCACTTCATTTCCCTTCTTTGCTGGCCCACATGATTTGCATTTTCTCTGAAAGTGGTTAAAGGCAGAAGGCATTGCCGCCTCGTTTTAGGTGTCAGAAATACACTGTTCCTTAAAATGACTTCTCAGAGTTTGGTTGGCTGTGCTGTATAATACGGATTTTAGTGTTTACATTAAAATGATACAGTGATACAGGATTTTTCCTCCAAGTGGAACTTTCAGCTGGAATTGGTCTGTGAGCTGTTCCAGCTGTTCAGGACCATTGCACATGCAATCAGAAAAGGCTTCTCAAGGTTGACTCTTTCTCACAGGGGTAATTCTGCTGCTCATTTTCTCCTGCCTATTCCTTCTGCAGGTTGGGTGGTCACATCTGTTTACAATTCTTGTAAAATCCACAGCTGAAATCTCAGTCTGGCTGTGCCTCCTCCCCCCCAGCCAGGGCAGGCAGAGGTGTTTATTTCCTGCAGCATTCCCAGCCTGGCTTGCAGCCCACGGGAGGGAAATTCATCCATCAATGAATGCCCTTAATGCCACAGCTGGAATCACAGCTCTGTGGCTGCATCCCAAAACAAGAACTGTACCCAAGTCCCTTGGGTTTGTAATTTTGTGGGAAGTAATGGATGAGAGAGTCAGCGTGGTCCTCAGGGAAATGAGGGAACTGTCAGAATAATTGTAGGTGCTCATCTGGTCTGGGTTTAGCCCCAGAGGAAGGGGATGGTGCAAACTGTGAACTATTTAGTGAGTAAGAGGTAATTTTTCCAGTGTTGTTTTGTCCTGGGTGAACCATAGCTGGTGTCCTGTGGCAGTGGTGAGTCCACACTGGCTGAGCTCATAGAAGTGAGGTCTATTCACTCTCAGAACTACCTCTTTTCCCAGCAAAGCACAAAGATGGGAAGACCTACTGAAAATCAAGCAGTGGAGTGTTTCTGATGTTAGAAGTACAAACTTCTCTGGTGAGCATTGGTGTCTGACTTCAGTGACACATTTTGCATCTCAAATGTTTATGGCATTAAACAGGTAAAGTAATTTTGATAATTCGAGTATAGTCCTTCATCAATGTTTTAACTACACACTTTTGACTCTGTTAATGTGAATTTCTTGGAGTTTCTGTGTATCCAGCTAGTAAGGAAAGAAATCTCACAAGGCCCAAGAGGGTGCTTCTGCCTTATGTAGATGACAATAAGTAGTGATTTGATGTAAGTAATACCTTTTCTTCTCTTAAATGGAGCTACCATTCAGTTTATGCTACACAGTAGAAAGATTGACCTGGAAGCTTTGTTTCTTTTAATCTTGCTGTATAACCTTTTATCAAGAGACAGAAACTGTAAAGCACATAGTCAGCATCCTGTCTTGCCTCCTCTTTACCACAGTCTGTTTTCCTTGTAGGAACCTTCAGTAGCAAAAGATTAAATTGGAAACCCTGCCTAGGCTTTAAGTTCAGCAGATCCACAGCTCACAGTGAGCTCCTTGAGCAGATTTCAGCACAGTCCCAGACAGAGCAAGCCCAAGATTTTTCAGTCTGTCCAATCCTCCCACCCTGCTCAAACCCTTCTGAAGTGTCTCTGTTGTTTGTGTGGAACATAGAGGGTACAAGGCTGCAGAAATTGAGCTGGAAGCTTCACCTGCATTGGGAAGGCTCGTGCAGATGCAAAGCTGATGTTACAGGTTTTTTATTTTTTTTCAGTCTCCAAGTGGAGAAAGGTCCTCCTGGTACTGTAAATATCACTGCATAATTTAGAGCACCACATGGACTTCTCTAAATTTATGCTGAATGTGACCTCAGAAGCAGCCCTGGGATTGGGAAGAAACAAATGTTTCTGTTTGCCCCTTTTATACTTTATTTTTGTACAGGGGCTCACAGATTTGTAAAGAAAACTTGATCTTATCAGTATGCTGCCTCTCAGTCTGACTGATGCCTGTGATTTCAAGGTGTTAAGTTGGTCCAATAAATGTTCATTAACCTCTGCTTCCATTTGCCTAATAAAAGTACACTAGGTTACTCAATGTCTCAGAGTGGTAAGATTATTGCATGGAAATGGTAGCCTAGTTTAGACTCCTGGCCACTGCCAGAGGGACCTTCTTAATCTCATCACTAAAACCAAATTCTTCCTTGTGTTTTATCAGTGGTTTTCTTTTTATATGGTTTGGTGAAGAACAATGCTGTGCCACTCACCTCTGAAAGACAACATCATCACCTCCTACCTCAGAAACTTCATAAAGAAGGTTACTCAGTTGATTTTGGAAACACAGCATAGAAGATGAGGTGTTGCAACCTGAGCTACCTTAGGCTGGTGTGTATGCTCCAAAAACTGGGCACTAGAGCCACTAGGAAAAGTCCGTGTACAGACTAACCAGTATTTGTTCCATTTTTGTTCTTTTCTAGAAGGAAATAATTTCAGAGTTCTGTTACTTAAATAACTAATTGGAAATGCTGCCAGAGCTTCCAGAGATGCATTGCAAATCTGCATTGAAATCCTAGAAACAAACAGTTCTGGCCCCATTATCTTCCACTGCGGATAGTATTCAACAACTTCAATGAAGGCTGTTAGAACTCAATTTCAGGCTTTAAAATACTGGGTAGAAAGAGATTTTTGAAAACTACAGAAAAAAATACGTATTTCCTGACTGTAGTAAAGAGTTACCTGTTTTTATAAGCTAAACTGACAGAGGATGAGCTAAAGCAGGCACTTTTTTTACATAAAGCATGTTTATTTCCTTAATAAACCTGTCTCTCAGACTAATTTCTTCTCTAACTTTAATGAGCTCAGAGATAGTCATAACTCTTACCAAGGAAACTGCTGCACATTATGTCAAATAATCACATATAAATCTAAATATCTGCACAACAGAAAACACATTGACTAAGAGAATAGAAGTAACTTCTGAATAATTGTGTCCACACCATGGGGAGGACTGCACAAGTTTGGGGTGAGATGACTACTTTCACTAATGCTATACAGAAAGATACAAAGCCACTTCCCACATTTAAATGTTTGCAGTATTTTGGGGGATTTTTGCTTGCTGATACAGTAAGTTGCAGCTATAGTAATTTTTTACTTTCTTCCCCTTAAGTGATTTTTACCAGTCTCCTGCTCTAATACTCCAAAAGCTGGACTGAAGCAATTACAAAAATTTTCTTGACTACTTAAAATTCAGCCTTAGAGTTAAGCCTCTTTCCCAGACCTATGCAAGAATAAATAATTAATTCTTACGTCAGAAATACATTTCTCATTTAAGATTTTGGGCAGAGAGTTGATGGTTTCTCACGTAATCTTAACCTTTCTAAGCAGAAATAGTGGGAGGGGGAGCGTTTATGCATTTCCATGTATCCTGCTGAATCTCTTAGCAGCTGCCATGGAACAGTCAAGAACATCAAATCTGGCCACATCTCTGTATTGTTATTAAAATAGAGCTTGACCCTGCATTTGTTTTGTGGAAGACAACCAGTAGCTCAAAAGAATTCATATAGATTTTTAGCAAAGTAATACTTGCAGATTTTCCCTTAGCAGTAGCCATAGCTTGTTTTAGTGTTTGTAAAATGGAAATACCCTTGAAGAAGGGTGTAATTTGCTTATTTTTAAGTGTAGCCCATCTCAAAGCTGGAACCTGAGTCTATATGTCTCCATTGTTGGCCATCCAGGTGGAGCCCTCAGCATTTCTTCCCAAAATGTAAATAGATGCAAAATAGCAGAATTGCCTCCTGCTTGGGTCCACCTTTGTGTAACTGCATGGGGGAGCTGGTGGCATCACCCTTAAAACTTAATTTTAAGGTGCATTTCCTGCCAGTCAGAAAATGTGGTTTATCCCTCAGTATTACCTGGTATCCTTCATTTAAAAGGTCTCTGAAGGTTCATCTGCATCTTAAGCAAAGGAAACCCTCTGTGATCCATGGCACACACTGCAATGGTCTGGAATTCCAGTTTCCAGCAAGGAAAAGATGTTCCTGCCCTCCAAGGCAGAGCTCTGAAAGGGCTGAAACCCAAGCACAGCAAGATCTTGCAATGACATTTCACAGCCAACCTCCATAACTTAATTCAGGGCTGTTTCAGCACATGGACTGGGAAATTGATGTGGTGAGACTCTGGGGCTGGAGGTGCCATGGGTACAGATGGACACCAGGAAAGAAACAAAGCAGGCAAAGAAAGGCAGAAGAGAAAGGAGGACACAAACAGCACTGAGCTGAGAAGGTGGCACTCTGAACACCAAAGTGGAACCTATTGAAAAGGAATGGGGCAGAAATAGAGAATTCTAGTACTTTTATTTACTATTCAAATACCATTTCCTCTCTTGATCACAAACCTCCTCCTGATAACTCCAGCACGGTTTTAAGGTGCTTGGTTCTGAATGGATGTTGGGGGCTGCAGACACAACGAAGCACAGAATGGTGTTTTTCTTCATTATCTCAGCAGAGGACACGAGGACACAGCAAGAAGAAGAGTGCAGCCTGTGTTCAGCAGGACATGGGCAGGCAAAAAGTCTCATGGTATCTGCAGCCGTTCCCTCAGGGATGTGAAGGCTGACTCAAGACCCCCAAGGGTCACATTAATGGCTCAGTATTGAAGAGCAATAGGAATTAAAATCACACAAAAAGTTAGTCTGATTTTGTGGTTGTTTTGGATAGGGATTTTTGGTTTTTTGTTGTTTTTTTTAATTTTGAGGAACAAAATATAACAAGTATTATTGTCCTCTTTCAGAAAGCCACAAGCCAGCTAATGAAAACCTCCGCTTCTTGCTCAATAATTAATGTAATTCATTGTTTCAGTGATGTATTCCAGTATAAGTTGTACAGATCTCTGATAGTAGAAGTTTTATTGGCAGTGTTATCTATACTTCATGGAATTCTTCCCAATCACACAGTTTATTTCAAAGGTCTTACTCTAACCACTAATATATTAGAGAAATTAGGGTTGACATTTATTTTAAAACCCTTCATTTCATATAACATGCTTGAAGTTATTGCAATTAATTTAAAGAACCTTATATGTAAACAGAATTAAAAATGGATGTGTCTATTGGGTATCTATTCAGATCAGGAACTTAATCTCCACTAGCCTTTAAGAGATGCAGGAAATTAGCTTAAGGAAAAGAAAAAAACTTAAAGAAAAGCACACATATGGAAATAAATTATGAATAAAGTTGAACTAATTGAATATTAAATTATATATTTTACTTTCATTATAAAACCTTTTTAAGGTTTTCTTAAGGAAATAGTTAATTTACTTAGTTTTATTTAGATTAATTACTTTTCATTATTTTACTGCTGATAACTAAGCCTGTTATCAACTAGCTGATTTTGCCTTTATTTTTCATTTTCAGATTTTCTTAGGATATTTGGTCTAGCAGACTTTTTAATTCATGCATTAAGTCATTATGAACAATGAGAGTATTTTGAGCAACTGAAGGCAGGAGTTCATATGTAACAGAATCAATTTTCCTGAGAGTTTGTGCAAGCTTTGTCCCTGCAGGTTTTAAAAGACTCACGTGGATAAAGTCTTGAACAATCCAACCTGATGTCAGAACTGAGACCTTCAAAGATCTCTTCCAACAGAATTACCCTATTTAAAAAATCTGAAAAAATCAAAACTATTACAGTAATTTCACGACTACAGGGTGCACCCTTTTGACTAAAATTTTGATGGAAACCCGGAATTGCGCCTTACAATCCGGTGCGCCTTATATATGGACAAATTTTGGGAATTTGCCAACCCAGAAGTGCGAGCTGCGGCAGTCATGGAGCTGTGAGTGACGGGCAGCTGGCACCGGGGGCGGGTGGGATTGCCCGGGCCCACAGCACGGGGAGGGCACCTGGGGCTGCATTTAAAGGCTACGCCGATCCATGAAAAATGTTTGCAAATTGAGTACCTGCCAGTAAACCCATGATCGTGCGATTCCGGTACTAATTCGTTACTTTGCTGCACACGGATCCTCACCGCAAAAACAAAAAGTGCGCCTTATAGTCCAGTGCATCTTATAGTTGTGAAATTACTGTACTCAGCTCAGCCATCTTCAATTCATGGGAATCTTTGTGCCAACAAAACCACATAAATATGAAAAGAAGGTTTTTAGTTGTTATCAAAAAGCAGTTTAGTATTATTCTATTAACAGCTGTAGCAGTGGAAATCCAGTTACTGGAATGGTAGATTCCAGGTAGAGTAATTTCA
>VRYO01001681.1:25230182-25263958 GCA_009812075.1 Sialia sialis | reverse complement strand
GTAATTGAATTTGTCTTCATATTTGTTTTTATTTCACACAGGCAACATTAATTACTCATATTTCGATTATGTCATTATGCTACCATAAGTCTAATAGAGACTTGTTCAGCAGGTATTAAAATTTCACCTCAAAATTAAAAAAAAAATTACGGCACTCTATTTCTTATACCAAAAGTGAGTAACTACAGTAAAAAATAAGAAATCCAAAACCAATCCACAAAGACAGTAAAATTCAGCAAGAAAGGTCTACAAGAAGGGAGGAAAAGGCAAGAAGTTTGCCTGTGCTTTGACAGAAGTGTATGTAAACTACTCTCATATGTGACTGCTCATTCAAAATTGCTCAAAGCAGTGAAGGACTCTGAACAAAGCACATAATATTATTCTTCTCTCTAGAGCATGATGGAACTTGATGCCTGACCTTCCCCCTAAGCAAGAGACAAGATTTAAAACCTTCATATTAAATTTGGCATAGAAATTAAGATCAGGCAAATAGGAGAGAAAATAAAGAGCTCTTTTCAGTGAACATATTAAATCAACCTAATAAAGCATAAATTAAATTCTTTTATAGCTGCAGGTAGAAAAAGAAAGGAGCTGGGAATTTCTCAGAGCACAACAAAGCATCTTTGATGCAAGTAAATAATTGGAGAATCAGAAAGTTTGTAAATTATACAGACTCATAGAATCATTGAAGTTAGAAAAGACCCATAAGAACATTGATTCCAACCTTGGACGTCATTATATCAAATAAACTATTGTTTTAAATGCCAGCTCCAGTTGTTTCTTGAACACCTCCAGAGATGGTGATTCTGCCACTTCCCTGGGCAGCCATCCCAATGCTTCACCATCCCTTCAGTGAAGAAATTGCTCCTGATACCCAACCTTGGTGCAGCTTGACCTCCTTTTAAAAATAGCATTAACAACAGCTTTACTGCTGAGTGCTCACTTTTGATCTGGCCGTGTATGTTGCTGCGTTTTTCAAAAGTTGTGTATGTTATGGCCTGCTCTTTTATTTTTAATATCTCAAAGTCACTGTCTTTGTTTTATTTGCTATGACAAACATCTTTTAAAAAGGTAGGATACTGAATTATATGAAAGTTTTTGGGGGTAGAATGCCCAGCATTAGCCAGTTACTTTTCCCATAAAGAAAAATAATTTGTTCCTGGCATTAATAGGCATACTAACTGTGGATAAAAGTGAGGCACCAAGGCAATGGTAAAATATATGTTACATATGATCATTTTTTCATGCAGCTTCACACATGCCTCATTTACTGCCTCGTGTTTCAGTAGACTTTCAATACATTTGGAGTTTTCAAGAGATACTTAATCTTACTGTGGAAAAACTGAACATTCTGAACAGGTGCCAAGCAGTTTCAACTAACACTGCTTGCAGGTAGGTCAGATTTTAGAACCTGACATGACAATAGCTCCAGGTGTTCTCTTGATGAATTGCAGCTTTAGAATTGGAGCAATTCAGAACTACCAACCTAAACATGCCACACTTTCCACTGGGAGATGAGGCAACCCATGATGAGCACATTTAGGGAAATACTGGAAAAATGAAGGGTCTGCAGCATGTGCATAAAACCTTTAGGTAGTTTTCCTAAATTCCTTTAAAAACACTGTTTAGATAGAAGTCCTGAAGGCACTTAATTCAGGTGACACAGTCCTGAAAACCCTGCTGCAGCTGCCTTTGCTTGAACAAGGGGGTTGCACTAGATGATATTAAAACCTAAATGACTCTATAATCAAAACCACAATTATCAATTGGAGGTTTTTTTATTAGAATTAAAATTTATTTGAAAGTGAGTAAAAACTGCTGCTTTTTGTCAAGGATGAAAAAGAGTCATTTGTGGCTGTGGGCTAATCTACTAAATGAATTTTCAGATCATTTCAACAGAGTTTTCTGCTTTGCATCTGTACAGCCAAGACTTTTCTGAAATGAGTTCAGAGCAAGGGGATGAAATCACAGGAGCACCCATCACTTAGCTAACATAACTGTGATGTGAGAGGTGGATGAATTGTTGTATTGAGTATTTTATTAATAAGTAGTAAATATTACAGGTTACAGCAATGTTAGAGCACATGCTACTGAATGCTGAAGAATCCACCCCAGGCTTATGCAGAAATTAACTTTTTAAAGCTCAGTCATTTTTCACTACATGCAACAATTTCAATGTCTAAACATCTCCTTTTCTGCCTTACAGCCATTTTTGTTTACTAGGATGGATGTAACAAAAGCAACAAATCTGTGTCAAAACCACAACCCAGTAAAGATTATTGGATAATAAATCAGTAAAGATTTATGAAGTTACTCGATAGGTGAAAGAAGATAAATCCCACACGTTGTTTTCTGTTTATTATGAAAACTTTTAGAACTCTTTTTTTTTTTTTCATTTATTGTTGGGAAAAAAATGCAGACAAGTAAACTTTATAACAGATAAAAATGATTTGTCTCTGAGATGTGCAAGTTACTGATCATGACAACTCTTCTAAAGTGAAATATTCTGGTTTTCCACTCATCAAAATAAGAATTTCAGTAAAGGCTTTAGGGCATTTCCCAAGAATTAGAAAGGAAGAGGAGAGAGATCCTGCTTCCAGGAAAATATCTTGTTGGTTTGAATTTGAGCATCTGCCTCTGCCCAGAGCAGCCTCCAAGGGACTTCACTGCTGGCTGTTGAGGATTCTACTCTGCCAACATCATCTTGTTATTTGTGATTTTAAAGTAGCAAGATTTCAAGTAGAAATAAAATGTTTAAACTGTCTTGTGAGCTGCTGAGCTTAAAGTTATCCCTTTGCCTGTAATTTGTGATATTAAGTTTCTGAGGGCAATGGAAAGACTCCTAATCAAGAATCTTTGACTTTCAGTCTTGACATGTATTTTTATTAAAATATTGAAATATTTGTCTGGTTTGATCACTAAAGCAGGTAAAGAGTGAGAGATCACTGGGGTGTCACTCTCTAATTCCCCATTCCTGCCTGGTGTCCCAGCTGTGCTGCAGCTGGGTTGTTCTGTAGAGTCTGGGACTGTCAGGGGTTCACACGCTGAGTCTCACTCTAAAAAGGACCTTTTGGGATCCACAAAGTGATGAAATCCTCTCTGCCTGAGTCTCAAACTCAGTCCTGGCTGTGTGTAGTAATAGGGCATGAGGGAAGGGTGACAGTGCTGCTCAATCTAAGCTGATACTTCAGCTGTCACGTTTTTTATCTCCTGTCCTTGAAAATTCCTGAACTTCACTTGAGTAATCCACTCAACTCAATTGAAGAGTTCATACCCAACCCAATTTAGATTTTTAGGTACCTGTCAATAGAAATGAAACAGTAGCATTGAATGAACTGGTAGAAAGAAAGATAAGTCGTCTACTCAGAAAATAAATAGGCAAAAGCTCAGAAACAGAGCAGCAGATTTGGAGCCTAAGAGCTGTGCAGGAATCATCTGCAGGGTAAATCCCTTCTCCTGCTGCTGCACTTCCCCTCCTGCATTGTCACCTGTGATCTGCTCAGGATGTAATAACTTGACACCACAAGTTTTGGGGAGTCAAGCCAAGATAAGGCTGCAAGGTGCTGCCACAGCATGCAGGTGTCAACAGTTCTGCTGGCGAGGCTGAACAGCCCCCAGCCCCTGAGAAATCCATGTGAGGTAATTTGGGGTTTCATCAGAGATTTTTCCCCATCACAGTAACTTTGGAATTCAAATCTGGATTTCAGTGAGTGGTGCAGAGGCAGGTGTGGCACCCACAGCCCAAAGACAGGCAGGTTTACAGGAACACTAACTAGCACTTCTAACACCGAGCTGCACAGGCAGCATCCTGTGTGAGATCCTCCACTGGGGTCCCTTCCAACTCTGAATATTCTGTGATCCTGTGGCTCCAGTGACTGAGAGATGAGAATTCCCAGGGCTGGAAGATGGGAGTTTAAATGCTCACCAGGAATGCTTCACTGAACCAAGGAAGCTGCCACAGATCTTAAAATCCATGACCTTGCAGTGTGTGGGGTGGATACAGGTCCCTTTGTAGCTTGTAGCAATTTGTGGTTCATTTCCAGTTCACAGGTTTGGGGAGTTGTTTTTCTAAACTGTGTTCTCCAATGTGACACCAGTTGCCACTCTCCTGTTGACCTGCATCTGCCTCCTGTCTGGTTTGTCAATTGTTTTCCAAACTCTTTCTGACAAACATGTGGTTTTTTTTTTTGTTTGTTTTTTTTTTTAAGGGGACATCTCACTGTAGCCTTCCAGTACATAAGGAAAGATGGAGAGGGATTTTTACAAGAGGACGTGGTGATAGGACAAGGGGAGATGGCTTTAAACTGAAAGAGGGATGGTTTAGATTAGGTTTAAGGAAGGAATTATTTACTGTGAGGGTGCTGAGGCACTGGCACAGGCTGCCCAAGGAAGTTGTGGATGCCCCATCCCTGGAAGTGTTCAGGACCAGATTGGTTGGAACTTTGAGCAACCTGACCTAGTGGAAGGTGTCCCTGCCCATGGCAGGAGCCAGGTGATTTCTAAGATCCCTTCCAATCCAAACCATTCTAGGATTCAGTGCTTCGTCCTGTTTTAGCAATTTAATGAAAACATTTTCTTCTCAAAAAGGTAGGTTCCATATCCTTGAAGGCTACATGGTGATTTTTATTGGTTGGTGTTGGCATAAATGCCTCCTGTGCTCTGTTAACCTTAGGCCAAGGGGTGTCCTGAGCTGGCCCTCAGGTGTCACAGATCCACAGCTGAGACTTGGTTATAAAGGTTGGCAGCATCACTGGAGGAGCCACCACAGGCAGATAAGGTCTGAGCCAAGAACACAGAAACCCAGCCCTACTCTTAGGAAAATAGAAAAGCTCTGTGAATCAAAATCAAATTCACATCCTCAGGGATCCTGTGGTGAAGATCATTGTGCCCTGTGGCACAGAGCAGCGATATCTCACCTATCCCTGGAATTTGTGGCCATTTGTGTCCCACATTGCCCATGATCCATGTGGCACTGGATATCTGGCTCACTCACAGGTGGTGTCAAAGGAGACAAAGGGATCTTTGTAGCTCCCACAGGACTTACCACCATCCAGGTCTCCCTAAACAAAACCATCTTTTCATTCCTGGTTGATGAGAAATCTTAGTTCCATGACTCATTTATTTCTGGCACCAACTTCATCACTGGTATGCTTTCTGGTGTGGCAAGACAAGCCGGACATTTTCCAGGTCAGGATGTACTGGTAAGGACATAATACCTTATGACATTATATGCTGGCTTTCCTATTCCAGCCCCTGTTACTTACAGTATATTTTTTGTTTATGCCTGTTGATCTGCTGGCTCTTCACAACAATTTCCAGGTCTTCCCTTCCCTGAAAGACTCAGCTCTGCCTGTGAAAAGTTTAGGTTGTGTCTTCCTATATGTGTTACCTTGCATATGCTAACATCTATTTTATCAAACCTCTTGCTCCAAATTACCTGACTTTCAAGTAATTTGGAATTCATCAACATCTCCTTTAAGCTTTGCTGGCCTAAAAAAATTCTGCATTTGCAAATTCACTGCTACTTTTTGACTACTGAAATAATCATCAGTTTCAGCACAGATATTTACAACCAGCTTTTTCTGATTGCAAGTTTATAATTTATTTCTGTGCTTTGCCCTCTGGCTCTTTACCAGACTCATGCATCAGGAAAGTGCCTGTCCACTTAGAGTCTGATGTATTTCTTATTGTCACAGCACATTGAGACATAATCATTCAGCACTGTGAGGAATTGCTGCTGCCAATTCCATCCCAATTTACATGTGCACAGCTGGTTGCCCTTTGTTACTGATTTATCTCATTTCCCCCCCCTGGCACTGTGCACTCAGCCTTGTTCTCATCATCACAAACCCACAAATAAAACCACATGTATTTTTACACATATTTTTACACCTGCCTACATGGCACAGTTTGTTGTGAGTCCAGCACATCCTCATCTCACCAGGGGCTTGGTGGCTCCTTGTTCCCTGATCTGCCCCCACAAAGCTCAAGAGCTCCCTGGACCTCTTCCCAATATTCTTATGCTTCTGAGCCCCCAGCCTAAGCAAATTGAGCAGCCTCTGAGTGCCATCTTTCCCATTTAGCTTGTTTCCCTTTCAGATATAACAATAGCATTTTATTCCAATTATCCCCAGTTTAACCCACCTATGGCCCAACCTGACTAACAAAATATTAGGGGAAATAACAGGGAACCTAAACATCAAAAAAAGAGGGAAGGGTTGAGTGCTGGTTTTAACTGGGTCATTGCAGTGATCCAGTTTCAATCACAGCTGGCCCTGCTGGAGCAGCACAGGCACAGGCAAGTCCTGGCTTGGAGCAGAAACAAGCAGGTGAGGAGAGGAGGAGTGGAAGGGAGGGTGTAGAACACAAGGGGAGGCAGAACAAGGATGCCCTAAGCCTCATTGCAAACCTCCAGCCATGCCAAAAAGCTCCTGACACATCAAAAACCACTGAGCAAGCAAATCCAAACAGCACATGCACAGAATATGCATAAAGAATAAACCATCAGGTGTGTACAGAAAAACTAATGGTAGTTTGAGGTATTTTTGAAATGCCTTGATATTTTTCATTGAGAATACAAGATTTATGATGTGCAAGTCAAGAATTAACTCTAAAACAGTTTTTTAAAAGACAAATGAAGAAGGAAGTACAACAAAATCAAAGGATGTGGTGAAGGTCAAAGTTGAGAAGAGCTGCAAATAAATTAACTTCTTCCATTCAAGGCTAAAACTGACCACAGAGTGCAAGATCAGACTAGTTCAACTAACTACAGAGTCAACAAAATCAGGCTTTGGGTGAGAGACATAGACAATTCTTGGTCCAGAAATATCTATTTTCTGTATTCATTTTTATATTGGAGTTTAAAATATCAGCCCTTCCCCATGAGAAATGGAACTTTGATGCTGGTCCTGCACATGTTTAGGTTTATGTTTTAAGTATTAGCTATATGTTTCCCTTTGAAATAATACTTGTGATACTTTTTTTTTTCCATAATTATAATTTCTGGTCTTTATTCCATGGTTAGTACTTTCTTTAAAGTTCTTTTAAAACTGCTTTGAAGGTTACTGCAGCAGATCCTTCAGACTCCACCTATCTCTCTCAGATTTGGGTGGGGGAAGAGGAAGGACCAATATTTTTGGTGTTTCTGCAACAATCCCATACCTTGGCTCTGAAAAAGCAGGCATTTACAAGCACTGCTTTCTCACTCAAACTCTCCCTGTCCTCTGAAGCCCACACTGGAGCAGGAATGGCCATGACAGGCAATTTTCTTTCAAGGCTTAACATCCTCCAGAGCAGGCAACCAGTTTTCTGGAATTTGACTCAGTTGATTTGCTTCCTCTTGAATTTGTAACCACAAAAATTACCAAAGGAAAACCCAACAAATTAAAATTTAATTTTTTTGAAAGCTATCAGCCAGATGTTATGAAGACAAGAATTAGCCAAAATACAGCACCCTTGAAAACTGGCCATGAAGCTCCTGAGTCTCAGCTGGCCAGCAGCTGTCAGTCTCAGGCAGTGGTTCCTCACATCCTGCACTTCATACTTCTTTCCAAAGCAGAAAAACATGATAATCCACAAGAGAAGCAAAACAGCCAATAGCTTCATTTCACAGAGGTTTCTGGCAATAGCAAATTTAAAGAAAATAGAGGAGACATAAAGGTGTTCATGTTAAAACACTGAGCATGTTCCTAGGGGTGCAACACAACAACAGGATTCTGAGACTCAGGGGTTATATCCAAAATCAAATCTTTCTTTCCTCTATTTACATTGACAAATTCTCCTCTCTGCTCCAACAGCAACTCTTGTAAAGCATGAAAACCAGTTGCACCAGTGAAGAGCAGTGCAGTGTCACCAGGTACCACACATTAAAACAAATTGCCTTCTCCCAGGATCTCAGGTGATTTTGTCTGGGAACAGCTCTCTGAATAAACTTCAGTCAGAAGCTGTATCCTAACTCAGGCAGCTTACAACCATCCCATCCCACTGCTTCAAACAAAATCAGCCCCTCGTGCTGAGGACACGGCTGGGAGCATCAGTTTGCTAAAAAATATTTGCAGTTATTTTGAACAGGCAAAGGTTTGGAATCTTTGGAGGTGTCCCAGTTCAGAGAAAGATTTTGAAAACAGTGCTGATTTGTGAAGAAACTCTAAGCCATGGACTTGTAACCAACAATTGGTTCAGGTTTACCAGCTGAAGCACAATTTTGCAGTGAGAGTCTGATCTAAGAAAATAAAGGGAAAAGCCAAACTATTTATTAAAAAAATATATTATGATCAGTTGTCACCTGCCCATGTAATCAGAGAAACAAAGAAAAAATCCAAACTATTTATTAAAATAATGTAATTATGAGTTGTCACCTGCCCATGTCATCAGAGAAACAAGCCATTTGCAAAGAGTTTAGAAACAAGAATCCTGAAGGAACGAAGCAGGCAGTTCTAGTGTCTCCTCAAGGAATGAGCAACAGAGAGTAGAGGAGCAAAGCAAGAGCAATCAGACCTTTTCCAACCCTCTCAGAGTGCCACGTGCCAGCTGCTCTGTGCCACTGGGAGCACACATTGCTGATCTCTCAGCTCAGAGGGGAGAGCGGGATTTCAGAGCAGGAGAGTCTGTCCCTGGGCCTGTGGGGAAGCTGAAGGGCTGTTACAAGCAGAATGTGCTTTCCAGGCAGCCAGGGCAGTGTTGGAGAGCACATGGAAGCTTTCTGAGCCAGGCAGGAATGTGACCACAAGAGACACTTAAACCATCAGCGCCCAAGGTCAGCGTCCCCCTTGTCACACAGCTGAGTACAATCAGTGTCCATCACCTGACAGCACAATCTCTGCTAAAACTGGCATTTTAAATCATTTCACGTTCAGATATGCATCTTGCAGATGAAGCAGGAGCATCTTTGAAGCACTAATTGACCTGAAAGCCACTCAACAATTGCACAATAAGGCGATCTTCAGCTTTAATGTGCCCCGGCACAGAAAATGAAAATGTGGGTTATAAAAACAATTCGCTCATGAGGCACCTGTACTTATGGGAAGTGAAATACAACCATTTGTGTCCTACCATCTGTGCCAGGCCTATTGATAAACCTCCCCTGACAGGATGAAATAGTGCTCCTGTAAAGGCATCCTTAACCTAATATGCCTCTACAGCGCTGGGCTGGACTGGGTTTGAAAAACAGCTTCTTATAATACACAGATGAATTTAGCACTTAAGAAGATTAATGGATTCATAAATAGCCTGGAAATCCAAACTCATTGAATTTAGTTCACGGAACAGGTCAAATAGGCATTTATCAAACCATCTGGCATTTTGATTCCCTGGGGAAACTGTGGTCGAGCTGCAGATAACTGAGAAGCCATTGCAGCAGGGAAGGCTTGGTTTCCCTGTGCTCAGCTTTCCTCTGGGAATCTCTGACACTAATTAGAAAGCAGTAGATCTTCTTGGACAGAAGTGTATTTCTATATAGTCACTTATATTTTCAAGTGCTGCTGCTTAACACAAGCAGAAGTACAGTCAGATTTTAAGTGAAAGTACTTATGTTGCAATGAATAGCTTGCCATTTGCTCTAGGCCATGAAAGGACACTAATGTGCATCCATCTGAGTAGTCTACCAAAAAAAAAAATCACCAGAGTTGTTCAAGGGTCTTAAACCATGCCACACCCCAAAAAAAACATCCCTAGGTTTGAGTAGTTAATTTATTTTTGTGGGTAAAATATCAAATTATTTAATTAATATGCTTTGATACATAAAACATCATTCTTTCTGGTCATATTAGCAGCTTCCATAGAAGATTTCAAAGATAAAACAGACGCCATATAAAAGAAGATTATAAGTATGGCATAATATGACACACTACATGGTACATATTAGTGGTGGAAATACAAAATATTTCACAGGGCCTGGTTGCATTTGTCATCATCGTGCTCTGCCCCTGCTGTCATGCAATGAAACAATCTACAAATAATAAAAAAAAAGTATTCCTTGAAATAATATATTCACTGAAAAATTAAACATATTGAAATGATGGGAATAAGCAAGTTGAGTTTAAGTAGCTTTGCCGCAGAGAAGAATGTTTGGACAAAAGTGGGTCCATCTGGTTCTCCTGCACTGGTGCCAGATAATGGGGGGAGAAAGGATCCCTCCCCAGGCACTTTCCACCTTTTCATGAGCCTAGAGCTGCATCCAGCATTCCAGGATCCCTGGGTGCTGCCCAGGACTGCCCTGCTCCCTCCTGCACCCACTGGGGGAAATCAGGAACAGTTTCCCGTTGTTCAGCAGTGCCTGCCGTGGGTGTGGGTGTCTGTCAGGACATGAACAGGGGCCTGGTTTTGCAGCCTCATCTTGCTCTCCTGAAGCTGAGTCACCATGGAACATCTTGCTCTCACGAGTTGAACACTCCACAGAGAGACCCCTCTTCCCTCCATTCCTAGCAGGGAACAGCACACTAGGCAAAACTCAATCGTAGTGCTGCTCATTGCCCTGTGAGTATGCAGGAGGCTCTGGGACACCCATAGGACAGGTTTGTCATCCAGGTTGGCACCCAGATCTCACCAGCTCCCAGGGGAATCTGGAGCCAGATCCAACAAACCCAGCCTGGAAGAGTTTGGAGCCTGCTATGTATCAGAGGCCCACGATAAAACTTTTCTCTGATGTCTAAGTAGGTGCAGGGCCTAAATGCTTAAGCAGAAGCCCTGCTCCATCCAGCCCTTGGACTATTTGCACAGCAGAACAATCACTGTACAAAGTGCTGGGAGGTACAAAGAAGAGCAGTTGGCCTCGGTTCTGCCTTCCCCCATGCCAGAAGAAACCCCTTCCGTCTGTCCGTCCAGCTGCGTGCTGTTACTGTACACCTCAGTGGCATTGGCCACCTCCTCGGGAAGGCCCATCTGGAGCAAGAGTTTGGAGATAAGGCTGTTGAACTTGCTCTCTGTGGTAGACCAAGGCTGCTCGCTCGGGGTCGGTCCCTCAGACGTGACGTTCAGCTCCACAGGGTCCAGACAGAAACCTTCAGGAGACCTCTCGAAGAGCACGTCCGTCAGGTCGATGCCAGCCACGGAGGAGGGCGAGGCACACGGAATGTCCCTGACCAGCCTGTAGTTCTCCATCCACTCCTTGAGCCACTCGAGGCGGCAGTCGCACTCCCAGGGGTTGCGGAACAGGTACAGGCGGCCCAGGAAGTACACGGGCTCGAACACGGAGAAGGGCAGCGTCGTCAGGTTGTTGCTGTTCAGGTGCAGAGCCACCAGGCTGGTGAGGTTCTCAAAAGACCCCTCCTCGATGTAGCTGATCCTGTTGCGGTCCAAGTAGAGGAACTCCAGCTCCCCCAAATCCCGGAACCAGCTGTTGGAAATGTTCCTGAGAAAATTGCCCCCCAGGTTGAGCATCTTCAGGCGCCTCAGGCCATCAAAGGAGTTTTCTGGAAGCTCGCTGATCAAGTTGTCATTGAGGTACAGGTACTCCATCCTCTGACAGCCCTGAAAAGCTCGCTCGTGGATGACATTTATCTTGTTGTCCTGCAGATTCAGGTATTTCAGCTTGGTCAGGCCCTGCAGGGAGTTATAGGCCACAGCTTCGATCCTGTTCCTCTCCAGGTACACGTGGGTCAAGTTTTCCATGCCCCTGATGGCGCCGGGGATCCTTCGGAAGTTGTTCTGGAAGCAGAACAGCTCCTGCAGAGCGGGCAGCTCGATGAAGATCCTGTCAGGGATGTTGAAGAGGTTGCAGTCGGCCAGGTCCAGCCTGACGAGGCGCCGGAGCGCGGTGAAGGTGCGAGTGTGCAGGTAGCGAATGTACTCGTTGTGGGCCATCTTCAGCTCCGTCAGGCTGGGCAGCCCCTTGAAAGCACCCGGCGTGATGAAGGAGATGTTGTTGTGGTTCAGAGACAGGGACTTGAGGGAAGGCAGCGTCCCAAAGGCCCTCTCAGACAGGAACTTGATGCTGTTTTTATCCAGGTTGATGGAAGAGGCTTCACAAGGGAACTGGCTGGGGATCTGGCCCAGGCCGGCACGGTCACAGAGCACGGAGCAGCTCCGCTCCGGGGTGCACACACAGTTGGGAGGGCAGGAGCGCACACAGGCCCATACCCCGTGCACCTGTGGGACCCAAAGGATCACTGCCATCCCCACAGAGGCAGAGCAGGAGAGAGAAGAATGCATCATTAGCAAATTAATCAGTCACAGCAGTAAGAATAATTTACACTGTCTTTGCCTCCCCTCTAGCCAAGCTAATTGCCACCTGCTGACTGAGGAGCTCTTGTGTAAAATTCCTAAAAATCTTCTGGGGTTTCTGAACTTGCTGAGAATAGATGTCACCTAGAACATTATCTCTGATTAATTCCTCTCCCCAAGAGGGGGCTTGCCTAGAATTCAGTAATTCTTAAGTGTCTCTTGACACATGAGAACATGGTTTGACCAGGGAGCAGGCAGAAATGCATTGAAGGCCAGCAGCTGTGGGTGGGTTACAGCATTCCTGGGTGTGGTGAAGGGGAGGGCAGTGTATGCTGAGTCTGGCAGTAGGCAGGGGAGATCAATTAATTGCCCAAAGTGTGTGAAATTCATCCTTTTTGCCTCTTTCTTTCTTTGATTCTTTCAAACTAATGTTTCTCCACTGGAGCCATGAGCTGTTGCAGCCCCAGAAGGGGAGCTCTCAGCTCTCAAGGAGATGCAATGCAGTGTTTGAAAACACATTCCCACTGTGTACTGGTATGACAGCGTGAGTAAAAACAAACTAAGAGATATTGTTCAACTGCTGGATTCATGATCTCATCGTACATGAGAAACTCTGCATCTCCAGCAAAGATTTTGCTGCTTTGCCAATTCTCGAGACCGTCATCATTGTGCCTTATGTTTGATGGGAGCAGCCACTTTGTCCCTTACCTGCCTGACATGGGAGGTAAAAGGCTATTGCTTCCTCCCAGGTCAGTCCCACACAGGTGTGTGAACTACAAGGAAGAGAAGAAGGCTCTTGGGAGAAAAGAGAGAAGAACAAAAAGGGGCAAAAGGACTGGGAGACATCAGCCTCCACAGATGGGATTTTTTTGTGATTTCTTTTTAACGCAAAATCCTTTTCCCCTCTGAAAGAGAGGGAACTTAGGTTAGGTATATGGAAGAAATTCTTTACTGTTAGGGTGGTGAAGCTGTGGATACGGCAATGCTGTCAGTGTTCAAGGCCAGGTTGGATAAAGCTCTGACAAACCTGGTCTGGTGGAAGATGTCCCTGCTCATGGCAGGGGGCTTGGAATGAGATGATCTCATTCATTCCAGCAGGTCCCTTCCAGCAAAACACTTTCTCTGATTCCATGAAAATAAACTCATTAGAGAGGAAGAACTGAAGGCAGATTTTTCAATTGCTCTCCCAGACACATCCTACCTTCTCCTCAACAAAATGAGCAGCCACACCAGTGATCTCCATGTAGTCACAAGCACAAAATGGTGCTATTGCTGCAGACTGGGTTTCTGCTGCAGCTTATTAGCTCCCAAACAAAAATAATCCTTTTCTTGTTTTTCAGCAAAACATAAGATACCAAGAGCTTTACCCACAGCCACTTCTATTACTGCACTGCTGGGATCAGGGGGTTTCCTCCATACTCCTGCTGAGTGTCCAGAGGGGGAAGCTCCCAGCAGCTGGGCTGCCTCTCCCTGTGGTTTGCAGCACAATGATTGCCCACTACAGCTGTATTCCCATGGGCATTTTTAATAAAACAGACTTATGAGGTGATATGCCATGAAGCATCAACTTTAGCAAGCATCAAGTTTTATTTTTGCAGTCCTTAAGGCTTTAACGTACAAGACAGATGACAGTTTGGGCTACAGTTGCTCTGCCTTTTCTCCACCCTTTCTAAAGACAGCATGCATGGGACTGTATTTAGGAGTTTACACTGCCTGTATAAAAGAGACTTGCAAAAACAGCTGTTGGGAAAATCCCTGCTGAAGGGCATCAGCCCTGGAGCCTGGGTTTCCTCAAACCTTTCTGGTTATTGCATGTAGGAAAGGTATTTAGATACACAGAGAGAGCATCACAAAAGGATGAGCTGTGGCCTCTTCATCAAAATTCCAGTCTCATCATGCCTGGCCACACTATTGTGACTGGAAAATTAGCAAAACAACATCACTTCAAGGATAAATGATAGTGAAGGACTCTGGGAGGTGGAAAGGATTTTACACAGGTTGTCATTTTGTTTATCTGCTCATCCCCTTTTTCCCAAGCCCTTATCTAACAGCCACAGCTAAAGGAAAATCTCCTTCAGTCCCCCTGACAACAGCTGGAATACAAGGACAAGATGGGGAACAATATGCTGGTCTCAGATTGCTCTTTCTTTGTGCAGCCTGCCCAGGAGCTGCCTTGTTTGCTCCCCTCTGAACCAGTCCACCCTCTGCGAGCCAACAGGGGCATATGTTGTTTTTGTTAGGCAGTTACATAAACTGAGGGCCAGACAGATTAAGGATTTGCCTGTTCCCAAATGTCTGACTGGAGGTAGTTGTCTGGAAAATTATGGATGCAAGTGTTGCTGCTGGTAGGGAGCCTTGTGTGGGTCCAGGGTGACATCCAGAGGGACAATTGTGCATAGGCTGTCCTATAGGTAAAGCTGTCCTGAGCAAGCCCCATGTTTAGCTCCAGCTGCCCCAGGCTCAGTAACATCCCAGCCTTCAGAGCAGACCTCCACCCAGTGCTGTGCACATGGTGGGCAGTGTAGGACTGAGCCTGCTGATAACCAAATTGCCTCCTTTCCCCCCCACTGCTTCTTCTCTAATCACTCAATAAAGGAAATGTCTGCCCCCAAACCATATCCAGCCTGTTTTCCTTATACACAAGTGCCAAATCTGGGTGTTCTGCTGGTGACATTTCATAGCAGACTTCTAAGATCTCTATTTACAAGAGCATCTTTGCAAAGTGCAGGAAATGGAAAGCAAGATCACAAGGACCACCCAATGAGAAAAGATCCCCCCAGCAATAGGGGCTCAGAGAAACTCCTCAGCAATGCAGCCTTTGTGGGCAATTTCCTCTCTTTCTGCTGGAAAGGAAGTTGGAAAAATCCTCCACCTGAACCCTACCAAACCCTCGGGAGAGCCGCTGCTCAGGGCAAAAGAGATCAGATCTTCCCTTTTGGCAAGATCTCCTCCAATCAATGTAGCCTGAAACATTCCCATCTTTCCCAACTTACTCCTTCCCCTTCCCTAAAAAAGGATGTTCACAGACACAGCAGCTGGAATCTTTCAGCGACTCAGTGGAACATCAAATGAGATGTGTGTTTGAGCAAAAGGGTTAAATAGAGCAGTAAGGTCAAAAATACTTGTGACATTAAAGAATAAAAAAATTTCCTCCCATGGATTATATCTTTTGCTCTTCTAAATACCACAGTAACTCAGTATTTGGAAGAAAGATTGAGAGACTAAAGGAAAAGAAACAAAAAACAAAGGTTGCAGAGTCTTAAGAAGGGTAAAGACAATGATTGCAATAATTGAATATTTGACTGCCACTTTTCCAAATTATCTGTCTAGTCCACTGCTGGATAATGGAGAATAAGAGTATACTCACCATTTAGAATGATGGCAAACATTACCTTGATTATTCTCTAGTGGCATTTCAGGTCTGGCAAGCAAACTTGAGGGATCTAAAAGCACACAGGAAGAACAGAGAGGGGTTTCATCCTCTGACATTTCCCTGCATCATTTTTCCACCAGAAAATCTACGTTTGGAAAGGAAGATGAAGGAAAATGCTCTTCTGTCACACACTTTCAAACTGAAGAAGTCCCCATCACTTTCCTGGTGAGGATCTTTCTTCCACCACTGACCTTCTCAGGGAATCCTGCAGCTTTGTGCCACTGCTTTTCAGGAGCTCACCCGCGTCCTTCTCACAAGCCGTGCCAAAGGCAGATTCCTGTCATCTGAGGTGGGAAAGGATCACCAACAGTAAGAGACTGGCTCTATCCCCAGGAAATAGGTGCTGGCACAGAGGAGTTTAACCAGCTCCGTATCAAATAGTGGAAACCAAAATTCCCAACAGAAGTCATCTGTATGCGTTGCTTACCTGGCCAGGCAGTGGCTGTGTCCTCCCTCCTGCTCATGAGGCTGCCCTTAGCCATACGAGTCAGTCTCTGAAAAGTTGGCATTTTTTTCTCACAAGCTATCATTTAATGGCAGGAAAATCCTCTGTATCAGAGGAGGATTAGCAGAGATGGAAGAATGTGTCTGTCCTCTAAAGCTCCCAGAGCAAAACAGGGATTGCAGACGAACCAAACGGATGCTTTCTCCCCTCTGCCAACCTGCTCTCCCCCCACCATTAAAAAAAAAAAATACAGTCCAGGATTGGACTGCTGCCACTCAAACAACATTGCTGAAAGTCATTACTCCACTCCCCATTATGTAATGGCAGAGGAAGTGGGAGAGTGCTGCCTGAAGGGAATTAAATTTGGGGGCAATCATAGGCTTATGGCTTGCCTGCACTGAGCTCTCCAAACAGACACAGCCTGAGAGTCTCAACCCCATGCACATGTTCCCAGACCCAGCATGGCTCACACACTACTACAGGGTGCCAGTGTGCTTTGCTTCACTAGGAATTGCTCTTGCAGGACAAGGAGACACCAACAGCATCAGGAAAAGGTTCAGCAAACACAAGGAGCTTGCACTGTGTATATGGCCTTGACAATAATAAATTCTGGCCTGTCTGTGAGTGTGTTTTCCTTGTGATGCAGCAGCTGGTGCATGGAAATCATAAGGACAGCTTTTGTATGTGGTGATGTTTTAGCATTCAGGATGTGAATTGGAGTTTAAAGCCTTTTCTGACAGAATGATGATGGTTTCTTTGGAGAGTGGGGGCTGAATAAGTGAGTTATCTCAGCCTCCCATGCCTTAGGTAATTGCATTCACCATGTCAGGGGGAAAAATAGCTCCACTCATTATTTCCAAGTGAATTATTCTGCTTTATTTTTTTCCCAGGAAATGGAATACCTGATGAATTTATGCTTGATACAGCAAGAAAGATTCAGCTGGGAAGCAGCCTACCGCTGCACCGCTATTCCTGCAAATTAAAGCACCCAGCTTCATCAGGTTTCTTTTGGTTTGGCTTTCCCTCAGTCTTAAGGCATCTGTCTGCCTCCACAGATTGTAAGCAGACTGTGCTGGGAGCAGGCTGGAGGGCAGGGGGTGACCCATAGAGCATAGATTTTAGCTGAATTTTAGATTTTAAGCCTTTCCCCACCACCTGCTGTAATAAAACCTCCAGCTTTGCACTTCAGTGCACTGTTTTGCTGAGGAGGAAAGAGATTTGCAAAGCCACAGAAGAGCACATTACAGCCTCCACCACAGAGCTGAAGCTGCTGGAGACCTTTTGGTGACAGAACCAGCACCAGCTGGGTCCTCACCAGGGCTGGGGCAGATGGTGTTTGTCCTGGAAGCCCTGGTTCCCATGGGAATAGCAGCAAGCCACAACTTACCTGCCCACAGAAAGCAGATCACTGAGCTTTCAGCCATGAAGAAACTGAGAGGAGAGGAGGAGGAAGTGCAATTCCCACTTCTTTCTTCCCCAATATCTGCAGGAGCCTTATCAGGGGTACCAGGAATCCTGTCACTCCCCAAGTGCAAACGTGCTGCCAAAGGGGGAGGCAGAGGATGAGGAGGGTGTGTGGGATTTGGGGACAAGCTGGTGTGTGAGCAGCTGGCAGCTGCCCAGGGATTAGACCTGCAGCTCGGTTTACACGGCAGCACTAAACCTGCTCGAGGGGAACGAGGAGGGGGTGCTCTGCACCAGGGCACCACATTTCTGTGAGATTTTGGGGCTCTCCTGTGCCTCGCTGCTCTTCTTCCATGTGCACACATAAGGGCTGGAAGGATGGCACATGAAGGACCACTGAGCCTCAGGCAGTGTTTTTGTGATCAGCAGAACCACCTCCCTTGGAGGAGCAGCTAGCAGGAGTGAGAAAACACATTCCCAAAGAGGGGCACTGGAAACTCTGCTGTGCACAGCGGGTGGGTGACTGGTGAGTTTGATAAACGGGGAGCTGGGACCATCTCAGCAGCCCCTTTTGGGGATGAGGCAGTGGCAGAAGGTGACTGCTGAGGAAGGCCAGGGGAAGGCTGGCAGGGAACACCTCAGAGAGCTGCTGCAGCCTCACCAGAGACCAGCATAGCCAGGGTTTGCTCCTGCAGGAGCTGCTGGCAGCAGCTGTGCCATCAGCATCCATCCCACACGCACAGTGACTGCAGCCAGCCCAGCCCCACTCGGGATTTCCTCCTGTGGCTGGAGGTAAAACAGCTGGAAGAGCCCTTGTCCTGCCCATCATGAGCCCTCCCAGCCTCACTGTGCTGGCCCAGAGCTCCTGCCTGCCCCAGCAGCAGCTCCACAGCTCACAGCACTGAATTTCTCTGCACCATCCATGGGCAGAGCCTTGCACACCTCCAGGCCCCAGCACAGAGAAGACATTAACACCCCAGCATATGCTGGGGACAGGCTGGGGAGCTGGGACTGGAACACAGCTGAGGTCCTAATTTCTAGGAAAGTCAGGAAGCATCACCCTGTGAGTGGCTTCAGCAGAGCACTGCAGGTGCACCAAGCAGGGCACCTACTGTCCTCGTGAACTTCTGGTGACTCCTGACTCATTTCCTGATAACCCTTGGCCTCGAAAGGGCATGACAATGTGAGAAGGAGACGTGAAAAGGAGAAGTTTCTATTCATCTTAGGTAGGAAAACTTAAATGCCAGAGTGTAAATAAAGGAGATCAGCATGTATTCTCTAAAGAAACAAACCTGGGCTCTAAACCACATCTCAGCATTATTTAGAGCATGACTCACAGCTGGTTAATGCTGAGATGCTCAGTGCTGGGAAGCTACTGTGACTTCCAGGCTGGAAGTAGACTCAGACTCTGCTACTGCAGCTCTGTGCT
This sequence comes from Sialia sialis, assembly GCA_009812075.1. NCBI lineage: Eukaryota > Metazoa > Chordata > Aves > Passeriformes > Turdidae > Sialia > Sialia sialis. The sequence continues at coordinate 25,245,088 of VRYO01001681.1, read as the reverse complement.
GTTAAATATTTTTGCCACCAAGAGTTCTTCTTCATCATCTATCCTGCTCTTTTTAACCTCTGGGAACTCGGAGAAGCCAGCAGTCAACAGAGCAGTGGAGACAAAACCAGAAAGCTGCAGAGATATGCTGCCACTGAAAAAAAAAAAAATCAATAGAGGTTTATGTCTGATCTTCCACCAAAAGGATTTTGAGAACTGAGTCCTGATTGAAGGAACCCACTCTGCTCCAGAGGTGTGTGCTGTGGGGATATAAAGCTTGGCACAGCTTCACCAGCTGGCAGTGAGGACCAGTCTGCCTTGCAAGGCAATCCTGAGTACAGACTCAGTGCAAAGATTGCTTCTAAAAACCCATTTCCTCATGGCCAGGGGCATTTCATGTGATGGTGACTTTAGGATCTGTAGGTAGCTCCTATCTCTAATATATATTTATGTGATTTTAATTTATCACTGGAGACTGCTTCTTGAAGATTATTTTCCAAGTTTGTCCAAGAACAGCTGGTGGGACTCATTTTACCGAACTGGAGGTGAAAGGTCTCATCTCACCCACTTTAGCCACTTACCTGTGGGAATCACTGTGGCCCTCAGCAGGGCTCACTTTCTCTGACAGAGGATGGCAAGACAGCCAAGGACATGCATCTGTGATGACACCTGTGCTGGATTAGCTGGTACCCAAGCACTGCACATCCAGACACTTCCAGCTGTTCTGCCTTCCTCAGAGCAGTGAAGGAGCAGAGCTGCTGGCCTAACCCTGGTGGCTGAACATCTTCACTCCCCTGTTTTTTTTCTCTATCAGCTGCTTGCATTCATGGGGCCAGAGCTGGGTGTGAGCTCCTCATGCCACAGAACACCCCAGCCCCTCCGCCTTCCCCAGGCTTTGGTTTCCTGAGCTCCTGTAACAGCAGTCACAGCTCGGGGCACACTTCCCCCTTCTCACAGCCACAGCTGTCTCACACATCTGAACCTTTTCTGTGCTCGTAATCACCAGGGTGACCTTTGAAGGAGCTGCCTTGGTGTTTCTCGGCAGAGCTCCTGCTGTCAGCGCTGCCTGTTGCACACAGGACGGTCACACAGAGGCCTGGTGGGGTGTTTGGGGCAGGGAGGAGGTGTGCTGTGGTAGGATTACAGAGCTGTGAGCAGACAGGATGCACCAGTGTGGCTGTGCTGAGGTTTGCAGCTGCAGCACAGCCTGTGCTGCCACCAGAAACAGCACTTGGTACGCGCGTGATGTGGCTGCAGGAGACGCAGGGGCAGCTGAGGAGCCAGCCAGGACTTGGACATCAAGGAAGTTGAAAAGCTATGCCTTGCTCAGAAGAGAGGACAGATTTCTATATTTCTATCTGCATGCAGGAGTTTCATTTTGGTGTGGACTGAGGCCACTGAACTTTGCTCAGGCATGAAGTTCCAGAGCTCGCTCACAGCAGCCCCAGCCCCCTCAGGCTGCTGTGCCATGTCCTTGTCACTCTGCCTTCTCCTGGTGCCACCTCTGCAGAACACCAACACCACTTCAAAACACCCTTGGACAGAAGAGCTGCTGTGGCTCCCCCCACGAGGTCCTCCCTGTGTATCCTCAGCAAAGAGGGCCTCAAGTTCACACCAGCCCCATTCACTCTCCCACCTGAGCCATGTCCCCACCACACACACACACGTGGGCTGCCATCACAGAGTGGTCTGAGTGGGGATGAGTTGCTGATGGACACCTGAGTGTGGACTGAGAGCATGTCACCATGCCCAAACCCAGCCCAAGGGCACAGCAGCTGGCAGCTGCCTCACAGCAGGAGTAATCCTGCAGCAGGATTCTTCACCGCCTGCTCTGTGGATGAGACAAGGCAGCCAGCAGCTGCACTTGGCAAGAAATAGCCACCAAAAAGCCACTTAACCACGTGGAAAGCAATGAATTAAAGCCAATGAAAGAGCAGGAAGAGGAGAGGGTCAGGGTACCAGATCTCAGCCCCAGCCCGATGGCAGGCCGTGCTGCAGCAGCCTGCAGCTGCAGCAGCAGCATTTTCTGAAAGGGAACAGCACACTCTAGGGTAGGCAGCCTGAAGCAGATGCAGTGCACAGCAAACCACGGGCAAGTGCGCTCATCTGTCAGCCCACACCTCTGCCAGCAGCCCCTAAGACATCACACAGACCCCACACAAAGAGGACAAGGAGCCCTGGGGGTGGCATGCAGCTCCATCAAGGTCAAATCCTCCCACAGCTCAGCAAGGGCAGGACAGAGATCCTCTCTGAGTCTGTCCAGGCCACTGGATTTGACACCAGCTCACAAGGTCTATCCCAGCCCATCCTGCAGACATGTTTTCATGTCTCTCTCATGCCAATCAAACAGTAACATTTCCAGCAAGAAAGAAGCAAGAAGGCTGCTCTGCAGTGAGGGGCTGGGTGCTGCCATGGAAGCAAACACCTTGCTTCTCACTGCAGCGCATGTAGTGATGCAGTGCTGAAAAACATCATTTGGGCTGCTGGGTAACTCTCCACAACACCCAGAGCAGTCTTGGGAAGGGGAGGGAAGCTTGACTTAGACCTGTATTAATTAAAACTGAAGAGGGACTCGAATCCACGTTTCCCACATCCACGCTGTGACTTTTGGTGTTGATTAAAACTGGCCAGCCGTGCTCAGGGTTCTCTGATCACGGAAAAACTGCTGTGGAAGCCTGAACAGGGCTGCATCATCTTCCTGTGCAGGGTGGTGGGAGCCCTGCCCTCCCTCCTGCCTTTGAGCAGCTCTCATGTGCAGCAGGGCATCTCCAGAGTCCAGAGGGCATCTAAGGAGCAGCTGCTGCTCCCATGTCACACAGAGGATATCCAAGGCTGGCAGCACCTGGACCTTCCAGCCTGCCCTCCCTGCTGAAAGCGGCACCCTCACCGATGTAGGCATGCACATCCAGGAGCCCTGGGAGAATGTGGGCTCTCTTTTCCATTTTCCAGCAGCTGGGGAGCTGCTCTGCTCTGATCCATCTGTGAGTGCATTTCTGTCCTGTGTAATTGTGGTGGGATGCTTCCCCCAACACTCCCTCGTGCTTTGACCTGGAATGTGGTCAAGCAGCTCAGTGGACAATGTCCAATTTGCAAATTTATCAGGGTGGATTGAGAGGGGAGCCATGTGTTATTTTGGTATTGCATTATATTAAAAATCAGTCTGGTACACCAACCCTGAATCAACATCCTGATCAAGGCAAAGCTTTGACAGATAAGCTGCTGGAGGCATAGGGCTGACAATCAACCCCTTTACACTCTAAAAATCCAGTCCACTTTCCATACAGGAGGTTTTTCTGAGATATCTCTTCTTAGACTCTGTGTGGAGGTTCTTCCTTGAGTGGGGATGATCTTCAAGGTTGCTCCTCCAGGTTAAGAGAAAGAAATGTGCCCACTCTGAGTGTTGGTATGATGAGTTACATCAATGTCTACCTAGTAACTGTTTCTTTTTGCTAGCTTTAATATAATTGCTTCAATTTAGTGCACTGTATTATGCTACACACCACTAGCAGTTTTAGCTTTTATACTGTAGAGTAAATAATTCTGATTAAGATCTTATGTCTATTCATTTGTCATAATAAATAATTTCTTTTATATAAGCATATCTGATTTGCCCTCTTTAAATCCTGAAGGTCATAGTCACTTGAGTTGTTGACAATCTGAGACAAAGATTGGATCCAGCCACCCCCAGGGTCTTCTCTCTGAGGAGTTAAGGAAACAAAGGAGTGCTGTCTGCACTTTGTGACTCTGCAGCAGGGTTTCTCTGGTAAATCTCATCTGAAGCTCCCACTCCCACCCAGGACAGTAACAGGGAGCTGCTTGTGTCCTGCTGAATTCTTTGTGCTTTCCACAGGCTGCTGCCCAAGGCAGTGAATCCTGCAGCTCCCTGGGATCGAATGGGAAGCCTGCACAGGGCACACAGGAAGGCAAGGATGTGGCAGTGAGTCCTGCTGATTCCCCCTTAGTCTCATGGGCCCATTCATCCTCATAAAGCTCCTCCACAGCCACAAACAGACAATGCACAATGAACTTGCACACAGCTCTGCAAACACCTTTTGAAACAGCCTTTCTGCACTAAAGGCACAACAGGCCATACGTTATTCAAGCCAACAGCCCTCCCAGGACTCATCAGACACTTTATTTACCTCCTGGAGATTCATCTCTCCCAACTCCAGGACAGGAGCTGCCACCTTCTCTCCACTGTATACAGTCAAAATTTAGGGCAGGTTCATCACTTAGCTGTCTCTGCTTAACTCAGGTATTTACATCAGGATCCTGCTTTGTAGCCAGGTCAAATACTTGGGAGAATGAACCAGAAGCCTGGGACTCTTGGGAAAAGGGACCTGGGTGCTGTAGCTGGGCTGCAATGTGATTTTTACTCCACCTGTCACGGCACTTTCCCCTGCCTGACTAACACTTCTGAATGCAAAATAACAAGGAGCACTGCAACATGCCAAGCAAACATAATTACCTGGTGTAGATCTAAAATAGAATTCTGCTGTCTGTCAAAGATGCTGGCAGGCAGGAAAGGAGGAAAGGATCAGATCAGGAATAAACTTCAATACCACAATAACCAGCACATCAAAGTGGAGGTTAGAGCACTATACACTCACAGATGATCTGGAAGATTTGTTAAATGAACTTGTCATGCCTTACTGAATATGCAGTGGCCGTGCATTCTGTGAATATATCAAGCCCAGATGTGAAATGCATCATTGCTCCAGGGCACACCAGAGCGGGGGTGGAGCAGTCACTGGAGTCAAGAGCTGTGGCCATTGGGAGCCTCTGCCACCTCCACAAAGTCATGTGCAAGGGGTTTAGATCCTCCTGCTCAGTAATGCAGCTTCTCAGACATCCTGCACCTGACATACACAGAGTTTTTGCATGGGTCTAAGATGATTAAAGCTAGCAGAGCTTGGGGGTGGGAGACAGCCACTTCAGGAGATAAGCTCACATTTACATCCACATCTTCTGCTTCCCACTCGTTCCCTGCCTGTGCTTTTATGGGCTGCTGACACCTCCTCCAATCCTGGGCATTGCCAAAAAAACCCCCACAGCCATGACATGGAAAAGACAGCAGATCCTCCTATAAATAAGGTGTATTTATGGATCACAGAAGTACAGCACTTCTGCTCATGCAAAAGACTGTTTCCTGCCCCCTGCAGAAGGCCTCCTTACCTGAGGGACAAGGTAACTTTTTCTGAGACATCAAACTGATGGTGGCAGAGGATGCAGCTCCTCTGCAGCAGGCAGAGTACCACACTCCTGGATGGGATTGGTAATGAGTCCTAAACCTAGAAACTAGCAATGGAAAGAGAAAGCTCCACTCCTGTGAGCTTGACAGCAGCAGCCTGCTCATCCCTAAACCATTCCTGGGCTGCATCCAGGGATGCAGGTTGTATTGGGTTCACAGGAGTATGCAGGCAGGTAGGGAAACCCTCTGTGCTCCTGTCAGAGGAGCTGTGCCACAGCAGCTGGGCTTTAGCCACCAGTGTGCTGCAACAAGCTGTTGGAACTACTGTGCACAATTTGAGTTAGAACAGAGAGTAGAGAGTATCTGCCCTCCTTGTATGGTGGGAAACAAATAAATGAGGGGGCAAACACGTGTGGGAAATGCGGTGGAGGGCCAGACATTGAGCGTTAAAAATAAATCACACCAGGGCTCTGCAAGATACAACAGCGCCCAGAAAACCTGTGTTCCACCCAGAATTTCTCACTATGGTTATCACTTCTCTTTGATTTCAGCAGCACTTTCACACTTCTCTGAGCCTTTCTATGCTGTACAGGGGAGACACATTCAGTACATGAGGGTGTGGGAGGGGGAAGGGGATGCTGGGCCACATAGGGCAGCACCTCTGGGGCATCCAAAACATCTTCTGCCTCCTTAGTACTCTGAGCATTCAGCTGCACTTGCTGACAGCCTCTACAGCCTCCCTCTCACCAGAACAATGGACTCACCAGTTTCACAGAAATGTTTCCCTTGGATAGGGAAACCTCACTGCTTGGGGATGCAATTGGTGCAGTTTAAAATAGTTTAAAATTTGCAAAATAAAGAGCAAACTGTGGAAGCAATGAATGGAAGCACCAAGCTGGGATGCTCTCACATTACTATTTGGGTAGATGCTCAGTGGGTGCCTTGACAGAGCAGCCTGTGGAGTCTGGGGGATCCAACCAGTGCCTCAAGCTGTCTGTGTGCTGCTTGAGAGTCTCATGCTGAAGGGCTACCCAGGCCTCAGCTCAGGGTGTGGAGAAGAAGAGAACACACAGGGCCCTCACAACTCCATGGGCAGCAGCATTTCCTGGGGAGCAGGGTGAGCAGCCAGGGCACTGACACAGTACAGAGAGGTTGGCTTGTGCTAGCAAAGCCCAGATGTGGACTCACCTTGCCCGAGACCCACCTCTGCAGCTCTGGGGCTGTGCCAGGCAGCAGCACCTGTGCTTGGGTGGCTCAATTCACTCTTGAGAGACATAAAAAGGATTAAGGGTATGCCAGGGAATGTCAGCAGCACAGATGTTGAAACACTCTCAAGGTTCTGGGCCTGAATGTTTGATCAGAAGTGTTTTGTGAGACCTAGGCAGCACCTGAAGGAGATCTAAACATTTTATTTTTCAAGGCTGGAACGTGCCTATCATTTTTCCATGACAAAGTCTGCAGGGTGTTTGCCTTTCTTCCATCATGCCTGTGCATGACCAACCAGCCTGGTCCAAACAGGCTCTGTCAGGTGTCACTGGGACACTGCTCTCATTTCCTGCAGGGAGCCCAGCCCTGCAGCCTCCCCAGCACCTGCTCTGAGCTCTGTCCCACACCAGCCTGAGCTGAGCCTTCCCCCCTCTGCCCTGGGAGTGTGCAAGGACAAATTGGACAGCACAGCAAACCCTTAAACCAGCAACATCAGCCACTGGCTGTACAACCAGCAGCCTCAAGCTTCAGGAGAGCCAAGCCCACCCCACCACCTGCCCCACCAACAGAAGCCATGGGCCAGCACAGATCAAAAGGGGACTATCCCCCCCTCCTGTTGAAACCATGACACTGTGCAGCAAAATGAATAAATAACACCAGCAGCTTCTGGCAGTATATAGAGGAGATGGGATTTGCAAACACTTCTGGGGGATGGCGAGGGGAAGCATTGCCTTCTGTTTCCTGGGCAGCTTCTGCATTTTGCACTGAACAAATCTGTAGATAAAATACAGCAGCAGCCTCAGGGGCAGGGAACAGAGCCCAGGAAAGCTCCCCCATCCACCAGGAAAGCCTTCACATGCAGCCCCCACCCTTCCACCCTTCTGCACTGCCCCCATGCCCAACACTCAGGCAAATAAAAAATCAGCGCTCGGAGACGTTGGGCACCAGCAGAGCAGAAGCTGCAAAGGTCACAGTCTTGCACTGTAATTATTTTTGGAGTGGGTTTTTTGTCTTTTGTCTTTCCCAAGCTCATGCAAAGCCCCCAGCAGGATTGGGGAGGGAACAATCCCTCCAGGAGGTCCTGTGGGCATTGTCAGACCCCTGCCTTAGCCCTGCTCATACACAAAAGGGGAAATGTTAACACTAACAGAAACACAACTCAAAAGGCTCAGGTGTCTCCTTTTGATCAGATCTGACATAAGGCAAGAAAGCTTAACTAGGGCCTAGAAGAGCACTAATTATCAAGTGGAAAATTAACAAGTAATTTGTCTCTAATGTGAGCTAATAATTTCTAGGGGAGGAATTAATTAAATGGGAGAATTAAATCACCAAGAATTTGCAGAGTGACCACTTCTGATGGGATTCAGTTAATGAGCTGTCTGATAATCATGTCGGGCTTCATTTTCTTCTCCTCTGGACACAAGGGGCGAGACAGAGAACAGGAAATTACTGCCGTGCTCCCTCTCCCAGGCTGCAGAGATGCTTGCACCTTGCTGAGCCTCACAAAACCTGAACAATCAAAAAGCAAAAGTCAAAAGCAGGCCACTAGCAAAACACTGTCTAAAAAAGCAAATTAGAAAACAAATTAGTAGGTGAAAGAGAAGGAAGTTTGCTTTACAGGAATTGCCCTCAGGACCACGATGCACCCTCGGGCCTGAACTTGGAACCAAAGCAGCAACACAAAGTCCAAGGAGTCAAAGTCCAGTGTCAGCGTCCTCCAGCAAAGAGAGGGTGAGAGGTGAATGTCCTGCCCTTGGGAACAAGAAAACAAACCCATTTTGCTTTGGATTTCAGCCTTGCCCAAGCTGTTCCTCTGACCTGAGCAATGGATGGAGGTGAGGCTCCTCCACGGCCACCAAGATGCCCCAGGCTGGTGTGGGCACTGCTGTCTAATTAGCCAGAGCAGTGTTTATGTCAGTGTCATCCTTTTAATGACAGCTCCGTGCCAGCTGCAGGAAGAGAAATGATCTCCAGCCTTGCAGAAAGGCAGAGCCGCATGGGCAGACAGCACCTGATCTCTCACAAAGCCTGCCAGCACAAAAATAACTTCTCAGAAACACTCGAACACATCTGAACAAGCAGAATGAGCCAGTATCAGACCAGCACTTTGTATCACAGGGCTGCAGCTCTTGTGATCCAGCCTCCAGAGCCCTAAATTTGGATCTGCTGCATTCTTCAGACCAGTGTCTGAGCTCACCTACTTTCTGTTCTGCCAGCTCCTTGCAGCATTTCGTGCCAAATTCTCTCACCACCCTCCTGGGTGGAAAAACACAAGCATTTACTCTTCAGGGCAGTGACTAATTTGTGGCACCTTTAATGGGTGAGGCTCTGCAAATGAAATAATATGGTGAGATCCGGGCGGAACTGAGCAGGGAAGTTGCATATCCACATCATACACTGTGTTTTTCCACGTGTGAACTGAGGGCAGAGGAGGCAAACTGAAAGCAAATGGAATTCACTGCTGCTGATTTGTAAAATGATTCTCCAAGTATTAGGATTTTCTCTGATACTGCACATACTTGCTGCAGTAACACAAACTGATAGCTCTGAGACATCTTGCTGTTTATGCCTGAACGACAACAATAACAATAATAATGATAATAATAAAGCAAAACATGAGACCTGTCAGTGCCTGCTACCCAGTTCACATTACAGAACAAAATATTCTCTCCTGGAACATGCTGGGTCTTATGCAGATTCAACTTTTCTGGGTGACGCAAACGCTGTAAAAACAACTCTGAGTCATAGAATAAAATCACATAATTCCCTAAAGCCAAATAAGGACAGAATTCAGCCCACACAGCTCTGACTTCCCATTTTCCTGGTAGTAGCAATTTTGTTTATCTTTCCTTGTAAACGATACCATTTCCTTGCCCTCACAGAAAATCCTGTATTTCTTTTCACTAAAGATCATAGTTGGTGTAAATACTGGTATTGTAAAAAATAAAGAAACATCCCAGTACCTGCAAGGCCTAGTGTGAAAAGCCTGTTATGTGCTCTCTGGGACTGGATTTGTTAATTAGTATGAAGTCTTTATGAGGAACCTGGAAGGCATTCTCCCAGGCTGCCTGTAGTTTTATTTTGACAGATTTTTCACCAAGAGTTCATTTACAACCCATTAGAGCCAGGCTTGGGTATTTTATGAATGTAATACAGCAGAATGCAAAGAGCACTTAATGCCTTAAGTCTTTAGAAGGCTTTTTAATTTTGTAACACAACTGAATGGTTTCACTACCAGATTCACTACCCAAAGTGGGTAAGGCCTTGTGCACACAGCTTTGCAGCATGTAAATAAAGCTTTCAGCCTTGATCTGTGTGTGGTATAAAAATCTATCACTCTGCTCTTGTCATTTTGCATCAGCAGCTGCTGAATTTTCCACTTTGAAACCTTAGGGACTTCTTATTAATAGGATGGCAGGAGTTGTATGCAATAAACAGGATGTGATGTATTTTCAGTATATGCAAGCATATTGCTTTATTTATTTTCCTTCTCCCTGGCTTAACAGTGCCTGAGCTGAGCTGGTGGAAATACAGGGTGCAGTGTTCACATGCAATGCACCACAAGCTTGATCTAACAGCACACAGCAATGAGAACCTCTTGTGTCCTTCCAGCTGCTGACTGCTCTCCTTAGGGTCCAGTTTGGAAGGCAGGGACACAGCCCTGGCTCTGCATTTTGCAAAGCAAAACCCTTTTTGAGCAGGTGGGAATGCAGCAGTGTGTGCCCAGAGTTGCTGCCCCATGATTGACACTCGTGATACTGATCCCTGGTAAGATATGCACACACTCTTGGGCACTGGAAGCCATTAACACAGCAAAGCCAGGACATGCTCCAAGTGTGGGACTCGTAAATCAGAAAGAACAAACTGTGCTGTGACCTACCAGAGCCTTGATGCTGCAGCTCCAGCCAACCAAGCCATGCTTGCACAGCTGCACCCCTTGTCAGCTTTCTGTTCAGTGATCCCTCCTTCTCTTCCCTGCTCCTGAGTGTCTTCCAAGTTACCACTAGTAACTGAATATATTTACTGAATATAACCAAGGTCTCCAAGAGCCTCATGCACATTTGACATTTTTGTGCTGAACAGTAAGATTTATGTAATTGAGGCATGTTTTTCCACTGCTCTGTTTTAAACACAGTAAATTCGGTCTGGTTTTAATGCTGTTTTTTTCCTGAAAGGTGTACCAGGTCTCTAACAGAAGCTTTATCACCAGCATGTCACTTGAGGAAAAGCAAAAGTAGTGATTTATTCAGCCCCTTTAAAACTCCTGTATCATTAAATCCAGTGTAGCTCAAATGTTTGAGAAGCGTTGAGAGGAAAATATGTCTCTATTAAGGCTCCAAGACTCTTGTCTTTCTGATTAAGTAAAAACAATTTAATACTTCTGAGACCTCCCACACCATATTCTTCTGGGAGGAAAGGTAGGAAACAGTTTATCTGACATTCTCTACTTGGGGAGAAATAGAAATACTTCAGAGTTCCTTTATCTATCATAAGCTAGCTAAGAAGAAATGATTGGGATTTTTTTACTTTCTCGCCAGCTTTAATCCACTGATAAGCCTGGAAAACTCAGTGCTTTCACCTAGGACTGACTTGCAAGGACAAGTGAAAGTTGCAGATAGTCATCCCTAAAGAAGAGAAGGGGGATCATTAGTATCCAGCCATCCTGGCACAGTATCTGTCGTGCTGTGTATGAGGTAGAGGGACACAGCAGTGACTCCACTTGGACAAATGACACATGTAATTCAGCACTGGCTATTGTAACCCCTAAGCAGCTTACAGAAATTTCCTCCAAATACTCTTATTCATCTGCCTAACTTGTGCTGTCATAAATACACAAGACAGGGGTTTGTTGTAAGGGCTGGCCTTTCTTTTCCTTTAAAGGGAAAGTCATCTATTGAAATTTAATGCAATGACCTGCACAGCAAATTGGCAGCAAGCCTTTTGGCCCCAACATTTGATTCTATACCTGTGAATAGACACCATGATCCAATCTGAGGTTTACAGTCCAGGAAGGTCACTGCAGGACTCTGCCCCTGTTAAGCTAGACATAGACATGTTGTATTTTAGCCTTGCACATAGAAGACTGCAATGCAAACACTGCAAGGCATTTCCAGGATGCTGATGGATTTATTTCCTTTTGTGTTTTAGCTCCTGCAAGAAGCTGCACCTCCATCTCTCAGCTGTGACAGATGAGGAGTGATGTGTTCATGAATGGCCCGGGCTGGAGCTGTGAGCCTCACACCAGCACTGGCTGTGACTCTGCAGAGCCACTGGTGGCTCCTCCAGTCACTCATCACACCATGGGTGTCTGCAGGTTCACAGCTGGCTCGATGAATATTTTAAACAGCTGGGGTTTTGCCAAGTCAGAACACATTCACAGGAGAGATCGTCTCAGGACAAAGCCTGCCCCAGAAAAAGCCTGTTTCTAATTTGGCACTGCAGCTTGGAGCAAGAGGGTTCAGATCCCAGGACTGCCACAGCTGGAGTCTGTTTATGGAGGAGGTTTAAAACACAGCCTTAGCTAATCCCTGAATTTCCTACAGCAAAGCATAAAACACTGCTTGTTTATTCTCCCAGACAGGAATTTCAGCAGCTCAGGATTGTAAGGTCTGGTTACAGTTTACCAGCCAGAGTCTCACAGTTCACAGGTGAGACCAGAGAGAAGACCTAAGAGACCACAATGACCTCTCTAAGAAGCTCTCATTAGCATCACTCTCTGAATTACAGAGTTAAACCTCCCTGCTCCCATGACTAATCCTATGGATTTGCACAGCAATTCAGATAAGATGCTACTTTCCTAGATGCTGTACAAACATGGAACAAAAGGCTGCAGGACATGACAGATGTCCTGGAACTGTGTTCCTGCTTTCCTACGAGTTTGCCCACGAGTCCATTGCAAGGAGGGGCTGCCATGCACACTCACCCTCCAGAGGGATGATCCCAGAGAGGTTTGCCCAGAGAGCTGCACTTCCTGTCCCTCAAAGTGCTCAAGGCCAGGCTGGATGGGGCTCTGAGCAACTTGGTCAAGTGGAAAGTTTCCGTCCCATGGCAGGGATGTCGGAACTGAGTGATCTTTAGGGTCCCACCCAACCCTATCCTTTCTATGATCCCATAGGCAAAGGTGGCAAATAATGCAAAGGAGACATATTCCACAGCTGACAAAATGCAGTGGGGTATAAAAAGATGGTCCAAGAAAGAGTTTATGCAGGAGTTCTGCGGTGTTAAAACCAAAGAAGCTGACAACAAGGTAAGTGAGAGACAATGAAACAGATGAAAGAAATTTGGAGCCTGGGATCTGGGCAGTTCTCTGCCTTACACCCCTGTGGGGCCTCAGATTTCCCCTGAAATTGCTTCAGTCTTTTGGAACACGGGAGCACATGAGCAGCTGTAACACACATGACACATGACTGTACACCAAAACAGGAAAGCTGGAAGAGTGAAAAGTGCAAAATCCTTGTCCAGTTCAAACTGAAGTATCCTCAGCTAAAAGGAAGGACTCCTGCACTGTTTAAGAGCCCAGCTCCAAAACTAATAGAACATCCAGTTTCCAATCCACAAGTTGTCAATTTTGAACAGACTGAGCAATCTGAGCAGACAGGTCTGTCTCTGCTCCCCTGGGTAACCATCTGCTGTGTGTGACTGTGGAGTGAGAGTGCCTACAGCCCTTGAGGAACAGCACCTTTAATCAAAACAGCAGAGGCAGGAGATGCTGAGCTCACAGCTAGATGAAGAGGCAATGGGCTAAATTAAAGATTAATGTTAGAAATTGAAGCATAAATTAAGCTCACTATTGGCTATATGGTGTTGAATTTGAAATTTAATTAATTTCTCATCACATGAAAGGGTCTTCGGCACTATCTCTGGGAATTTTTAGTGTCTCCCGCTAAAGGACAGTAGTTTTACATTATTTAAGTCAGCTAGGAGAAGCCTGGCTCCTCTCTAGCCTGGTTTACTGGCACTTCACAATGCAAACAGGCATCCTGCACCAGCTGGGCCATGGAAACTTGAGGCCACGTGGGAAGGAATGTTCTGACACTAATGCACTTCATTCCTGCCCATCAGCAATCACCCAGCCAAGCCTGACATCCTTATCTACTGTACTGAAATCACTATTTCCTCACTCCCTAGCTGCTTCTTTTCCAATTTAATCTGCAAGAACCTGAGCATATCTCTTCCCTGCCTACTCCTTTATTAACACTGTCATGTTACCCTCACAGGTAAGCTTCCAGCATACTTGAAAATGTGCTCTGAAAGTCACTGGTGACACAATGTACAAGGATAAGAGAAATCAAACCTATCAACACATTCATTTTAGCTGCTGCTTTGCTTACTCTCCCATGCCCAGCACTGTTCCAGGCCAGAACTCCAAGGACCCCTTAGTGATTCCAGCAGAAACATTAGTAGGAGCTTTCTGCTGGGAGAAAAGGACAAGTACAACCCACTCCAGACTAATTCTGAGGGCAGCACCACAGGTTAAATCAGGCTGGGTGGGAGGTGTCACCCCAGAGCCACAAGGTTTTCCTCACCTCCCAGCCCAAGGAAACACAAATTTGCAATTCAGGGGGGATAATGGGAATAAAGAGTAACACCAGCCACTCACAAGTTAAATGGCTAAATAACCCCCACTATGAGAAGGAAACAGATAATTTCTGTACTGAGAGGATCAATTCAGTGATGATCAAAAGAAATATGTGGTATGTACCTCGTGAGCAGGGGGGAGTGTGGAATGGTCTGCATGGAAAGCCAGGGAAAGACTCCCTTCCACCACTTCAGTCTCAGTATTCTCTCACTCTGTCTCTTGCCAGCACGAACTGATCCAGGACATTTTCTCTACCCACAAAGCTGATCAAGCACATCCTCCTGCCAGCCTGCAAGCATCAGCAGCCAGCTTGCACCAGTGCCAGCACACACAGCTGCCATCCTCCTCCCTCCCCCAGGAGCTGCTTCCAGCCAGCCACAGTGCACTGAGCAGGACAGACTGGGATCTGTCCCGTGACTCTGAGCAGGAACATCCAAAGCTTTGATGTCATTCCCGCTCTGCTTTGATGTCAGAGGGCAAAGCCTGTGCTGCAATTTCCGCAGCAAGGCTGAGCTGTTCTCCCCAGCAGTGTCAGACCCACTGCAAACCTCACTGAGAGCAGCCAGGACCAACCCCATGACTGAGCACCTGCTGACTCCAAGGCTTGAGAAAATCTCTTCAGACAAGCCACTTGACACAGCAGAGATCACCCTCAGCTGCCCACCTGGAGCTACCCATCAGGAGAGGTGAGAGCTGCTGAAATTTCTTCCCACACAGCCTCAGCAGGAAACTTTCCTTTCAAGAAAATGGTGAAGTTACAGCAAGAGCAAGGATGAATCCAGGACTCTGGGATTGCCCTGACCCAGGTACAGAACCTGTCCTTGTTGAACCTCGTGAGGTTCTCATGGTCCTGTTGTCACTTTTTTACCTGCACAGCAGAACCAGCACCCCAGGAGCCTCGGTGATTCCCCTCTGTGATCCATGGCACACACTGCAATGGTCTGGAATTCC
>VRYO01001681.1:25098907-25229182 GCA_009812075.1 Sialia sialis | reverse complement strand
ACAGCCCTCCAGCATGGTCTTCAGAAGGTGCTTGGTTCTGAATGGATGTTGGGGGCTGCAGACACAATGAAACACAGAATGGTGTTTTTCCTCATTCTGGTTACTCCAACATCCTCAGGAGAGGAGGCAGCAGGAAGCAAAGGGCAGCTTGTGTTCACCCTTCAGAGGGAAGGTGGAGTGGGAGAAAAGGTCTCATGATCTCTGTAACTGTTCCCTCAGTGATGTGAAGGCTGATCCCAGATCCCCAAGAGATTAAGAGGTGCCTTCATGCAATGATCACTCAGTACTGAGGGGCAGCTTCACAATTTTTTACACTGGGTTTGTAATTCTGCCACAAGCCAGGTGAGTAGGTATCAGCCTCCTGGACACAAAGATTCTGTGATCTTTCTTTCTGGGAGAAAAAGCCAGGCCCATTGGTAGCCAAAGCCCACAGGTGACATTAGCAGGGTTCTTCATTGCATGAAATGATGTGCAGGGCTGTTCACCTAACTCTGCAATTGCTGCTTAGTGTGCAAACAGCATCATTCAGCAACACTGAAGGGAAACATTTTGTATGAAAACCAACAAAACCTCTGATTTTGACACTGATGCCTTTGCCTGGCCACTGAATGCCTCTCCTGCCCCAGGCTCCCTGAGGAAAGTCCCCTGCTTGTCCAGCCTTGGTGCTCTCCTCATCTCGTTCTGCCCGTGCTGGGTTGTGGGGCAGGGTGTCAGCAGAGTTGTGCTGCTGAGATTTCTTCCCACTCAGCATCTGCAGGAAACTCCTTTCAAGAAAACAGTGGTGAAGGCATAGCAAGAGCCGGGATCCTTTGGAAATACTGCCTCAACTGCCTCTTCTGAGCTTGGAAAAGTGCTTTGCAAGAGCATTAACTGAGATGATGTAACACTAGTGTTGGCCTCAGCAGAATCAGCCCGGCACAGAGCACAGGAGACAAATTAACCCAGAGCTTAAAGGACCAATTTGCTCTCAAAAATCCAATGGATAGTTTCTCTACCTTTCTGACACCAGGCTGGGGCTATAAATCAGATATATTCTACAATCCACATACTGAACACATAGGCTGCTGAGGCTGTACTTTGTAAATTGGTGCTTTGTAAAATGAAAATATGAAACAGTACAGTGAATAGCAAAGCAAAACAGGGTTCCTGCTGCTCACTGGAGCTAAAATAAGGTTTTTCTTGTCAGGTGTCACCCACACAGAAGCCCTGAACCTAGAGCACCCAAGGCTGAACTGGTGACAGGTACTACAGATGTTGAGTCAAGCTGTGACAAAGAAAATGGTGTCACACACTGATATGAAGTGACCACAGAGCTGGAAAGCAGCTGTTCAACAAAATTGTTCTGTGCTGTTAGCAAATGCTGATACCTCAAAAGACATTTATAAGGTGTGGCCATTGTGAAAACTGATCAGAATTGTCAAAATGTCAATTCTTTAAAAGGGTATGTTTTAAGAATTGGATTTAGAAACTAAAACCATTTTACTGCAATTTTTAATAAAGGAAGCAGCAGAACAAAGCCCAAAGCTATCAAGCAACCCAGACTTTGTTACATCAAAGACATGCTATTTCAATCTGTATTGGCAAGGAGAAAAATTTTAATTTTAAAGTTGAAAGATTTTATGGAAAAGGAAAAACATTTCATCCAGGTCTAATTTTAATAACACAGCATGCTCTATATAAAATGTAAATAAAAACCAGTCTCTTCCTAATTTTGGAGGCTTATCAGTCACAGCATTCTTGTAATTTTTATGCTATTGGTAAAATAATAGTAAAAAAACCTAAGCAGCTATATCTTCTCCTGAACTGATGAGAATTCAAATACCAAGTCATCCATAAGGCAGTTTTTGAGGACTACATGCAAATTTGACAGCCATATCCATTTACAGTTCTGTCAGCTACTGCTCTGGGCTGAAAGAATTCAATGACCCAGCAGAGCTATGTTTAAATAACCTAGAGTAACAATTCTGCTGAGAAAAGCCTTGCACAGCCATATTCCTGCAGCTATTACTTACAGATGCTGCTAACTATTCCTCTAGAAGTAGGCCTGTGGGAGCAGGAACATCAAGAGAAAGAACAGTATGGAAAATTTCTGACTTTTGAGAAGGCAGGTGGATCTCTGAAATTACCCAAACCAAGCTGAGGTTGCAGAAGGTGGGCAGAGTTTTGGGAAAAAAAGGAAGGGTTACCTGGTTCAGAAGGATGAGGGCAGGTCTTTGGGACTCAGAGGGAAGTGTAAATTCCTGGAGTTAGTAGAATGAGTCAGGGAAGACAGAAGGAAAACAAAATGGTTTCAAGCCAGTGGGACAAATGGCACCAACAAACAGCAGTGAATGACTGATGGTCTCCACCTCCATGGGTGGCAATTTAATACCCTACCTACACACTGATGGATATAAAACCAAGCACAGGAGTAATCTCTAATCATAGAGAATCTGGGACAGCAAATAGAAAACCACTCCAACAGCCAAGGTTGACTGCACCACAAAAAAGAATCTGAGTTTCCAATTGAACCATCCATGTGGAAACACATTCCTTGTCCCTAAAACCTAATTTATAATTAATTCATTTAATTCTTGATAAGTCTTAAGCTAAACTGCTTTCTGATGTTTCCATTGCTGCACGTTCCATTTCCAATCCAATGCCTTCAGCACAAGAACTGAAACCGAGGTAGGGATGAACCTGTATGTGGTGTCCATGTGGGCTTCAGTTAAGAAAGATGATCAGACTTCTAAACCAAAAGCTGTGCCCATAATATTAAAAGTACTGGTGAGGGTAGTATGATCCTTTCCTGACATGGGAGGGAGACTCCAGTATCCAAACTGAGAAGCATGATTTCACCTCTGGTGCATGCCAGAGTCCCCACTGAGTTAATAAGGCCCTGGAAAAGTGACTGCTGACATTCTTTGAGCATACATCAACAAACAGAAATGTCCTGATGCTTCCAGCTTGTTAAGACATTCAAAATCCTACAGCACAGCCTAGGCCAGAAAATTCAGCAGAGCACTGCAAGGTTCTGATGCCTTGGGTTTCAGCTTTTATATTTTTCAGAATCTCTGCTGCTTAATGTGTAATTCTGAAACTTCATATTAGGTGTTAGTAATGTCTCTTCACAGGGTAGTGAGACAAAACAATTCCTTTCTAGCAGAGAATCAAGGACAAATGGTACCCAAAACAATGGCAAGGGAAAGAGGCTGAGACTTCACAGCCTGGGGCTGTGGTTGGATAACTGACCCCAATGTGTAGTTGAACCAAAACTTATAAAAGTGTAAAAACTTGTGGCCAAGATCCATCTTGGATTTGATTTGGGTGTGGCCCCAGCCAGGTTCTTACACTGCCCAAAGTGCATCCTTTCAATAAATACCTGTTTGCTCCAGTCTCTGTTTCAGGACAGCCTTTCCAAGCAACAGTTCAACTCTATTTGCTAGGAGTTTTGGGGATGTCATGGACTGCAGCACTGAAAGCTGCCACCAGTCTGTGTGGGGCTCCTGTCAAGGGCATTTCAAAGTCACAATTGTTAATTGTGTTAATCCTTTAAAAACATCAGAATTAAGACCTCAGAGTTTTATAGCAAATGAAGCAAAAGTAAATCACTCTGGTGCTAGACCGAAGACCAGCAGCAAGAAAACCTCCCAAAACCCTGGTAACTAGCCCAAGGCTCATCCTGCATGGGGAACTGTGATTCCAGGGGAGTCACTACTGAGGGGTAACAAGTCCCAGGGCACAGGCAGTGGCTGCAGGCTGAGTGGAAGTTCCCATGCTCTGACCAGGAGCCTGAGCTGCTCTCAGATCCCCAGGTCATGGTGAGAGGAAGTTGATGTTTGTGCTGCCAGAGCAACACGGGGTCACTCACTCAGAGGAGGGCTGGGCTTCCACTCTAACTCGGCCACTGGCCTCTTGCTTGGCTGCTTTGTCTCCCCAATTCCTGGCAAGGCTGACCTCCTCCTTAAAACTTGGCTGAGATTTACTCCTGAGATGTTCTGCAGAAGCACCAGTGGTTGCAATGAGCCTGTCATTTTAATTTATCCACATAAAATAATCACATACTTGAGTCCCTGTAGGAATTTTCATAAAAAACACTGATTTAACTAATTACCAGATTCCTCAGCTTTTAAGGAGCTGTGAGAAGAGGAGGCATCCTTCCTCAGACCAGCTGATGCTGTTAGAAAACTCAGGCAAGCTTTCAAGTACATGATCCCACTATATTTGTAGACTCACACAACCCAAATAACATAATTAAATATATTTTTCACCCAGAGAGTCCTGGACACATCTTCTTCATGCATAAATGGAGAGAGCTCAAAAAGATCAGCAATGTGGTACTCTGTTTCCATAAGCCAGTTCTCAGCTCTCAAAAACGTTTTTATATTTCTTCAGAGAACATTTCCCTTAACCTGTATCTAATCTCTGACTAAGCTCAGCACACAAGTGGTGTTTAACAAAGAGCTTCCATTAAGATTCTCAGTCCACTTAATTTCTGGCTGTTCCTTCTTTGTAAATAACTCTGAGTGATTGTTTCCCTTGCTGAACTGCACAAGAAATGCTTTCAGTCACATGAGCCTCTGAGATCTCAAGTGCCATCAGAAGCAATGTTTGTTTTGACTGCAAGAAGAATCAAGTACGTCCAAAAGAAAAAAAAAAAAAGAAAAAAAAAGAAAAGAAAACTAAACTATGGAAGTTGGGTTAAAAAGAACAAGGGTAAATATTTGAGAAATGCTATCAGAAATCTCATTTCTCTCTCTTGTTAGAGTAGAATAATCAAAGAATATGCCAGGCTGTCCCATGCTCTTACTGGGCTGTCATTTTTAAAGCTGAATCTATCTGCAAATTACTGGTTTCAAGTAGAACCTAGAAGTCCCAGGTGAGATGATAGATGAGACTGGTGGATATTGGTGCTGGAATTGCTGATTGAAAAAGCTGATGTCTTCACACTGACAGGATGAACAAGAGACAAAGAGAACATTGCAGCATGATGATGTGATTGACCCCAGGTAACCCAGAGCAGCAGCACAGCTGGGAGCAGATGCTTTGTGTCTTTGCCAAAACTTTTATTCTGCTTCCTTTTCAAATGTATCACTATTCCTTCTTTCCCCATGAGTCATCAGCTGAAGGAGATTAGACAAGCTCTTTAGCCACTGAAAAAAACCCTGGTAATCAGGTCCCTCCTTGAAGCAACAGTTTCATTTTCTGCACTGAATATCTAAGCACGTAATGCCAACACTTGCTCCAGGCTGTCCTTCAGCCTCCCCTGCAAAGCCTGTAGTCCTATGACCCTCGATGACAAACTCTAGTTTGCACCGAAGTCCAGTGGGGCAAAGCTTTCATCACACCAAATACATAATTTGACGGTGTCACTGAATTGAAACCTGCACAGATCATGAATCAGGCTCAGCATGGTGTAATCTGTGCTCTGAACACACTCAATGTTTATTTGAACCGTGCAATTCCTCTAGCAGCAATATTTTTTGCTAACAAATCAGATGATGGTGAATTTCCCCTGAAGTGGCAGGACAAAGAACAAACCCTAGCCTTGCTAGGATGCAGTTTAGAGCAGGATTTTGATTGTTTACAAAAGCTCTCTGAGGAGATGCAGTGCCTTTAATGATTAAATATACAGATGAATTTGCTTATCCTGAATGGACAGGCCAGACTTGCAGATCCGTAGCACTGACAGCCTTTCCAGACATTCCCTAAATAATGCCAGGAAAGAGCTAAAGACATCAGTAGACATCAGCAAAGGCCCTCCCACCACTTACACTTTTCCCAGTCTTGGCTCTGTTTCAGGCCTGTCTCATTAACCACCAGCAAGTGATTTCAGCTTGTTAAGGGTCATCTTTCTGTGAGCACAGGCTAATTACACAAGCCACTTCTGGGACTACTTACACCACTGCTACCCACGAGCAATGTTACACACAAGGCCACTGATTCCGTGAAGCAACCAGCCAAGGGGCTGACAGAACCAGACAGGATCTCTGCTGCTGTTTTCTGACACAAAGTGGTAACCAAGACAGAAAATGCAGCATGAAACTGTCACCTCAATAGCATTGGAATCTGCCTCTCAAAAACGATCCTTGCAAGCTGTGAGGTTGGTTTAAGAGCTGGTACAACAGCTCCAGCCAGGTTCACTGAAGTGGCAGAGCTTGAAGCACAGCAGGAGTGAAACTCCAGACCTGTCCTTTGCCCTCCTCCATCTAAGAATGAGCACTAAGACCTGGGATTTGTAATTCAGTGTGGCCTGTCATAACGACTGCAGGCTATTTTCATGAACACATTGATCAATACGAGCAACAGTGAACACTGCACTGGATGAGGATTCACAAACTTGGAAGGCTACAGACAAACAGCTTTAACAAGGTTCATAGGGCAACAGCCTCAGCAGTGTCCTGCTTGTACAAGCTGCCTTTCCTGTACTCAATCTTCACACCAAACAAACAGTAACCCATTGCTCTCTCCACTCCTGTGAACTCCACGCTAGGACAACAATCCAAATCCCTCCCACCCCTGTCACCAGTCAAATAGATTCTAGACCTCTCCTTATCTGCACAGGTCACACTGACCTCACTGACAAACCAAGAGCAGAACTGACTACAACCTTCCTGCCATAACCTCTGCCACTGTTGGCACGTGCACATTTATTGCCCAAAGACTGACTTCACTGCATATTTTGAAGGCCTCATACTACACAAAGCTTCACAAAAGCAAATCAATAATCATTTTTTACCATTTAACTTCATGCCTTTTTCTTTACAATTTAGGATGTCTTGCCCACCTCTTCCCAAGTCTTTTCTCATTTACTGCAGGGAAAAATGTTGCTGCTTGGTATACCAAGAACTACTGAAATACAAACTTCCACCTCTGTGGGAACACACTTGGTGATTCTCTTTAGCAACAGCTTTGGTGTCTCAAGGCTCCTAATCTCTGCCCTGTCCCCAGCCTAACTTCCATCTCAAGATAAATGGTTTCCTCCAACCTGTAGGAACAATTCCTGAGGACCAGATTTCTTCCTTTGGTTTTCACTCACTTTGTGCCCGCTACTGCCTTCCATTAGCCCTTTGCAAGCCCCAGTGCAGAGCAATGCTCACAGCCCTGTGCTCCTGGCTGCCAAATGACTCCTTTGCCAGGGACAAACCTCAGCTAAAGCACCAAGTGCAAACCTTTACACTCCAGATCCCACCAGCTACCTGCACAGCACACATTTCCCTCGGTGGATCCATCTCCTAACTGTGGTTCTAGCATTTCTACAGATACACAGGGGAGGGAAAACTGCCTTTGCAAGATATTGAAGTGCATGTTGCACATCCAGGGACATCGCATGACAACACAAAGCCCTGCATGATGAGGTTGATAATTAATGCAAGTCTAAAGCAGGTAAATTTAGTGTGGTCCACAGCCAGTGTGCTCAAGGCAGATGCTCCAGCAAGCTATCCTGGGAATCAGTCATCTCCATCCTTTCCATTCTTCTCCAAGGCCCATACACAGGTACAGATTTTTTCCCATATGGAACCCATGATTTTAGGGGGACATCGCACCTTTAGCAGCCCTTATTCCGTGTCATTCACCTGCATCACACTTTTATGGATCACAGGTCCCAGGCATTACTTCTCTTCCCTCCCACCCTCATCCTTACTCATCAGGAAATCACAAGTTTCTAGTTATTTCAGCACCAAACTTGAAACCCAGGCTCTTTCTAAATCACTCTCAAATGAAGCAGATTTATCTCACTTCAAAGAAGTTAGAAACACCTGAATCTATTCCTTGCACTCAATTCCCTTGGGTATTTCAGTATTTCACCTCATTTTGGCTTTTCAATACCTAGGAACAATGACAGGTATGATGTTAAAACTTAAAGCTCTCTACAAGGCACTCCTGTGAAACTCAGGGGGACAAGTGTGAGATGAAGTCCTGAGCTGAGGAACCAAGCCTAACTCCACAAGTTTTCACTAGGTTGTTACAGCCAAACTTGGTTCCCCTCATGAACAAACCGCGGTGGTTTTGTCCTCGGCTGTCCCACCTCTGCCCTGCTGGCACCTCAGACATTGACAGTAACCCTGCACTGCAGGGCACGGGCCATTTTATTTATTTCAGCTACAGCTCCGAGCCTGGCTGCCATTCTGTCACCACACTGATGTGTGCCACACTAGAGTCACCTGCTTCCAGAGCTGCACGTGAATGAGACTGCTGGGGCTACAGAGCTCATAAACCAGGAGTGACGCTTCACAAATGAGTAGACTGTGCAGTTCAACTTTTTTATTTTAATAAAATCAAGAATATGCACAGCACATGCAGTGCTAGCATCTAAACTAATACAATAAGCAATTCTAAACCTACAGTGACTTGAAGTTCAATTTTCACATTCAGCAAGTTTAAATCCATTCTTGCATATTGGTTTGAATCCTTGTATCTGAACTGAAAATATTGCTGGCTGATAAAACTTGCTAAAATGCACAAGTCACTGATTATGCCAATACAACAAAGATAACCACATGTTTGAGGATTGCAATGTGCCAGACATTCACTGAAAAAATAATAAAAAAAAAAAAACACACAACTAAACAAAACTCACGCAACAAACATCTGAGAATCTGGACACTTCACATCAGTGTTTAGAAGTGTTTCATAAATATCTTAAGACAAGTGTATCAAAACCTTGGCATGTTTAATTTTAAGTTGCCAATTTTTGTTTTACTATCAGAAAGTTATGGCTATACTGCCAATGCCGGGTCTGCTTAATTTGACTTAAGAGTTTAATATGACTTAAACATTAAAAGCTCACACTACCCCGAAATATATAATTTCACGCATACGGTGACATTCAACATTCAAGTGCCAGTGTTTTTGTACTGTCTTTTGGTCAAGTTTCTTTAAACTTTCAAAGAATCACTTTTAGGCTTACAAAAATAAATATTTGTCAAAAATGTTCAATAAATATTACACAAAACTAGCAGCAAAAAGTATCTAGAAATCTGTCGTGTGCAAATAGTTTTCTTCCCAGCTATCATTCCCATGGTCCCAAATAAGTTTTAGAATCTATTTCCTTCTCCTTAAACAAGCTGCGTTCAATCTCCAAGAGACAAAATAAGATTGGAAGTTAAGGACACGCACACAAGACATATATAAAATTCTCTGAATGTGCAATAAAAGAAGTATTTTGTAAAAAGTTATGGGCAAAATGTACAAGGGCCTAAACCTAGACTTGAAATAGCACCATAACAAATGACCTCAATACTGTCAAGTGCACCTACTTAATAAAAGTTTTAGAACAAGGCACAATACACTTGAAAAAATCTATTGCACTTTAGGAGATTTTTGCCGTTTTCCTATGCCACTGTAGATTAGTTGTTAAATGCTCTGGCCGTAAAGTAGCACAGAAATTCCAAGTGGCAGAGGCATTTTTCTGGTGGACAATACTTATCTTTGGCCAGATTTAGCATAACAGACTATAAATACAATGGAAACCTATGCAACTAAAACTGACTAAAACTGCACTTTAATAGCAGAATTGAAACCTTGTGCAGTTTATGTACATTTCCAACCTCTGTGATCTCAGGTTTGTTTGTTACTCTTCTGGAGCCATTTTACAAAGTCTACAGTAAGCCAGTTTAACATCTCCACGCAGCTTGAACAGAGTAATGTGAATCTGCATTAAAATAAAGCCTGCTGCATAATTCTTCCTGTTCATACCCTCTTGACCAAAAAACATCAACACTAGCATGCGTTATTAGACCAAAAATTCAGTCAGGCCCTTAGGGAGGACCAATCACTGCCATGGTCAGCCATTCTACCATTTCAATTTCATATGGCAGGCATTTTTAAAAAGTCTAAATAGATGAATTCTCCTAAAAACTATTTCAAGTTATCAGACCTTTAAACGTTCCCTGTAATGTTCTGCCCACATTTGGCTAGCTCACATTAATGATCTGCCTAAATATTGAAAAAGGAATTGCTGTATTTACTTGCATTAACTTCAAAAACAGTGCTTTTAATGTATGCATGTATCCATACATCATCTCATCATGACTGGAATGGCTTATTAAAGGCTATCAGGTTCTAAGTACCTATCCAGGATAGAGTGAGCAAATCAGAACTTTAACTTAGTACAGTTTTGCCACATTAGAAACTAATTGCATTGATATGCTTCAAGATGTTTTGTTTTTCAAATCTGCAGATACCAAAAGCCCTAATGCAGGCTACCGCATAAGTTTTTCTTTGTAATATTATGGATGAATCAGTGATTCCTGTTTAAGTTGTATCACACCTGTGTGCCAAGGTTTGATTTTAGCCCAAGTTCAGTAATTTTTATTTTGTCAAAACAATTGATATCTTGAGCATTACTGAGCCAACAGGACATCAAAATAAAAGTTGTCTAAAGTTAAAGGCACAGTACATTAACAAACAAATGATCCTCAGTCACAAAATCATAAATGCAGTTTCTGGGTGGGGATGGGTGGGAGGGGAGTTAATCCTGACTACAGCAATAAGAGTCTTCAAAACCACCTTCGAGATAGGGCTACTTGTTCCTTTATTTCCATCTTGTGACCTTGAGCTCCCTTAAAAAAAATTTCAGTGGAGAATCACAGCTGGTAATGTACTGCGAGTTCTTGAAGCTACACAAGGTATAGTCTGGCTAAGTTACATGTGGTTTCCATATTAGCTTGTTTGGTGGGGTATCTGCTGCAAGCAGATCAGTTGCCCCACCAGTCCACCCCCTGGGAGTTATAGTTTCCTCCATATCCATCACTGTTGTAGAAGCCTCCATAACCACCACCTATGAAAGGCAAGAGAAAGTGATGCTTAATTAACTCTAAGGATTTGCATCTTTACAACAAGAAAACAACCCAGGTATCTGCTGTCTATTAAATAACCCCACCCAGCACTACTGTTAAACACACAACATTAATACTGGAAAGGCAGGTAGCATCAAACCATCAATCAAGTAACCTGCACTGCCTAGATCCAAGCAGGATGCTGAGACTGCATGACAAGCACCAGATGATCTCTTACTCAAACACGACATCCAGTTTTACCCCAGCAAGCGTTTCAGGAGTACCTGCCCAGCCCTGCTCACCTCCGAAGCCTCTGCTGCCGCTCCCGCCGCTGCGGCTGCTGGTTGACCGGCTGCTGCTGGAGCTGCTGCTGCCGAAGCCGCTGCTCGTCCGGTAGTCCCTGGCTCCGAAGCCTCCGCTGAACCGACTGCTGCAGAGGGCAAGAGGCAAACACTGGAGTCAAACCGGGGCATTTTCAGCACTGCACACTTTGAGATTTATCTACTCTGACTTTGGGTACCAACTACAGTGGCCAACAGCCACTGCTGAGGTGAGCACACTTTATTAAGCATCCCAAGGCTACCTGGAAAGACTTGATTCTGTGAAATCTCTGCCTCCACAAGATTTCCAACCCTTAGTGTTTAAGCAATACACTTATGACTGTCTCTAATGATGTACAAAGTTACCATTTTACAAGCATACTGCTAGGAAAACAAAAAACTCACACCAAATAATCAGGTTAGCTACATTAAGAGGAAGTGTTCTCTCATCCTACCCTTGTAAGCCAGCAAACTAAGCTTTGTATTACAGTGTTTTATGTTTCCACAACAAAATGATTTTACAAACAGCCTCACACCTGCATTCTCTCCTCCCTTGTTTTGTCAGGAGGCATTGCATTATCTTCTCCTAAACGTCAAAACAGCTGCTTAAGGTACATCTCTGGCACAGGGAGGCATGCATTTCTGTGTTTTATAGCCGCTTTTACATCATTCTATTTCAGCTATATCTAGATGCTTCCTTAAGAGGAAAGAGATCTTATGTGTTAACTGCCTCATGAACAGATAGAACAAAATCAGTCACCTTGGCACACACCAAGCTCAGCTTATACTGCACTCATCCTCTAACCATACTCTCAGACTGAGAACAAGTCACATAACTCTCTTAACAGACTCAATATACATCTCTAGCCACAGCTGTGCCTCTTACCTCTTAGATCGCCCACGGCTGCCTCCTCCTTTGTGATGCTGTTCATAGGCCATGTTCTCCAGCCAAGATGGTACTTCTTGCTTAGCCTCCACGAGGAGATCAAGCAAGTCCTTTGTAATGTTTATGTTCCTCTCATTGAAGAATGAAGTGGCAAGACCTGAAGAAGATACTCAGTTTTGGCTACACACAATACCAGTACACCATAGCATTTAATCCATTCCGCACTGCAGCTCCTTACAGCCAAGCCTGAGAACACTACAATCACTTAAGAGAAAGCTGTCTGAGACCATTTCTATACCACGGCTAGTCACAAAATCGTGTTTACTGACAGACCAGGTTTACATGTAGTAAGAGAGCCTTTTGATGGCACTAAGAACATTACTCAAAGGAACTGGTAAACTTTCCCCAGTGGCCAGACAGCAGTGACCAATCTTTGATCACACAAGACAGCTCACAGGCTTCTCTCAAGTACTTATTTGAAATGTATTACTCAGCCAATACAACTGCATCTGTCAACTCAGGTATGAAGTGCTGTCTGAGAAAAGCCTAGGTTCTACTCACCAAGATTTCCTACACGGCCTGTACGACCAATACGATGTACATACTCCTCAATGTCACTTGGCAAGTCGAAGTTTATGACATGCTTTACATTTGAGATATCCAGTCCTCTTGCTGCTACCTAGTGGTTAAAGGATTCAATCAAATCTTAGTAAAACTCTACAGGCCAAGAAATCTGACAATCTTGAAATCAAGAACTCTCACAATCTTGAGTTTTACAGATTTCACTTACTGCTGTGGCAACAAGAATGGGGCTCTTGCCAGAGCGGAACTGGTGCAGTGCTTCCTCTCTGTCCCTCTGGGAGCGATCTCCGTGGATACTTGTGCAGGCATAGCCTTCGTGGTACAGGAAGTCCTCAAGAGCATCTGCCCCCTTTTTAGTTTCCACGAACACCAGAGTCAAGGAATCTTTACCTAATAAAAATTAAAGCCCAGGTTAGCAAAAGAAAAGCTGCACTGACAAATACAGGCTCCATGACCTGCTAATAGGCAGCTTCAATTCTCAGCCTGTTTATTTTAAAGTAACATCACTAGGGATCTCCCTCCCATTTATTAATAACAGACATGCTCACATCAACTTGATAGGGGCATTCAGCCAGATCCATACATTCACTGCATGTCAACAAAATACCCTTTCATTCACCTAATCAATAGAAATTCTTACTGCTTGAGTCATTAGATTTATCTCTTCTGAATTTTGCCTCATTTGCTTATATGCAGCTGTTCTTTACCTGTGGCATTTAGCAGGTCAAGCAGGAACGATCTTTTGTCTGGCTCTTCCACCCATACTACTTTCTGTGTGATGTTCTCAGATGTAGAACCTACTCTGCCAACAGCCAGAAAGATGTATTCATCGAGGAAGTCACGTGCAAGCATCTAAAAAACAGGAGAAAAGAAAATCATCATTTTTCCTTCCTTCTAAAGACAAAATTTCTTTGGCCTTATGAGCTTTTCAAGTACTTAAACTCTTGTTAATTATAATTACCTGGATTTCCTTGGGGAAAGTAGCACTGAACATCATGGTGTGACGAACCCCCTTTGGTGGCATAGTATCTTGTTCAACAATTCGACGAATTTGAGGTTCAAACCCCATATCAAGCATTCTGTCAGCTTCATCAAGGACTAGGTACCTAAACAGCAGTAAAAAAACACCTTCAGAACATTCTTCTGTAAGCTGTGCTCTGCTGTCTGCATTGGGTTACAAGTTCTCAACTAGATGTTTAGACAGTCCAAAAGCTACAATCTGACCTCCTTAACTGGATCCCACTTTAAGTCGTGTACATGTACAAGCAACACTTTACTTACTTGCAGAAATCCAGTCCAATCTTTCCCCTCTCCATCATATCAACCAGTCGTCCTGGAGTTGCTACAAGCAAGTGACATCCTCGCTCTAAGTCACGGATCTGCTGGCCAATGTCTGCACCACCATATACAACGCAGGGGCGAACTCTGGAGCGGTATGCAAACTGTAAACCAAAGTAAGTTAGCTCCAAGAAAAATTCTACTTGAGCTGTGTTATAATAATAAACTGTTAGATGTACCTTTCTGGCTTCCTCATAGATCTGCACAGCCAATTCTCTGGTGGGAGCCAAGACCAGTGAGATTGGATATTGCTTACGGCGCCCATACCTCCCATTCTCCTGAAGAAAAAAAAAAAAAATCACCTTGGCATGAACATCCGGAACAAAGGGAAGAAAAAAAGCTACTACAGGCAATATTTAAGACAGGTAACCAAGTTTAGGACAAAGCATGGTTGAGAGCCAATGTGAGCACCTCCCCTGAAGACAGCTCTATTACAGTGCCCAAGGTTCAGCTGTGGGTTACTATGGCAACAGCTGCACAATCCTGGTCTCTACAACAAGCACTTGGATCTGAACTTCAGCAGCAGAAAGTAACACCCATAGAACCAGTTCCTTCCTATTCTGAAACTACTACAACACAGATATGTAAGCAAGTACCTTTTTGTGGCAAGGAAGTGTCTTTTAAGCTTATGCAACAACAAAACGACTCAAAAAAAAATTTTGGACAGCTATGCATACAACTCCTCATTAGGAAAAAAATTAATCCACAGCCTGGATTTTTACGGGAAACACCTGAAGTCTTCTAGAATTTGAGATGCTTGCCCTATCATACCCAAAATGATGACAACATTCAAGACCAGCTGTTGTGTTCATTAGCATACACCAGCTCAGGTAGGGAGAGGAAAAAAGCCCAAACCAATGACATTAGTATTGACCATCCATACCAGGACTGGGTACTTGAATACTTGCCTTCATTGCTCTCAAGGCATCACCAGGGCCATCTGCATATATCTGGCTCAGTATTGGTAGAAGAAATGCAGCTGTTTTTCCAGACCCTAGTAGAACACAAGCCAGTATTATTACAAGTTACTATCAACTACAGCACTAATCCTGAATCAATAGCACATTCCTAGTAACACCTGTATTGGAATATAGCTGCTACTTGTGGCACTGGTGTACCCTCAGCACACCAAAACCTTGAAGCAAATGTGGCTTAAGACATGAGCATGTCTCAGGACAACCACAGTAAAACTAGTCAAACCACACCTAAAGCACAGGCAAGACTAAAGAATCAGCTTCCACTACACAACTATTTCAGTACACTCTGCACAGGAGGTTCTACCTCTTACCTGCAGTAATGCAAGACCACATTTCTACTGCCACTAAGCAGCAAAGAGTTAGTAACTTACCTGTCTGAGCACAGGCCATTAAGTCTCTCTTTTCCTTAATAATAGGTATTGCATGTTTCTGGACTGGAGTAGGACGGGTATAGCGTGTGAGTTCAATGTTTCCCATTATAATTTCTCCCATGTCAACATCGCTGAACTGTTAGATATTTAAAAGGAGTAGTATCAGAATCCTTCCCTTCAACCATCATGTAACACACTTGGTTTAAGTAATTTTTAAGGCAGCTCTTATTTCAGCCGTTCACACAGACCTTGCCTGTAAGGTTTATAGACTCACAAAGATACTTAATCCAGTTTTCTAAGCAATTCTTAACAAGCCATCCAAGCCTGAAGTGCAGACTGCACCAGCACACACACTGTGCTTAGTCTAACACTGCCTATGCCTTAGCAGTAGCTCCCAAATCAGCACCTTCAAAGCAATTCCACTTCTTCACACATTCACTGTTCAAGGACAAGTTACAGAAAAAAAGTAAGCTATGAGTGTTAACTGAAAAAGCTTACACAATTTCTTCCCTATCTTAGTTCATCATATGCAACCCTCTTCTGCAAAACAGCTTATCTGCAGGAAGGGAAGGTATTTTCTTTCCTCCTTAAACCCCAGGCACCAAGACATCCAGATACCCATGCAAAATAGTCACTGTTAGATATATTTACAAAACAGACTTTGAAAAAACTTACACTTTCAATATGTGGAGGACAGTTGCTGCCTGTTGCTTCAACTGGAATATCATCGTATTTCTCAAAGTTAATGCCAGTATTGCTTCCTGAAAAGAGTTCCCTAAAAACAGAAGGGGAAAGTTCTTTTACTTGCTGGAATTATCAAATTACCCTCCCCATGAATCAGTACTATTCCATGACTTACTGTTCCAGCCGTTCACTTGGTGGGAGAGGCTTTGACCAATCATCCTCATCTGATTTGTCACACCAGCGGCTGTTCCCACCACGGTCAAACCTGCCGAAGCCACTCCGGTCATAGTCCCCACCTCTGCCACGCTCTTCGTATCTAAATACAGCACGAGAATCAGATCACCCTTCCCAGGCAACAGGGGTGACTGACAGGCACAACCAAAGCCGTAACAATGTATGCTCTGTGTATTACACACACAACTGTGGAAAAACTTTAAATCATCAGCTTATCTACACTTGCTTCTTGGCCTAAGAACAGAAATTAGTCCTGGCCACCAGACCAGGTCATATTTTTCTGTGTCAGATCGAAGAGAGATTGTAATGATTTCAGAGCTCAGTTTAGCTCAACATAGCGAACTTTGTATCACTGGTTTTATTTGATTAAGCATAACAAATGTAAACAGCCACCTGCCAGTGGAGCTGCAATCCAAGTTGCTCAGTCTTTGCCATTTGTTTGTAGGGAGCTCTGTTTAAATCTCCTAAGCAGCACTATTTTGTATTACCCCCACCCTTTCCTCTGCCTCATTCTACACAGGTCTCCCATGTGCAGACAAAACCCTCCAGCAGTGCTGCAATTTGCTCCTTAATTCCCCCACCACACGTGGCCAAATACCTCCATTATGTCATACAATTATTTCATAAAGAGGGAGCTCACCTGTATTACTGACTTGGAAAGAAGGTGGAAGAAGTCCTTACCTCAACTGTTTAGTTTTTGGCCTGGTAAATCATGTTTGAGAAAAGTCTGGATACAGGACTAGGTCAGCTTTACTAAGTAGTCGGTAAAGGTCACTCTCACCACACTTGTGCATACAACGCATGATGTGTGTAAGACTGATCAAGTAAGGCAGAGAACCTGCAAGAGTCTCACCCAGTTTTATTAACTACACTTTTTAAACAAGAAAAAAATACTGAAATAAAAAAAAAAATCCATAGTGATGTACTACGTGTGCTTCCAACAGCTCTTCATGGTTCTCCTGCAAGGAGCCACCCACCTAGCACTCTGGTGAATGTTGAAATTACTACAGCCAGTTACTACAGCTGCAGTGAATGGCTGGTGGCACACTACAGGGCACATTTTTCAACACATGCAAGTTGCCCATCCTTGAAATCAAGCAGCTTTTAAGGCAAGGTTCTCTCCCTTTCTCCTCCCCTCCCAGGCTCCTCCTGCCTCCTGTTGCTCACACCTGGAACCCTTAATTTTAACATCAAGATTCCAGGTGCAGTGCTAGAGCTGAGGCAGATTTCATGTGCACCACCCAGACAAACAAGGACTTGCCTCCCTCCTCGGGATCCAGTCCCGCGGTCGAAGAAGCTGGATTTGGCATCGCGGTCGGAGCGCGCACCGAAGCTGCTGTAGGCATCCTTGTCTCGTCTGGAGCTCCAGCCACCACTGTCAAAACCTAGCAGAGAAAGGGATTTCAGGTTTTTACAAGAAAAAAAACACTTCTGTCCAGGAATTCTTCAGAGGACTACAGGACTGCATTCCTTCACAAATGGAAGAGACATGAATGTTTTAGGACTTGCTCAGCAAGGGACTGAGCACTTCCCACCACCCATCAGAACTGAAATTTCTCCCTGCATGTACAAGCATGTTGGGTTGCTTTAAAAAACATGCACTTGCCTTACTGCAAGTATTTCAGTGGCCTGCCCTGGAAAGATGGGTATCAGAAGAAACTTTAAGATGCTAAGTCTTGCCAAGCCTCATCTATGTCATCTCTCCAACACAAATCCTTGACTACACTTTTAATTTTTGGAGGGTAACAAGGCCTCAATAAACGGTATCAGAAATCCAAAGAGAGGTTAGAATGTTTTATCACACTGCAAGTACACAAAGCAATGGGATCTACACAGACTAGAAGTA
Organism: Sialia sialis; assembly: GCA_009812075.1. Classification (NCBI taxonomy): domain Eukaryota; kingdom Metazoa; phylum Chordata; class Aves; order Passeriformes; family Turdidae; genus Sialia; species Sialia sialis. Next base: position 25,211,184 of record VRYO01001681.1, on the reverse strand, counting down.
AAAGCACCATACACAAAGAAGGTATATGAAGCTCTTCACAACAAATTAACCAAGTTTTTCCACAGCCCTTTTACCTTTGGCTCCCATAGGTGCCTCCTTACATATGTTAACTCAGCAGAATACAAAGCACCTCAGCTTGTTAATACCAGAGTAAAAAACTTCACTTTTATTCTGCTACCAGAGCTTGTGATGCAGCAGAAACACAAAGCTTTGAACAACGCTCTGGTATTGGAGTAAGAAATTAAAAATTCTCTTTCAGAAGTCAAACCTCTCCAAGTTTGTGTATTTTCAATCACAGCTATGAGATTCCAGCAGAGTATGTTAAATAACAAAACAGATAAACAAACAATGTCACTCCTGTGACCATGCTTTGCCAGCTCCACAGCACAAAACCAGTCCAGACCTATTCACGGGACAACAGAGCAACCACAGAATAAAATCATTCTAAAGAAAGGGGCTGTTCTAGGCCCAGTCTCTCTGAAAAGGCTTTGCTACCAGAATTACCCTACTTTTTTGGATGTTCTCTAAAGAGTGCCATTCACCTTGCCTCTGTTTATTTTTTTTAATTAAGAAATTCTAGTACCCAGAATCCAGAAACGTATTGGTCACAAGGGAACTTTAAAAACTACAGTGATAACTGTAACTCTTGTCTGGATAACTAAAACAGATAGCAAAAATAATCCATCCATGAAGTTTTTTAGCACACAAGATCATGGAATGTGCTTCAAGACCTCCAAAGTACTTTAAAAAGCAAAACTAGTCCTTGAAGATATTAGCTTCAAGAAAGTTATTTTGCCTTTACAGACTTCATTATGAGTAACTTTCAGGTCACACGACAACTACTGGGATATGTTGTTCTGCCAAGGAATGTAACAGCAGAGGTACTGACAGAGCAATCTTCAGGGACACAGATGCAGTTTCTTAACAGTGAAAAAACTGAGCTGACATAATCTTCAAGATCTTAAAAAACATGCACGAGAAGCCCGAAGAAGCCTGAGAAGCTCCAAGAGTCAGAATTTTATACTCTCAATAGGCTACAAAGTAACCTCACCCACCTAGCTCATTACAGCACTGATTTCTGAAGCTGGTCCCTTGCCACAATTTTAAGGTGGTGCAGTAACTTCTACAAAGGATGTGTACACATCCTGCTTTATCAATTCTCCTTTCAGTCTGGCATTCCTCATCTGACTTTGTGGATCAGCACAGAACATAGGTCCAGGCCATACAAGTGAATTCTAAGTAAAGGACAGACACAACAGTCAGAATTTCAGACATCAAATGGTAAATTAAAACTGGAAGTGAATGTCCTGAGAAAACCCGTTAACAGACCAGAGATCAACTCCTCAAAAGTGAAGAGAAAGATTACAATGCTGCGCAAAGACTACTGAGAAATTCCTTAAAATGTCAAGGCTCCGGGATTTTCTTTTTGTAAGTAGAAACTAAAAACCTGTAGAGATTCCATGCAGTGTATCATCTTCCACGCTGCAGGGATAAGAATTCACTAAGTGCCAGAGTAGTTCTGTACTCCTTAGACCTATGAACAGCATTGCAAGCTGCCAATGCATCTCCCTCAACCAGCATTTTAATTCACATTTTGTAACACTAACACAAATCGCAGCCAGCTTACTTGAAAATCTGCCACATGCAGCATATCATTTTTTTGAAGATGGGAAAAACAGAATCATAGATTCCTTTAGGATGGGTAAGACCTTTAAGGTGAGTTCTTAACGTTTACTTTTGGATTTATAAATCAGATTACTGTTTAAATATCCAGAAGCTGCTTCTAGGAAGTTTAAGAAGAAAGTTACATGACAACAAGCTTTAGTATTTCCAAGTTGAGCTCATAGAAGCAAGACACTTCAGGCCAGGCAGCCTTGCATGCTGAGCTCCCACAGCTGAGAAACAGAATTGCCATTAAGTAACCTAAGGACATTATTTTCATTCAGGCTGTTATTCCTGCAGCTCTGTACTGTCCTACTCCCCATTTTAAAAGCCAATGGATTAGCATTAGTGGGACAAAGTTTTTTTCCCCATCAGGTTACCACACTCATAAGGCTGCATTGAGAGTCTGTAGTGTGCTTAAACACTACCATGGCAAGGTTGCTTCCTTTTGTCTAAGCTCTGAAAAACCTGCCATTAAAATTTCCAAGGAGCAGCCAAAATTCAGAACAGTTTAAATGCAGCCAAAGAAATCACTGAGTTATGTAAACAGAAGCAGACATAACTTTAATGGAAGTACAACTACAGAAACAGACTCCAAATCACCCCACAAGACAGCTCAGCTTTCCAAGCTCAAACTCATGATGCTTCCACAGCAGGGTCCTGAAATGGAACTTTTCTATTCAGCAATTATGAACCTTGTCATAGGGAACCAGGAAGAGGTCAGTAGTACAGCACTCAGCTAGGTTTAATGACAATATTTGAATATCAGGTTTACCAAGGAAAGTTGGCAGCCAAAGTTCCATTAATTCAACAAGCCACAGGTCAGATTATGGTCTCATGACCTATTTACCTTTTTGCAAGGTGAAGTTTAAGTCCCCAGAAAAGCCTCATGCAATCACCCCCACACTGCCATGTCTGAACTCTGGTCTTGCACACAACAAAGTACAATGCCAGTCCCACACATAACAGGTCACAAAAGAGCCCAAGGTTACTGCACATTTTACCCACACAACTTAGGCACTAAACATCACACAAGAAAAAATCTATGAACAGTAGATGTTCACGAACCACCTAAAAGCTGTTTCCTGCTTCTGACAAACTTGTACATTGCTCAGATTCAGCAAGTCAGTTTCTTGCAGGACGGCTCATATTCGAGGTCCATGTGACTGGGAACAAGAGCACTGAACTAGCTGCCAACCAGTCTCTCTACTCCTAAAACATGCAGCTCTGGTAGCACGCTGTTCATCACCTGGTAGCTCTTTAAAAAACAAAAACAAACAAACAAAAAACCAACCAACCAAAACAACAACAAAAAAACCCCAAAACAAACAAAACAAACAAACAAAACCACAAAAGAAAGCCAACCCTGAACACCAAGAAAACCCACTAGCTTGGACACATATGAAGGCAAGACAAAAAACAGACTGATCTTTCTTCAAATGGCTTAGGACCACAATGGAGCGTTTTTCATTTAGTCAGATTAAAAGTGACATCACTCCAGAAGCACTGTGAGAGAGACTATGTTTATGTGCTGCCCTCCCACCCATTCATAATGGAAGCCACACTCTTGCAGTATTGAAAAGAATCTGTGAAAGTTTACTGCTTTAGAAACAGATGAGATGCAAGCCCTCTCATGCCACAAAGCTTCCATTTTTTTACATTGTTGCACTGCAGAATCCTTTTAGCTCTAGCATTCTGGTGTATTTCAATAGGTGTCAGAGGAAATGTTTCTCTTATATCCACCCAAGTCACCAGACATGGCAACACGTGCTGCAGCACCTGCCTGCCCCCTTGGGATCTTACACAGAAAGGTCCTGATTTACTTCACTGAAGTGTTCCAAGAAACTTTTCTTCTGTGCTGTGTTTTGTTTAGAGATTCAAATGGAAGATTGAAGGGCCATTTCTCAGCATAAACCCCTGTGTAAACACGTGACTAAAATAGGTCATGTACTTCATGTTTGCTTCACTAATAGTCTGCATTTCCTTCTGCAAGTACTCCCAGGGGCTTCCATAAAAACTGCAGGAAGCTGAACACTGACAACTTTTTGTGTAAAATATGTATTTACAAAGAGAAACTGCACTGTTTAATCATATTAAACAATTCATTGTTGTAACTTCCACAACACAGTCACAAGCAAAAAAAAACTAGTAACCACAAAATGCATTCAGACCAACACTCAAGATTACACAGCAAGTTAAGATGGAAGACTATCTTGCTTCAGTAACAGCTAATTGTTACACAGACACAGGAGGTCAGATACTGAACTTGAACTTGGGATGTAAGGTGGTGAAGGGATCTAGAAGAGCACACTAAAAGCAGAAGATAAAGCTGCCATGTTTTGCACAGGACCAAGCAGTCTATGTAATTGACTTCAGCAGTACAGTCAGAGTCTCTGCAGTCTGCTCCAAGAGATGCAAGAACCAGTTAAGTGTTGCCACTGTGTTTCTGATACATACCCTGTTTTGAAGCTTCCCTGTTCCGCAAGTGAGGAGGAATGTATCGGCCTTCTAAAGAACAAAAAAAAAAGACAGTGTTACAGGCCTGTGGTGTCAGCACATCTTGAATTGCTCATCTTGTCAACAACAGCTTCTGCTTAGTAAAAACATCTGCCTTTACTCTTGCAGCATTTTGAACAAGAATTCTTTAATACAGCATCCTCAGTAGCACGCTCAGTTGAAGTTTAAAGTTCTTGCATACCCGTTTAAGGCACAGATGTCTTGTGCTCCTCTGACGGAATCACACACCCATTTATGGGTGTTACAGTGTCTACACAAAAGCCTGTCTTCCTAGAACCCACTAAGGCTTAAGCTGGTGCCAGATACTTGAGCAGCTCAAAATATTTACTGTGACATTCAAGTACTGGCACTCACAGTGTTACTACCAGTACTTTTCCTTCCCCTTAAATTCACCCATCCCCATCCATTCAGCTCAGATCAAACTAGAAGCCACACCTAATTGCTTCTGAATAGCATTCCTGTTTACAATCCAGAAACATCTGTCCGATAAAGCAACATGAATGAGAACATACCAGCCACAGGCTGAATGTGAATTCCTGGAAGATTCCCCTCTCTTAACACACTTAAGCCTTGCACAGCAATATCACTTTCTCTAATCAGTGAGCTGAGATCAGCAGAGATGACATTCCTACTCTACCTGGATACTTTCAGAGGACAAATCCTAACATTGCTACAATCAGTAGCCTCAAATGAGAGAACTGAAAATCTGGGACAGAAATGGAACACGAAGTTCTCCCAAGCTAATTAAATGCTTCAGAAATGTGCACACATACTGTACCAATACAAAATTAAGTGGTTCTATCTTGAGCTTAACTAGCAACCTCCAATTTCCTCATCAGCCTCTGTAAACTTTGGCTTTAGAAATTGCTTTCCACAGCTGCAAACCCCCAATTTCTAAAACTGTGTTTGTAAGCTTGAGAATTTGCATGTACTTACTGCTTGTAGAGCTTCCTTCACTCTGAGAGTCTGAGGAATTCAAGTCTAGACCAGAAAACTAGAAGAAAGAAGACAAGTATTAACATGTTTTACCATCAATTTATGCTAAGATACAAAAAAAAAAACGTTTTCACTTATGAGAAAAAAGCTAATGCAAAAACTTTTTTTTTTATATCGCGCAAAATTGGCTCTCCTATTATTACTCACGTTTTATCATCTTTAATGTTTCTACACCCACCAATAAACACACATCCACACGGGCAGCAAGGCCAGCAGATTATCCCACACCCACCAAATCACTACTACAGACTTCTTTGCACTTAACAGGCAGGATAAAGAGCCATTTGAAATGGAACGAGTACCAGTGCACTCCAACACATTCGCATTTGGGTCACTTAGAATTTTCTTTTGCTACAGGAACTTCAGCACAAGTAATGCCAATTCAGATGAGCACTTTACATGAAGAGGCTCAAGATACTTTTAACTGCATTAACACAACTAAGACAGTACAGCCTTCACGTCTGAGGCAACTACTGCTCTCAAAACAATAGGTGATGCCTGCTGAAATCTTCAGCAAACAATTTTTTGGTTTGTTTTTCCAAAATGTTTACAGCCTTCAGTCTCACAATAAAGTTTTCCAAAAGATGTCAAGCTCACGCAGTGCTGGTATGCTGCTCAGAGGTTTAAAGTCAAACACAATATGGACTCATTTCAGTAGAAGGCAGTGGGAAACCGATAAAGCCTAACAACCAACTTATCACAGTTGTCTGCTTGCATGGCAGGATTACAAACTTGTATCAGAAAAATAAGGCATGTTTAAATACAAATTAATTTTATATAATGCATTGTGCAGAAGTGCTTGCCAACATGAGCTGAATTAATCCAAAGCAAAGACTCCAACGCACTGCTCCTTCTGGCACTCAGCTGTGTGAGCTGCCGCCTGAAGACATTTAATTCTTTAAGAATTCTCCCACGGCGGACCTCATAACATCCTCCTTAAAGCTACCACTTAAAACGTCATCTTTCTAGTTGATCGAAGCATCATCGCAGGGCTTAAGAAAACACAAACAAAGGCTCTCCACTAGGTCAAGAACGGCTCTCCACCATCAACCAGAAGCGATGGATGAATCTCCTCGCAGTGGATCCCCACGGTGGGGGCAACATTTGCCAGGCGCTGCCTCGGGCATCGGTGGCGCAGCCCCGGCGCCATCTCAGTGCGGCACTGCGGGCTGGATTCCCGGCGCAGCAGGAGCAGCTAATCCGGCTGCCGGCGCCCGTCACGTGTGGCGCGGGGGGGTTGCGGGGGACAAGGCAGCGGGGAGGGAAGCACCGTCTCCATGACCTACTTCGCGGGAGCGGCCGAGGGCGAGCGCTGCCCGGCCACGGTCCCGCTGCAGCAGATGGGGCTCTTCCTGCCCCCGCCGCCTTCCCCGCGGGTTAGATAACCATCGATCCCTCCCAGCACGGGGAAGGGGGGTGGGAGGATGGAGGAACGAAGAGGAAGAAAATATTAAAAAATGGTGCGGACCAACACGAGTCCAGGCCCAACTGCGTCACCGGGGCCCGGCAGCACCGGAGCTCGAACAAAGGCGGCCGCCAGCGCCGCCTCCCCAGGGAAGGGGCGTCACACAAAGCACCGTGTCGTGTGTGTCCCCCCCTTCCCCCGCCCCGCACAATGGCGGCCATTGACCGCCCCTTCCTCCTCCTCCCCCGCCTCCGCTGCAGCTCCCCTTTCGGCCACCGGGGGCCGCTGCCGCTCCCGGCGCTCCCACACAAAGCGGGTCCGAGCGCGGCGCGGGGGCCATGGGGCCCGAGCGGCACCGGGGCCGGGACGGGCGGCACTGGCGGTCCCGCACCCCCGCAACGCCGCCAGGGCCGCGGGGACAACGCACCCCCGCGGGGGGGGCCCGGCGCGGCGCGGGGCCGCCGCACGGCGTTAACTGCGCAACGACCGAGTGCGCCACAACAGGCCGCGTTGGGGGGGAGACGGGGGTTACCGCGGGGGGAACTGCGACACGGCTGCCGGGAAGCGAGGAGCGAAGCCCCACGCGAAGATTCCCGACCGTCCCTGCCGCCCGCCCTGCCCCAACAGCCTCCGCCGCGCGCCTCCTCCGGGTAACGGAGCGGCCTTTCCGCTTCTCGTCCCTCACCTGCTGGTCTAGACTGAGGGCATTTTCCACCGCCACATGACTCATAACGAGAGATCGGTCTCGGGCTCGTCCCGCTCCGCCTCGAGAAATGGGGATTCGCTGGGCCGGGAGGTCGCTGCCGTGGGTGTCACTGGTTCCGCCACGAATCGCTGCCCTGACTGAGCCCCCCCCGCCGCGGGCCCGGCCTTTATATAGGCCCCGCCCCCCGCGCGCCCGGCCGCGAGCGCTGACCTCAGCGCGCACGCGACCGCCCCCCCGCCCTCCCTTCCCGGCGCTATCGCGAGAATTCCGCGAAGCTCAGTGGCAGTGAGGGAAGCGTTCCCGGAGGTGTCGCGAGACTTCGGGGCGCCGGGCCCGCGCGGATTCTCCGGCGGTAACGCGAGGTTTCCCTTCCCCCATCTCCCGCCCGGCTCTGCTCGGGAGGAGAGCGGCGGCAAATTCTCGCGAGATCATGCCCCCTCCTCCCCATCAACACACAGCCTGCGCCGCGCTGTCCTTTTGTTCGCCGCCCTCGCGAGAACGCCCCGCGCGCGCGGCCGAGACGCCTCGAGAAGGAGGCGGGCCCTGTGTCACGTGGGTGGGCGCCGCCGCCATCTTGTCGCTCCCCCCTCGGCGGGCAGTGGCGCAGCGCGTAATGGCGGTGTGGTGGGGAGGAGGGAAGTGCTGCGCCTACAACATACCGGCCTCCCTCCCCCGCCAGCCCTAGCGCAGGTCCGGACACGCCAGCCTGGGGCTCTGCAGAGCTCAGACCGTCCCCGGGTTGCTACCCAGCGGCAAATTGCTGTGAGCCGCTCACACCAGCACACTGCTGGTGGGTTCCAGTAGTCATTGTACGTACAGCTCATGCTCCAAGACCCTTAGCCATCAAACATACTGACTGCCAAAGGACTGCCCTTATTTTCCCTGTAGTGTCAGTTTTGCCATCTATCTCTGCATCCACAAATAGCCCCACCTTGGACTCATCAGGACTTTTAGCCTGTAAGCATCAGTCAAGTAGTAAGCATTGAACTGTTTGTCATTAGGAAAAAAAAAAAAATAAACAACCCTATTCCCTGCTGTCCCAGCCTGCTGACACAGAGAATAGTAAAGCAGCTTCCTTGAATTTGGGTCAGTAAAAGTACTGACAGGCATGCTTAGGGGATCAGGACACGGCCGGGACTGTGAAGTCACAGGAAAAGGACACGGGGTTTGGCTGTCCTTGATCCACACACAGCAATTATTCCTCCATTTCCCTCCTCCTCGGGCTCCTGCCTCTTCCAAGAAGAAAACCACAAGGAAGAGCCATTCTCCAGAAGGATGATTCACCGTAAGATTTAAAAACAAGACAGAACTTTTCCACAGTACTTGTGCATTAAACAGCCTATCTCTGCCTAGGTTTTTCCTGCCCTTAAAATTGGAGCTCGAGAACCAAAGTCTTCCCGTTGCAAACATTAGGCTCTACAAGATTTAAACATCCACAAACGAGTCCTTGAATGAGCAACACATGCTCCTCACAGACAAACCACTCAGTTCTGTGATACTCTGGTCTTAAACAAAACATTTACCAGTCCTCTGCTTTCACCTTCCATAATACTTCTCCAGCCAGCTACAGCTCCAGAGTTAAAGATTTATGCTTGTATTTGGTCCCCAGGTGCACCTATTTATATAATTTTAAAGCTCCCAGGTTTCTTAATTGAGGCTGCCTGACAGTTAAAAGGAAAAAGTTTCTGTATTTCTTGAGAAGGAATTACTGGATGTAGGCTCAAATTTTGGCTTTTTTTGAAAGAAGTTTCAAATAATACTTTTAATTACTTTTCTTCTTACAGTTTTGCAGGCGATTCTAAACAATTCTGCAGTTCTCTTTACATCCTTGCAAGGTCTGCAGTGTTTTACAAACAAGGGCATTGTTTGTGATAATTCATGTGCACTAGAAAGTAACAATGAATCCTTTGCCGTGCAGGTTTTAGAAGTAGCACAGCAATTTAAACGCTGATCCTGCAGTCGGGGAAGTCAGTTCTTGGGGAAGACAGTTTTCCCTCCAAAGTTGCCATCTGCACTCAGCAGGACTATTCTCAGTTTCACTTTTAATTCTCCCACAGCTGACTCAGACACAATTCCCTGGAGGAAGCTGAGCAGCTCATGAGCACTTGAGTCAACACCAGAGTCCTCACAATCCCTGTTCACTTTAAACTCAGCAAGTTTTTGCCAATGGGCTGAACCAAAACTCCTCAAAACCTGACATTGCTGGGCGCTTGGACACTCATTTCTTAAATCCCAGCAAATTCCCAGATCTGACATTCCTTCACCTGCAGAGCCCCATCTGAAAGGCTACTCTGATAGCTCCAAAACAGCCAGAAATGCAACTTTCTGAGTCTTGAGGAGGTTGCATTAGGAGGCCAATATCACCCATTGCCACCAAGCCACGCATGTGTGTTGTGAAGTCAGTGTGTTTATGAAGTTGTATCTGACTTTCAGAGTGTTTTTACCCAGTGCTGACGGACACTGACCTTGTGTACACGAGTTTCCTTATCTGTTTAGAAAGTATCAACAGGTCCTATGCTACTGACCATCTTAACAAGCAGGTTTCTCACTGTATAAAACTGTGGACTCACTTCTAAGGAAAGGAGGTATTTTACTAATGGTAAAGCAGCTCAGACATCCAGAGTGTGATAAAAAATTAATCCTACCATGGACATGATTCTCAAGTTGCAGTAGTGAAGAATTGTTTCTTGTTCTACATAGCTGCCTATGAGGCTGAAACCCCATACCATATTTTTGTGAGTCTTTCATACTGTAAGATGGCAGGGCAATCAAAATGTAAATTTTACATTGCCCAGTCACAAATTAGCAAAGAGATTTAGAAACAGTCTTTAATCAACAGTGAATATTTCTCATTAATATCAGAGATCTGTCTTCAGCAGCATTATTTCCATGTGCTCCATCTGATCAGTTCCCAAATTTCTGTGGACATTTTTAGGCATCAAAAGGCAGAATCTTACTAAGGGTGCAGTGCAAAGCCACTGCACTGCAGCCAAGAGTTCCTCTCACTGCCATTGTCAATGATTACTAAACTGTACCTGGACAGCATTTGACAGAATATTTACAAAAATCTTCCCTATGCTGCAATACTGTTCTCTCACTGCCTTTGCTGAGTATACACCTCTGCCCTCAATCTTAGCTCATAATGCCTTTAACTCACGTGAAGAATTAAAAGGCAATCTGATTAGGAGCTGCTCTGTCCTTAGGGCACTGTGCTGCCACCCAAGTCTTGCTGGTTCCCCTTCCCTTGTCTCTCCACGTTCCCAGACTGGTAGGTAGAATGCACATAAATGCTTGGAGGGGGCTCAGTGAAGAGCAGATTCATGATGATTCTCTGAAGAGATACTTGGAGATTGTTTTCAAGCTTCAAAAAAATTCTCATCTTGTCCTGAAAAACCAAAAAAGACTATTTACCGAAAGCAGGGACTCTTAGCTGAGAGACAGAATCAGGAAGTTTTATAAGCTATGACTCTAGAGGAGGGATACACGACAAAAGATTTAGTCACTTCTAATATACACTAGTCCTTATCTGAGGCAGCAAAGTTTCTCTCCCACTCTCTCTCTTTTTTTTTCTTTCTTTTATGAAGTCCTGTTTTTATTTTCTGTAATGGTTAAGTGACAAGATCAAGTAGTCACAGGTTTCTTCTGTGGGAACTGAGGAAGTACAAGCATAGTTTTGTTCTTATTTCTTGTTGTTATGTGAAGATCATACACAGGGGAAAATGAGACCATGAATGTGAGCTCAGACTTTTAGGGGATGGAAGAGAGAATGTTTTTTGACTAAAATAACAAGAGTTGTTGTCCCGAGTGGAAGAACGACTGGAGAGAACATGGCAATCCTCTGAACATTGAAAATTTCTGAGTTGGACTCTATTTTTTCATATCCCTAGATTCCTTCCTAGTTTGGATTTTAAAAACCTTAATACTCTGCATTCAGATTTCTCCATCAAACACACTGGACTCCAAACTATATTGCCTCCCTCTTTCACTCTCCAAGTTTATGCACTGCTTTGTCTTCCCAAATGCTGTTTTCCATGTTCCAATTAGATTAAGGGCTTGCCTGCACAGGAAAGTTACCCTACTATTAATTTGCAGTTTGCTTTAAAGAAATTATGTTAAACCTGGGCAAAAGGCCATGTGGACTCCCTGGTATTCCTCTGCAGGAATACAAATGGCTTATTTCAGGTTAGATGAGGTCAATTAGGAACAGGAAGAACTTGCAAAGCAGTAAGTTTTCCTACATCAGAATGAACATAGTCCAGCAGCTCCTTCTGCAGATTGTAACCTCCAAATGGAAAGAAAGGCTGGAGGCATGGTCCTGGTCTCTGCAGGAGCCACAGTCTGCTGGACGGAGGTGACTGCTGCTGTCACTGCCCTGGCTCAGGCTGTGGAGCTGCTCTTACCCACTGCAGCCTTTTTCCTACCAGGACAGCCCAATCCACAGCACTCACAGGGCAGAATCAGGGACTGCTGCCTCTGTGCAAGGCATGCTCTGCTCATGTAGGTATTAAAAACTGAGTCCTTTGCAAAAAAAAATACAATATGATGTTGTTCAATACAGCGAAGTCATGAGTATCCATCTACTGCCCCTCTTTGAATGAATGCCTGGAGTTAACTATTGGTTTACAAGTAGATTGTAATTTTATGAGTGTCTTGTAGACAAGCCCAAAGAAGAGAAGATGAAGACAAAAGAAGTGAGACTTATAGCAGCAAGAAGAAAGGAAAGAGGCACATCAGTAAATCTTGGATTCACATTCTTATTGTGAACTGGTTTGAACTAGTAAGCTCATAATTGCCTAAATCAAAACAGGCACCTAGTCAAGATGGCTCCTACATTAATCAGCATCAGTTATACTTTGAAGGAGGCACTAATGTTTCTCATTTCAGTTTCTGTGAGCCTTTTCTAATTACCATTTCTAAATAGCAAGTGTAACTTTTATGTTATGTAACATAAATGTAAAATTGGAATCTTATTTGAAAGCCCTTCAGAGAGTCACTGACCAAGTACCACTGCCAGCATTCTCCCTGCTGGTCTGCAGGGGTTTGACTTCAGCTGCCAGTTGTGAGGTCCTGGCAAGGTGTGACCTTTGCAGATGGTGGTTGTGCAATGTGGTGCAGCTGCCAGGAGTGCTTGGGTTAAGAGAGTGGCCTCAGCCATCTGAGGAATGCCCAGTGTTGCTCCTTATTAAGTGAGAGGGTGACTCTAACAGCTCAGAAATGCCTGTGGGATTGTCAGGGTCCTGAGGACACCCCCAGCTCCCCACAGCCCTGCCAGGAACTGAAAGGACGGATCATGAAGTCCATGAAACAAATCCAACACTGGTCTTCAGGAGAAAGGGGGAAGAAGGTCCCTCGTCCTATTTTCCTCGCTGTTGCTGCAGTGTTGGTTCTGTCACTTGGCAGGGGAAGGATCACCAGCAAGGGAATGGGAGTGGTGTAGGAACTTGTAATACAAAGCTTGGTGACCTGAGTTAATGTCACCAGGTTAGCAGGTCATCAAGAACACAGGGCATCAACCTGCTGTGTCTCAGAGACATGTCCTTCCAGATTCAGATCTGGAAAAAAACATGATTAGTCCTGATGACTGCCAGAGCTGAGACAGGTGGAGACACTGACAGTTCCAAAGAGCTACAAAAAAGATACCCAAACCCTGTGCATAGTCACCAATCCAAGAATAACTCAGGACTTCAGAGCTGGTATCCCTTGTGTTCTCTATGGGATCACACATATCCTGGACCCATTACCTGGGCACAGACTTCATGTTGCCTGGATTTTTGGTTAAATTAATTACACATGCTGGCCTGGTGCCTGGTGGCTGCTCTTGTGAGTGTGAGAATGTGAATGTGGCTGAGTGAAACCTGTTTTGTTTCTGTTGTTATTTTGAATTAAATCACTTTCTTCCCCTTCCCCCTCATCCTCACCTCTCCTAATGTTTTCTACCTTGTTTATACCATGTTGGAGCAGTATTTCCTATAGAGGAGCAAGGAGTAGTAAAGAGGAGCACCCAGAAGCATAATCTTTCAGATGGCAGCAGAGCAAGAACCTGCCATCTGAAAGGCAGGTTTTATTGAAAAGTTTATTGTCAGGAGAAAAATCTCTTTTTTCCTAGATGGGTCTTCAAAGGCAACCTCTTGCTGGCTTTGGTCAGCAGTGCAGGTCACGCAGCTGGAGCTCTGGCCCACTCCCTTTTGAGAGGCTTAACTCAGGATTCAGTGTGCATATTGCAGCCTTTCCACTTAAATAATTAAAGATAAAGGGTTTTGGAAACATCTAGTCCATCAGAATGCCTTAAGACTAAGTATATCCATCCACTCTGGGTTGATGCTCATCAGACTGCATCTCCAGAATACCAACTGCATTCCCAAACTGGGGGAAGGCTCCCAGCCCTGACTGGCTTCTCCTAAGGGGCAGCGCCAGGATGCTGTCACAGCACCACGGCCACTGCTCCTCAGATGGGAGGAAGGAGCCCCTGCTTCATGCTGAGACTGAAAAGCTGCTCCTGGATCCTTTCAGACACCCACGGACACAGTGGAGCTGTAACCCTCCCACCCCTTTCCAAGGCAGGCAGCTCAGTGCCTGCAGTGAGGTAGGAGCTGCTGCTGCCTCTCTGTGAGACAGCAGCTCCTGATGGCTTGCCCATTTCCTAAAAGATGGAAGAATGCTGCTGTTCAGCTGTAAGAAGTGGCTGCACAGCTTGTTGTATGTCACCTCACTGTGGAGTAATTTAAGTCTCCATAGTAAACAGGAAGAACAGTTTATTTCCTTCCTCTTTGCAGTTGCTTTTTATGTATTTGTGTGCTGCTATTTTGCCCCGCTTCAGACTTTGTTTCTTGAGACTGAATTGGTTTTCATTGTGCCTTACTTATGTCTTCTGAACTTCTTGTAGAGCAGCAGTTTAGCATTTAAATGAATGTAGTGTTCATTAAATGAGCTGGACTGACAGGCATGGAAATGGAGACTTATGTCTTCACAGATTAGATGCCACAGTGGTAGGAGGAGTGAGAGCTCCATGCCTACCTTGTGATCTGGAACATCTCCAGAGGCAAGAATAGGATGTAATGATGAAATCCATCAAAGTGGTTCAGGTTTCCTCTTTAATCAGTAGCCTCTAGGCTGTTTCAGCCTACTAGCATTCATTTGTGCCAGATGTGGTGGTGGCTTTGTGATATGGAAAAAACCACTGCAACAGCAAGGAGCTGTGTTAACCAACTCATTCCACATAAACTACCAGCCTTGTGGGAGCAGAGCATTCAGGCAGGGTTCGTCTCAGGCCACATGGAAGGCTCTCCAACCAAGCCAGCCACCTCAGGCCCCTGATACAGCCATAGCAGGAAAAAGACACTGAGGTCATGCATCATCTCATCCTAAGGCAGATATTTAAAATAGATCAGATAAGACATACCTTTAAATTGCCTACAGGGCAGCAGGCTCAGATGTATTGATAGACACTGTAGACACGTAAAATTAGGTGAGCTGAGTCTCTCTCACCTGTGGAGCCAAACCAGTGACACACAGGTCAAAAGCCCCACTTCCCATGGTGAACCTTCAGAGCACATCTTCTGCCTTTCTGAATTTACAGCCACCTCCAAACAACCAGTTCAGAGAATGATAAGAGTCTTCCAACAAATGGCTAAATATTTTCACTGATTTTCACAAATAAAATTTATTACATTCCTCTTTTTTACTTTAGTGTCTAAATAGTAATTTTCTAGAACAGGAATAGTTGCTTTTTGGCTTCCACTCATGAAAAGCAAATGCTTGGATTAGGAAGCACAGATATTCATCATGGCTATGATAATGATATTCTGCAGAGAGCAATTTTTATGTTGTTTCATCTGATACAGTTGAACTGTAAAGATTTATCTTGCAGATTCTTTGGCAAATGGGAACTTCAAAACAATGGGTTTTTGGTTTTTTTTACTCTCACAGCATTTTCTCCCCCTTCTCTTATTTTTGTTCCTTAGCTAATAGTTCATTAATAAGGAAAAAGGTTCTTTTGACACCACAGCACATCTGCTGATCCATTTCAGTGCAAGTGCATATATAACCACTTGTTTGTTTGCACGTCTGCAGGTGTTGGTGCTGTGCAGATATGGGCTGTGGTTAAATTTCATAATGGAAAATCTGACAGGCAGTTAACTAATCCATGAGTCATATTTCGTAAGAGCCTAAAGGTCTCTGATGTTCGACCTTCATTTGATACCCTGCCATCAGGCAGTTTATACGTAACCCATCTGAAGAACATTCTTTATATAGATGACTGTCCTTTTATACCTGCAAGAATGGGCACTGCACTCACTGAGCCAGGGGAGTCTGGGGCTGGAGAGCTGCACTGCACGAGACTCACCTGGGGAATGGCAACAGTGGGAATCTCTCTGCTCAGTTCAAGCCTAGCTGGAAGTGGAAAGAGGGGTGGGCAGTTGGTTTTGGACTCCACTCAACCTAACTGGACTTCTGATTGGATTAACTCCAGTGATGAAAGTAGCAGTGGAACTTCCAGCACTGACAATTCTGCTGATTTCACCTGTGCATGGCTCACTTCTGCTTGGGGCAGGAGAGACAGAGAATGAGATATCCTTTTGTCAGACCATCCCAAATGGGGATTATTGCTGACAACAGCAGAGTTCAACCAGCTTTACCAATACCACGGTCCTACAATGAGCACCTAGAGTGGAGAAGGCTCACCTGGAGAATCATCCCCTTAATTTTCTAGCCAAAGGATGAAAAAACAACACAGTGCTTACAAGGGGACCATAACATGTTGGCTTTCAGGACTTCTCAAGTCTCCAAGGCAGCAGAGGATGTTGGCATTGCTGCTGTTTTTGAAGCTAAAATAAGGCAGACACATGACTTCAGTAACTGCATGTGAAGTTTACATACTGTGACTCATCGTAATAAAGAAACCTAAACAAAACCCCAGTGTGTAATTGAAGCTTGAATGCTAAATTCTTTTAGGTTTGCTTTGGCTTCTTTTTTACAGATGTAGAACAGTAGAATATCTCAGGGATATTAACTCTTCCTTGTTACAGGCTAGAAAGTTCTGGTCTTCATGAATGGACTCACATAACACACAGGAGAAGGTTGTTTTACTTTTTAAACCCTCTGGCAAAACTTTTGTAGCAGTGACAAATGCTGGACAAGAGCAGCTGAGAAGACAAATGGAAAGAAGAAAGCAAAGGAGAAAAGAAGGGTTGTATCCCAAGATTTAGGAGGCTGTCTCTTTAAGAAGCTCTGCCATTTCCAAATAACTATTTTATAATTGTCTGTAGGATAGCAGCAGGCACCAGGAGTGATGTGTGTGTAGCATGTGAGTTGCCTGCTGTATATGGAAAACTGCCTAGGGAGGGATAGGCACAGTGGGAGGGGGAGCATGGCCAGGCTGGCTAGGCACCAGTGAGGAGGTTTGTCATCCTGCTGAGTCAACAGGAGACACAGCACCTCACACGGGGATTTTGCCTGCTAGTGTTCAACCTTAGGCAGCTGAAGTTATGTGGTAGGAGCCTGTAATGGCAGGCTCATATGCATGCTCGTTTATGCATGGAATTCATTTGGCGTGGATGATCTGGATTACCAGCTCCAGTCCTCTTCATCTGGCACTGCACTGGCCAAGGCTCACTGTGGCTGTTCCTCAGGGCTCCCCTTGCAGCCCTTCTCAAGCCAATGCAGAAGGTAAGAAAAGCCCAAACAAAGGTTTCTGCTGGATTCAGGTTCATTTCAGAGGGGCAGCAGTGCTTGGAATGTGACAAGGGAGTTGCTAAAAAGGGGTCAGGAGAAGGAGAATGATTACACTGCAGATTATCCACCCCAGTGTCAGCAGTTCTACCTCTTCACCCACCTCTGCCTTCCACTCTCTTAGGAACATATTCTTGGCTGGTATTTTAATGGTGTGAATTCCTATTTAGCAGCACATAATAGTTGATATTTCTTATTGTACTGGTCCAGGTGTACAAATTTCTTTCTAGTCAGTCACAAAATTTCTGGCATCTAGACTATTCCAATGAGCCGGAAGAGTTAGGGTTTTTCAGTCTTTGCAAATAACTTCCCAAGAGGTGATCACAAAAAGTTGCATAAACACAGAGTTGTCCTTGTCACACTCCAGGCCAAATGACAGTGTAGCTAGAATCAGAAAGTCAAGGGAGTTTTTTTCCTCAGTGGTACTAATTATATGAGTAGTACTGAGATAAACCTGGCAGTGTGGTTTAAACTCTAGACCTTTAGCCTTAGAGAACTTTCCATTGTTCCCTTGTTCCACCAGCTCAGTCCCCAGCCTCGTAGTGCCAGCCTTAGGAAAACATTCTTGTGCTGTCCCTAAAGGGTCTCAGCAAGAGGAAGGGCCCAGCCATACAAATCCCAGTGGCAGGATGGGGCTGCTGACACAAATGTAACATAATAAAATGCATTAAAGAGTTGTATAACTCTTGTCTGATGATCTGAGGGACTCCCAGTTTGCTCCTCAGTACCCACTGAACTATCACCTCCATCATCACATTGGATCATTATATACATAACAAACTTCTGGTTTAAAGTTCCAGGATAGAGGAACTCCATTGTATGCCTGTTCTACAACACGCTGAAATCTTTCTTTGGCAGAATTTTTGTCTTTTGAAAAATATTTTTTTCAAAGTCATTTTAATATCAGAAGAGAATTTTAATTTTGTCCATCTTTCCACTTTTTTATTGCAGCATTCGCTATAATTAAACTTTAAAATACAGGAACATCACTACCTGACATTTTTTGTCTCTTTTCCAAACAATATCTGGAACTGAAAATTAATAAAAGGAGATACATCTTTTCATTTCTTTGTTTAGCTCCTCTAGTTTGTTTTCAGCTTTTTGCAGTGCTTTCCATTCTCAGTTTCACCTCCCTATTTTTTGGTTCCCTGAGCTTCTGTGGTGTCTTTGATGCTGCAAAAGGGCAAGGTAAAGCACCAGAGGGGAAAAAAAAAGGTAAAATACTGTGATAAAATGACAGGCATCACCCCAGGGATTCTTGTACTGAAACATCTTTTAAATTCTTCTTCAAAACAGGCTAGTTGGAAGCTGACAGTGTCCTTTTAAGGACAGTTTATGCTAAGAAATCCTCCTTAGTCTTATGAACAAGTTTTGGCTGAGCACAAGTGCTAATGACTTTTTGAAATGAAAAGCATTTCTAAAGACAAAAATAGCTAGTACTGAAATCTCTCACAGCCATTCCTTACAATTTCTTCTTGAACTCTTGTCCAGATTTACAATGATTGCTTACCATGCCAGCAGAACTTACAACTTCGTGGATTTGTCTTTAATGTTGTAATTAAAACCAGGATGATTTTCGTGGGCCCCAAATAATTTGTGAGAGCTCTGTCTTTTAAGTGGCCGTACATAAGATGTAATCTTCACTGAACTAAGCATGCATACACCATTTTCTTAATACTCATTGATGTTTTTATCAAGGAATTGTATATCTTTGGGGTTATTTCAACCTGATGTGTTTAAGAACAAGTTTCTCAGCCTTTTTCAATAATTTATAAAGTGTTTAAGTTACTTGAAGTAAAATACTCCTTTTTCTTCTGATAGGTGCTTCCAAATAGCTTGTCTCCTTTAGTCCTTTTATGAGAGTCAAAGCCATGCCCTTTAACACTCCTATCTTTCCTCCAGAACAACATTTTCCATTTTTGCTGCCCACCCACTGGTGACATATGCTGGGGACCCTGCAGTGACTCCCCAGCATTTCCAGAGCTGTGCAGCCTGAAGACCAAAACCTTCTCATTCTCCCTAACTATGGGATCATTATGCAGTGTAAGCCCCAAAATCCAATCCCCTTCGGGTTCTCCATATTTGTTAGAGGGGTGAATGATCCTTATCATACAAAGGAAGGGCCAGACTGACATCACTTACACATCAACAGGACAGAACTGTGTTACAGCAATAGTCAGTGAGGGGTAGTTATATGGGATGGGTGGAGAGCTGGGTCCTCAAATGTGAATTTCTTCTTATTGGAACACACAGCTATTTTTGAAGCCTGAAATTTCATGAACAGGATTCCTCTATGGATACCTTGTCCTTTTAACTTGTCCTTAAAGCTCTTGTCCTGGGAATATCTCATGTAAGGTGTTTTGAGCCTTGAAGCAGCTTGTGCCTGGTAGTATTAATAACCCAGGCCAGGGAATGTTTATGTAGCACTGAGCACCATGGCAGCAGCACTTAGTAAATAATGAAATAAATCAAAGGCTTTGTTTCTGTTTAAATACTGTGCTTGCCTTCTGTGGATACAGCCCTGGATCCTGCTCAACAACCTCATTTGGGTGAAACTGGATATTGCACCACTGTTATTCCAGCTCCTTTAATGCATGGCAACTGTACAGACAATGCACTGCCTAATGAAGAACTCAGAGTCCCCCTTCGAAATGCTTTTATGAAAAGCCAAAATCCATGGAACCAGCACTAAAAATATCTGGCAGGATTCTTAATTTTTGATAAAAATACACAATTTATGGAGGAAAGGCAAGAAGTGATTATGTCCAAACCAACAACTGCAGCATACAAGGACCATTAGGGTCCAAATTCAGTGCTCCATTCCAGAATTCCAGACATGCACTGAAAATGCCAGGGCTGGGAAGTTACTCTGGCTGCTGAGGAGGGGATGCCCAAATATATGAGAACCAACATAGAATTAGAAATGTGAAGAAAACCCCCACTATTTAACTGCTTTAAAGCACTGAGCAGAGAAAAATTGGAAGACCAGAGTCATTGCATTCTATGATCTTGGCTTTCCAGAGCACACACAGGTGCAGAGGCCAAGGGGGACTGTGCTGTAGAGAGGAGCTGTGTGTTTCCCTTCAGAACAGCCTGGAAGCTGCTCAGGAATCCCAGCACTTAGGACATGTTTCAGAGAAGTCATTCAGCGGTCGTATGTTTTTAATAGAAGCATTTAAAATAATTTCAAGATTGAGGCGCGTACGAGTTGAATTTTGAGTAGAAGCTGAAGAACAAATAGAGCCGTGCTAAATTGGTTTCTGGTGCAGCCTGACAATATATTCAAGATGCTACCTAATCCCAAGTGATCCCATAAAAAGTAATCTCCTACCACCAAGTCAGTCTTAAATTTGTAGGTGAGGTTACTACAGTCTCAGTCTGATTGAATCCTTTTTCCATCAAGAATTGCCAAAGTCAAGAAATTTCTAATGGCTAAATTAATCATATTTTATGTGTGATATTTGTAATTCTCTATTTTGTATATAAAATATAAGTAAATATAATCCCTATAAATGTGTAACCATGTGGAATAATAACACTTATATTAATTGAAAGATTAATGCTATTTGTCCATCACTTAATTAATGCAAAGTAAGCTGCACTAAAGGGCCCTGAGATGAGCCGAAAGATAAGAAAGGACAAACTCAACTCCGACAACCAGTGAACAAGGAGTTAAGGTTCTAGAAACTGAAGCCTCTACAAATCCAGAGTCAAAAGCCTCAGCCAATTCTGGAATGGAAATTAAAGGCTGCTTCTACCACCAGGAAGTGACAGCAGCCAGGGAAAACGGGCAGGGATAAAGGAACAGTGAGGTGAGAGAGAAAGGCTAAAGGACCATGGGGGTGAAAGGTGAATTCACCATCTCCAAATGAAGGCTGAATGCCCTGTGAATCCTGCTAGTCCATCAGGAGGGGTGAGGTCAGCAGAGCCATTGGTCACAGTCGTGCAGGAGGCCCAGCTGAACAGTCTGGGCAGTTTGGGATGTGCAGCTGGAGCTCTGTGTGCTGCCTGCTTTGTGCCACAGCTGTGGCAGAGCCCAGGGCACATGGGCCAGTGAGGGGCTACAGAGCAGTGCCCTGGGCCAGCAGAGCAGTGCCCTGGGCCAGTGAGGGGCTGCAGAGCAGCGCCCTGGGCCAGCAGAGCAGTGCCCTGGGCCAGTGAGGGGCTGCAGAGCAATGCCCTGGGCCAGCAGAGCAGTGCCCTGGGCCAGTGAGGGGCTGCAGAGCAGTGCCCTGGGCCAGTGAGGGGCTGCAGAGCAATGCCCTGGGCCAGCAGAGCAGTGCCATGGGCCAGCCAGGGGCAGCAGAGCAGCGCCCTGGGCCAGTGAGGGGCTGCAGAGCAGTGCCCTGGGCCAGCAGGGAATCGTGCACCTTGTGCTCCCAGCAGTGCATCACCAGTGAGTCTGCTGCCCAGAGCCCAGCAGCCAGGCAGCCTTTGTGGGGTGTTTGTGGGGCAGCAGTGTGGAGCTGAAGCTGATGTGTGAGCAGAAATCTCTGGAAGGGGGAAAGGCAGATGCCGCTTTGCATGTCTGGGCTGGTGTGAATTCATCAGGCTCTGGGTTTGAACAGGAGCCAGGTACAGCGCACAAGTAACTCCTGTTTGCTGTGCCTGACCTAAATCCAAGTGTTGCTTTGTCAGGTTTTAACCAACACGTGTTCTGTTTGCCTCCTGTGTGGTAAGGCTGCTGGAGCCTGGGTGTTAGCGCTGGGAGCCTGATGATTCAATCGCAAAGTATGAGGGCTGTCCTGCAGCAGCAGGGAGGAAGTGGGGACATGGAGCCTTGCTCTGTGTTTTGTGGTGGTCAAAGGTTTCAGTTCACATCGAGAGAATTCTTATCTGGGAAGTTTCAAAGGGCTAAATATAGACCAACCTCACATGCTAGATAGCAGTGAGTCTCTGCAAGCAACTCACTTCCCTGCTAACAGGGCTCATGGGGACATCATGCCTTGTTTGGTTGTTTGGTTGTTTATTAAATAGTCGTTTTTCTAGATCGACACCAATCAGAGCCCAGCCCTGCAACTCCACTGTTTCCCATTCCTTGGCCATGGGCCCCCCATCAAGAACACACAGCCAGCACAAGTGCTGGAGCTGCTCCTGAATCCTTCATCCTCACTCTCTCTGGCCGGGGGGAAGACAGGAGTATTACACAAGAGGTCTTGGGATGGTAAGATAAACATCTGCTATTTGAGACTCTGCCTTCAACCACCACATTGCCATGAATGACATGTTTTCAGCAGCAGGAAGACAGGAGTTACTCAATAGGAAGACTGAAGACTGCCAGCACTTCTGAGATTCCTGCCTCTGGCTGGGGCGTGAGGGAAGTCCCCAGGTAGGATCTCTGTGTGAGCACCAGCACACTCACTGCAGACAGCCATGCCCAGGCTGAACAGAGCAAATGCACTCTACCCACAGATGATCCCAAGGTCCTTTCCTCAGTGGAAGCACAGCCTTGAAGGCAGAGAGGGTGAAGGTGTCATCAGTGAGAAGACTACAGCCAAGTGAGATTGCTGCTGTGTAAATCCACTAGGGCCCCAATCACTGGATGTGAGATTTTTCCCGGCAGTGAAGACAATTTCAAAGATCCGTATTTGAACTTTAACCAAAGAAGCAATTAAATAAAAAATAAGCAGTAATGAAAAAGAAAATCTGCTTACAGGAGATTTCAAGAGAACGTGACAAAAATGAATTTAGGAGAACATAGAACAGTCTACACCTATAAGCAGGTTTAGTTAGGACAGCAGTGCTGCCCTGCTGGGGGGTTTCCAGTGCCCTGAGTGCATAACAGCCCTTAGGAGCCCAATCTGGGACCCCCATCCCAGCACACCTGGCTCTGGAGCATGGCAGGGACAGCACTGCCCATCTGCTGTGCAGAGCACCCTGCTCCCACTGCTGGATCTAAAATAATAAAACCAGAACCATCTCAAAAGCAGAGACTCTATGAGTGCTGTCATACTTGCGAAACAAAATTAGAATTAGTGCTGCTGCAGAATGACAGACATGGAATAATATGCCAAAAGCTGATTCTTGAAAGAAAGGAAATAAGTGCCTCCAGTACCTGAACCAAGATCTCAGCATACAATCGCACAGGAGGAGAGGCTGTACAAAATCTTTAGCTGTTTAACCATTTGTGTGTGTTCCTGTGGGAAGGGAAATGACAGATTTGTTTTCCTGTGGAGGATTCATTAGTATGCTGTGATTGGTGAGTCAGTATTTTTAGCTTAGTGAGCTCAAGATGTATTGTGGTTTAGGCCTCAGAAGTTACTAACTATGGGTAACAAATTAAAAATGGGGGGGGAAAGAAAAAAGAAGAGCGTGTTAGGAACAGAAGAGTGATTTTCCAAGCTCTTTTATGAACCATCCTCCTCACTTGTTTAGCATTAAGTGACTATTAACTCCATTTCAGGAAGGTGGTGATTAAACTGGGTCAAATGGAAGTGATTAGCTTGGATTATCCCTGTCATGGAAAAATTCACTGGAAGATCCAAGAGGGAGGAAATTGCCACACAGATCCCAGTGAGTTCTGCTGGAAGGTGGATGGATTTGCTTTTCTGCCTGCAGAAGAGCTTTGGCCCACACAGGATCCCTCTAGATGCCTCAGACTTGCTTTGAATTGAATTTTTTTAATCTTGGAAAGTTCCTCAGGACTGGTAAGGAAAGCAGTTGTCCCAGAATCAGTCCCACTTTTGTGTGTCACCCCAGGTTCACCTGTGCTGAATTTTGGAAGCATCCCTGGAGACACTGTGGCTACCTTTCCTCAGGGGTCTTTAAAGAAAAAAAATGCTTTACTTCTGGTGCTAAAAACTACTAAGGAAATGTTCAGATGGACAAAGAATAATAATAATAATGATAATAATTAGTACAATCAAATAATTGTCGAGAGGGCAAACTTTGCAAGGCCAGCAACAGATTCCAAAATGGAGAAAATAAACCTTGTACTTGAGACTGGGTTGAGAATTGGGTAGACACCCTGGCCAAGCCTCTCTCAGCACAGCCTCCTCCATTATGTGCTCCTGCCACAGAGAAACAAATATTTTGTGACTAAGAAATAAAGAGTATTTTATTGCAGGGATCGATGCACAGAGTTTCCTGCTGGCCAAGGGGTTGTTTCCTCCTGGTGACATCTCCCAGTGCTCCCTGCATGCCTGGGTTTGATGAGGTTTTCAGCTGGCACCATTTCCTCGACTCCTCTGCCACAGCCCTTCAGGCTCAGTTCTGTGCCCTGGGGAAGCGGGGCTGAGCGCTCTGTGTGTGCACAAACCAACGTGTGTGTGCACCAGCGTGTGCCTGGGCTCACAGCTGTGTTTGTTTTGTGTTGCCTGTAGGAGAAAAGAGGATTATTTATGATCTAATCATGATGTGTTCCCCAAGCAAAACATTTTCTGCTCTGATTTATTGCTCACTTTAGGCCTGCCCCCAAGCATTGTTCTTATATTTGGAACCAGTCGCATTTTTTTCTCATTTGGAAATGGAAATCCTAAATGTAATGGCATATTTAATGAAAAAAAACCTTGACAGTTGCTTGGAGGGAGGAGAAATTTAACTTTTCTATTTTCCCATTTTATGTTTGTTTTCTTTCTCACCTCTTTCCTTTTATTCTATGTCTTATCTCTGAAAAAAGGAAGGAAAAGCACTGTTTGGAGACAAGGTAGGAGCAAGGTTTTGTCCTCATTTTCAGTTAAGAGATTAGAAAGGTTCAAATTTTTACCCAGAAAAAGTCCACATGAAAAGTACGTGTCATTTTCTGATTAGCACTGTGATACTATTGATCAAAAGTATCCAGCCACCAAACCTCTGTAAATTAAACATGCTTGTGCACTATATGGAGCCAGCATTTCTTGGCAACTACAAAAGAAATGCTTTTTCTTTTTTTTAATTCAGGGAGCTTTACAAAGCTTATGCAAGTGGCCTCAGAGCTTGTGTTTCTTTTTAGCTCACAAATATCAAAAAAGAGAGGTTCCCCACCCCCCCCCTCAGCCTTCTCTTGCTAAAGGACTTCTCGAAGGACCAACAAAATCAAATTAGTTTTGTAGGCTGCACTTAGAAGATAGAGGAGAATGCAGATCTTTAACAAATTGAGCATTTCTCCCATGTGTTTCTCAGGAGTTTTGATTCAATCAATCTCAGAAGAGTTTTCACACAGTCTGAATAAAAATTCTTTTAAAATCGATTTTTAAACTTTTCTCCCTTCCTCCATTTTTAATTCCCCTCAGTAGCTCAGAATTCCTTTCTGTTTTGAGGCATGAAATCCCTTTAGCTCTATTGCCTACACAGCAAAGGAGAAGAACAAAGCAAAAGAATATGAAAAAGAAAACACACACTCCTAGAAAATAATTAAATTTTCTTTTTTTGGAAAAAACCCTTTATCCATCATTATGCCATAAGAAGACAACAACAAATTATTACCAAAACATACACTTTTTCCCTGTCTTGTGGGTCTCATCTATCAAGCAAGAGAGAATCCTGTGCTATTGTGTTTGGTTTCTAAGATGGATGCACAAATTGCCCTGGCTGTAGCCTCCAGGAATGTTGTCACCAAACAAATGTTGTCACAAATGTTGTCATTAAAGTGTTGGTAGGAGGTCCATTGGAAACCGAAGAGAAAAGCTTTTTTTTTCTTTTTTTTTTCTTTTTTTTAAGGGGGGTGTTGCGTGGGAAAACCAACTAATTGCTAAATCTGGAAGTACAGCTGGGTGCTCTTAAATTAGAAATCTTTTGGAGGTCTCCCACACATCCCTGCAAGTTTGCTCAAGAGTTGTGCATTGCTGCAGATATGTTTCACCTCCTCCAGCTTTTCTGTTTCTTGCTAAGCTTCTCCATGGCTTTAAACTTCTCTCAGTTAAATCTCCAATGTCTCTCTGGCCAGGGTCTCACTTCTCTTCCATCTCTCCTTCCAATTCTCTAATTTCTTGGTATGGTTTCAATCCTGTATCTCAGCTGCTCAAGAGGACCTAAAATTCGCTCAGTGGATTTCTCCCCTTCTCCATCAGCTGCCCCTGTTGTTTATCTCATTAAGAAAAAAATAAACTCATCCGGATGTATGAGTAAAAAAACACTGATTTTCTTACCCATTTTCTTGCATTACTCTTCCCTGCAGGTAATTTTATTGTTTCACAATGCAGGCAGAAGATAATTTTCCCACAAACAGTGTTGCTTGGCCCTCAATCTGGTGGATTGAGAATTTCCCCCTGTTTGCAGCTGAGAATAATTTTTCAGAAGAGATGTCATACTCCAGTCTGAGACCACCAGCACGGAGTTTGAGCTCTGCTTTGCAAGGACTCGTGCACAAAAGGCAAAGATTCCAACTCACACCTAACCCTGGATCTTAAACCCACACAACCCAATACTGTAAGCAATGGGATTATCTCACCAGATAGGTGGGCACTTTTTCCAGCATCAGTGATTAGATTAATGTATTAGAGATATGGAAGAGAAGTAGTTCCCCTCTTATTGACAATGCACAAAGCAATTTTCTTTAAAAAATGTGAATACTTACCACACTTACTGTGCAGGCTTTGAGGCTGCTGCACCCAGGGAATTATTATTACCACGTTTTGTGGGAGGAAAAGAATAACAAGAAAGGAATAATAGTCAATTACTGCTCTTCGGTGCTAAGGCTAGAATAAATCTTGGTTTGAAGCTAAAATAAAGAATTCTCGTGCTCATTGTTTCAGGAAAGATCCGCAGAAATCAGATGCTTTGGGCTCAGGGCCTCTAGAGGTCACCAGAACCTAATTAATGTGAGCCCAGCCCGTCTGGGAAGTGCAAATTGCTTTGTTTTGCTTGGGATTTTCCAGCTCTGCGGCTCTGGGTGTCCCCTCTCCCGAGGAATCCAGGCTCTCACTGCCCGGGAATAGCAGGAGAGCCATTCCCTGCTGAGAGCTGGGCTGGGCAGGGGCAGATTTTGGGGACAGTCACAGAATTGTCTTTTTCCCCTCTGCACACTGATTTTATCCCGTGCTAAATCCCTGGCACAGCCCGAGTCTCTTGTGCCCCCGGGCAGTGTCTCTGCCAGCCCAGGGAATTCCAGGGGAATTCCCAAAGCCAGGGGGTGCCAGGATGTGAAAACAATGACTCCAAAGGGAGCAGCGTGGGCACTTGGCAGCGACTGTCCCTCCGAAATCCCGTGCAAATGCCGATTGCAAGCACAGGAAACCCTGCAAGGAGCGTGGTTTCCTTCCAGGTCACCGTGCTGTATTTACAGGGAAGGTTGACAGAGCTGCAATTACGATGAAGTGGTTGTCATGCGGTCAGGGACCTCATCTGCTTCACGCGAGAGCAGAAGGGAAAGCTCAAGCAATTTCCTTGGAACTCCCTGCAGGGTTTAGGAATGAGGCAGGCTAGGGAACTTGGGACACTTGAGGGAGACTTTATTTCAAGACAGCAAACAGAAGCTGATCCTTTCAGAGAAATTCTTCTGGAGAGAGCAGAGGTATTTATTTTGGGAGCAGCCAGTGGAATGGAGGCCTGTGGTGTCACTGGAGAGGGATTTTTCTCTCTGGAAGGCCAGGATTGAATGCAGAGGAGTGGCCTGTGCCCCAGCAGGATGCTGAGAGTGATATGGAAGGGCTGCTATGAGGGGATCCTCACAAAGGGACCCTTTGCTTTTACATGCAGGACATTTCCTCAGAGTCCAAGGAGTTTTTCTGGATGCAGAGCAGGAGACGAGGCTTTGCCCCTTCAGCAGAACAGGAGCTCCTGACTGTGGCCCTTGCCTTGCCTCAGAGGCAGCAGGTAATTCCCCTGTGCCCTGCTCTGCAGCAGCAGTAATAGGATCTCCCCGAGGGTAATTGCTGGGATTAGCAGGTGTGTTATTTTTGCAGACTGGAACTGTGATGCTGCAGGTTGGCAGGAGTCCACGTGTCAGTTCCTAATCCCAGACAAGGCCCTGAGAGGTCAGTAAGATCATAAACAGAGCTAAATGCCCACCTAAAGGAGGTCAGGATTATATTCCTAGTAGCACACTATTCCCAGACAGCAAACACTACAGCCATGCTTCATTTCCTTCCCTTTCAAAAGATGCACAGAGTTAAGGACTTCCCTTCTCAGTTCCCTTTCAAGGTGGGGTCCTAGAGAAACCTGGCTGTTTCTTCCCCTTTTCCAAACAGCAACCTCATCACAATTTCTTGGTGGCTACCATCTGTTGCAAGCAGAACATCACTCCTTTTGCTATTTACAGTGCAATTAACCTTCAGCAAATTACCTTGTGACTGTCATGAAAGGATTAATTAAGGCAACACACCCTTGACTTGTTCCCACCGTGCGTTTACGTGGGTGCAACCACTGCTCTGCCAAAGCCCTTCCAAAATCAGGGGAGCAGTTTTTATCCTTTCTCTATTATCCCAGCAAATCTGCCAGCCAGGGGAGATGCTTGAGGGGTGGGTTCCAGGAGCCACAGAGGTAGCTGTGGAGATAGACCTGGCCTTGCCCAGCAGCATGGGTGCTTCCCCACTGCCCAGTGTTACTGCCCTGGAATCAGGATGTGGGGCCATGACTCAGCCAGCTCAGCTCAGAGCTGAAGCTGAAGCAGCCAAAGGCTGGATCTGCTGCCAAAATATCAGGCTGTGATGTGCTGCAGCCGTGCTTTGGAAGCACACCCTATTTTGCCTAGCACTATCAGATTTCCATGTGGATTCCTTTGCCTGGGAGGCACGTGAGGCCAAGGCTTCCTGAGAGCCTTAGACCCCTGGTCTGTGCAGATGTGCAGGATGTGTCTGGGTTATCCAGACGACCCTGTGCTTGCTCCAGGCTTAGAGAATCCTCAGGGAGAAAAGCAAATTCTCCCAGCTGCAGCACAGCCTGAGTAAAATATGGTGGGAAAATAGGCTTTGGCCAGAGAATTCTAGCACAGTGGCCCCTGCCTCTGCTCCTCTTCCCACCAGCTGTAACTTCTGGCAGAGAGGCAGTCAGACTGGTAAAGGCTGTAATGTCTTAAAGCAAAGCAGCTTCTTGTTGTTTAATCCCAGATGGCAACTAAGTACCAGCAGCTGCTCCTTCACTCGCCCACCTCCCGCTTCTGTGGGATGGGGAGGGGAATTGAAAACAGGCAAAACTCGTGGGTTGAGATAAGAACAGTCCTATACTTGAAATAAAGTAAAAAATAACAGCAATAATAGGAAAAAGAGAGGTGAATAAACCCCACGACAGACAAGTGACGCACAGTACTGTCCCTGAGCAGTGGTCAGCCCCTCCCAGCCAGCTCCCCCCACGAGCTGGCCACGTGTAGGACACAACACTGTGGTGAGGAATATCCCTTTGGGCAGCTTGGATCAGCTGTCCTGGCCATGCTCCCTCACAGCTCCTCACTGGCAGAGCACAAGGTACTGAAAAGTCCTGGATTTAGAGTAAGCGCTACTTAACACACTGATGTTTTAGTTGTTGCTGTCAACGTTGTTTTCATACTGAATCCAAAACACAGCTAATGGGAAGAAAAGTAACTCTATTCCAGCCAAAAGCAGGATACAAATGCCAGAGATTATGTCCTGAAGGCAAAAATCTCAGGGCTCAAAGCTGCACGAGAGCAGCTGCTGCACAGCAGTGCAGAGGGTGGGCAGTGCCAGGGAACACCTGCATTGCTTTTGCTCTGCCATCAGTAGCCCCATGGCTCACACTGTCTGACCCAGCATGGGCTTGTCCTGCTGTAGCTTTGGCACTACCACCTCCTCCTCATGCTGAGAAATATCCCACAGATTGGATCTGGGAGCTGACATCAGCCCAGGGACTGGGAGCCTCTTTTCAAACCACAGCAGCACCTCCACTCCTCAAAGTTGAAGAGAATTATGATCACTGGTAGTGCTCATCACTCGTATTTCTGTCACTGAGATCCTTAGAGGATGGCACACAGCCACACTGTTCTGACAAACCTGGGCAGTATTTTTAAACTGCCATCTAATATAAACCACTTGCTTGCATTTCTTTGTATCCAATAATTTCGAAGGCACAACTGAAGTAAATGATTGACCTCATTTTAAGCTCTGTCCGTGCTTGGATGGGCCAGGTAATACAATGTTGTTATTCCTTGATGATGAAAGTGCTAACTAATGTTGTCTCTTATAAAAGAAGAAATCAGTTATAAAATTACATCATCATGAATGCAGTTCTGTCATCTCTTTGCATTTCTCCTCTGATTTCTAAATGCCATCTAGGCTGGAAAACTTGGAGGCTTTCAGGATTTTTGCATTCATGTGTGCATCCTAAGGAATCTTGAGTGCCTACTATTCCCAGCTTCCTCCAGTTTTCTCTGATGGGAAAATACTTAAGAGTCAGCTTGGATGATACCAGCACTGGGGCCCTGGGCTGCAGCCTGCTCTGATCCTAAGGTGTGCATAAATACAGCCTGTGGTGACACAAATAGGTGACAACCACTCAGCACTGCTGGGAGGAAAGGCTGGAACAGACTCTGATGTAATGATGGTGAATTCAGAACTCCTCTCACTCTTCTGGAACAGGCATTTTCACCCATATTCAGGACACCCAAAAAGCTGCTAGGGAGGAGTTAAGATTGGTCCCAGTTCCAGCCTTAACCTCGGTGTTGCAGCAGTACCTGGGCAGGGAGGCAGCTGCCCAAGCCCACGACAGAATCAAGAGGCTGCAGCTTCACAGGTGATGACAGCAGTGTGAAGACTGCACCACGAATTAAATAACAATAAAGTGAAAACAAAGTATAGTTGATACAGGATAATTAAACTGATGAATGTACTAAGTCATTACACAACAACTTCTTAAATGATTGCTAAGTCCTTACTAAGAACATGACAGAGGAGTGACCAATGTAATTTGCTGGGTTTATATTGGGAAATTCAAGTAGCTCCTTAGAGATCTGTCTCGTCATGTGTAGCAGCAAAAACTAACCAGATCCCTGCTGCCACAGGAACCATAAATCAAAGTCTGGAGATGTTCCTACTCAATGAATGTAAACTCAGTGTAAACCAAAGCAAGTGGCCCTTTGCCATCCTGCACTGAGCTGTCACACTGTCTATGTGAGAGACAGTGACCTCCAGCAGACAGGCAGGGGACTCCTGGCCATGCTAATCCCTTTACTTGGGTGGGCTGAATCCAACAAGGATCCCGGCTCTGAACTTGGCATCAAAGGTTTCTGCATCTTACAGGAGGGTGAGTTCCACCAGTCCCAGAAATACCACGGTGGGAAAGCTCACCTATCAAGATGTGGTGGATGTGTAGGTTCTTCAGCTGAAGGAGAGGAGCAATGGCATGTGTGGGGCTGATGAGCCTTTCCTAATTTCCAATGCATCAAATAAGGTTAAATAGTCCACCTTCAGTGAATTGGGTCATCAGCAGTGACCTGTTCTGGAAAAGTGGCCTCTGATGCAGAAAACCTGTTGGGCTGTTAAACAAGTTAAGACACTTTTCATTTCTTCTTCCAGAGCATAGCACAAGTTGATTAGGAACACTAAGACGATTACCTCTGCTTTGCTGTATCTCTCAATTATGCCCTAATTAATATTGATTAAAATCTGGCAAAGGCAGCTTAAAGCACCTGCAGGGTTTTTATCTTCAGTTACTTCTTCACCCAAAACCTACAGCTCTTAAATTGCATGATACAGTCTGATTATTACAGATCCAGCTGTAACTGGGATGGCTGGAGCCTCCTCCTACAAACTGCATCTTTGGTCCAGCTAATTAAGGCAGGATTTGGCATGGCAACTCTGAGCTCCTTTGAGTTGTTTATGTGAGATTCCAATACAACAGACTGTCAGTCCCCAGGGTGTATGAACTAAATGCCTCTCCCCTGTACTGAGCACTGGGGAGGCTACACCAGGTCCAATTCTGGGCCCCTCAGTTCAGGAAGGGCATTGAGGAGCTGAAGTGACCCCAGAGAAGGGAATGGTCTTGAGCACAAGTCATGTGAGGAGAGGCTGAGGGAGCTGGGAATGTTTAGCCTGGAGAAAAGGAGGCTCAGGGGTGACCTTATTGATCCCTACAACTGCCTGACAGGGAGGGCGCAGCCAGATGGAGACTGGTCTCTTCTCCTAGCGTAAGCCACGATGGAGGAGAGGACATAAAGCTGCTCCAGGGGAGGTTTAGGTTGGACAGGAGAAAGGATTTCTTCAGTGGAGGTATGATTAGATATTGGAATGGGCTGCCCAGGGAGGCGGTGCAGTCACTGTCCCTGGAGGTGTTCATGGAAAGGCTGGACGTGGCACTCAGTGCCCTGGTCTGGGTGACACGGTGGTGATCGGTCACGGGCTGCACTCGATGAGCCCCCTTGCCCTTCTTCCTCCCTGGCCCTCGGAGTGTGCCAAGGAGCATTTAAGACACAGAGAAACGGGTCCTGGACCACCGGGACAGTGCCCCGAGATGGGAACCGCACCGCCAGGGATGGGAACTCTCCCGGTTCCCGCCTGGAGCGGGACCTGCGGGTCTGGAGCGAGGGGAAAACAGCCCCGTTCCCCGCGGGGCTTCTCGTGGATCCACGCTGCTCTGAGACAGCAATCCCTACTATGTAGTATTTTTAATTATCTATTTTCTACTTATATATATATATATAAAACGTATAGGTGTTGTTCATATTATCTACTGGAACACATGCTGAGTGTTTCAGACTGGCGTTTGTTTGCCGCCGCTTTTAATGTTGCGAAATTAAGCTGTGAGAAACTTCGCGGGCGCAGCTTTTGTTTTTCTTTATGCAGTCAATGCACTGCCGCGCATTCCTTCCGCGGTCGCACCGCAGTTCCATCCCCTTTCACACCTGCCCCGATCCCTGAGCGCTGCCCTTTGTCCAGACCGGATTCCCGCTGTGCCTCTCCCAAGCCCGCCCATACCGGGGCTCTCCCGGTGGCCCGGGGAGCAGAAAGGGGAACCGGAAGTTCTGCCATTTCCTGCGTGACGTCACCGCGCCGGAAGGGCCTCGGCGCGCCCGTGACGTCAGCGCTTCCTTCTTTCCCGGGGAGGCCGGAGCCAGGTAGGAGTGAGTCGGCCGCGGTCCTGATCGCGATCGCGATCCGCCGCCATCCGCGCCCGGGCGGCCGCGGGAAGGGGCAGGGCGGGGATGGCGCAGGGACGGGATGTCGGTGCTCGTGTCGCGGATGTCGCTGAGCTGTCCCCGTGTACCCGCAGGGCACCATGGGTCGCGTCATCCGCGGGCAGAGAAAAGGCGCGGGCTCCGTGTTCCGTGCCCACGTGAAGCACAGGAAGGGCCCGGCCAAGCTGCGCGCCGTGGACTTCGCCGAGCGGCACGGGTACATCAAGGGCATCGTCAAGGTATGTACGGCCCCGCGTCCCCTGGACAGCGTCCCCGGGCGTGCCAGCAGAGCCCGCAGCTCTTTGGCTGGCCATTATCCCGTCTGCGCTGAATTCAGGTTTCTCTGGTCTTAAATAGATCATATTCCTTGAAAAGTTAAATTCTTGGGTCTAAGAGAACATCTCAACAGAGATGCTCTGTTGTACTGGTGGCACGCTTAGCCAGCAGTGGAATTTTCTGCTGGAGCTTTGCTAAGAATGGCAGTGCCACCGTGGTTTTATGTTGCCTAAGAATTCCTTGTGCCTCGGGAATTATGGCTGGGGAGTTTCCCATGTAGCTGATTGCATATAAAATAAAATCTTGGGAAATGCCAAAAGATAATCATTTTAGTCGTGAGCAGTAGAAGCAAGGCAATACCTGTGTGTGGGTTGTGATAGTGGTTCAGGGGTGCTGCAGGTGCTTTTTGGGTGTCAGGGACTTTGGAATGCACACAGGTTGGATGCTCTGAGCAGCCCTTAAGCATTCTATAGTATGGTCATCTTCAGGATGTAGAGAGAATTCTCTTCACCCTCACCTAATTGAGGTGATGGTAGAAGGTAGGTAGCAAGGTTTGACTTGAACTTGGTAATACGTAGGGGATTTGGTCAGCAGGGTTTTAAAAACGTCAGTAATGGACACCAAGAGTTTATGAGCTGTTCTGGAAGACAAAAACATCTTAGAGATGTGTCAGAGTCACTTGTCTGTAGTTGTAAATACATGGTTGGGTATTTTAATCCCAGTGTGCTTCAGGAGCAGAATGGAAATGTTTTTCCTTTTTTAGGAGCTTCAAAAATTTTGTTTTGCCTGATTGCAGAATGTTAGAAACGCTTCAATCCCAAGGAAACGCATGGCAAAGTCACTGCCTGGGCCCAGCTCTGTCTCTGCCCAGAGGTGGTTGGGCAAAGTGAAAGTGGATTTCTTAGTATGGAGAAGCTGGATACCTGCAGAATGTCAGGAATAAAACTATTCAGACAGGATTAGCTACAAGCAGCACACTTAACCAGGCATTGTTTTGTGACCAGTGAAGGATTTGGGTTGGGAAGGACCTTAAAGCTCTTCCAGTTCCAATCCTCTTGCCATGGGCAGGGACACCTCCCGCTATCCCAGGTTGCTCCAAGCCCTGTCCAGCCTGGCCATGAACACTTCCAGGGATGGGGCAGCCACAGCTTCCTTGGGCAACCTGTGCCAGGGCCCCACCACCCTCAGGGAGGAATTTTCTCAGACAGGATGGGATGGAGGTACTGGAGCTTGTATGATACCAAATGTGAATCTTCAGCTCGCTCACGCTGGGGAAACCCAGATCCCCCTGAGAAGTGTCTTGCTGAGAATCATCCCAGAGTAACCATCCCCCAGTTCTCGAGGCTCTGGGATTCCTGTCAGAGGCCATGTCCCCCCTAAAGCAGCTCTGCATTCCCCCAGGACATCATCCATGACCCTGGGCGGGGCGCTCCGCTGGCCAAGATCGCCTTCCGCGACCCGTACCGCTTCAAGAAACGCACGGAGCTGTTCATCGCCGCCGAGGGCATCCACACCGGACAGTTCGTGTACTGCGGCAAGAAAGGTGGGCTGGGCTGGCCTGGGGGTGTCCCAGCTCCTGGGGTTTGGGATGCTGGAGTGCAGGACCCTGCTGCTGCCTGGTCTTGGTGCCTCCCGTGTTCAGCAGGGCTGTAACCCCAGCCCAGGGCCCCGAGTGAAGCTGTGGCTGCTCTGTGTCTCTCTGCAGCCCAGCTGAACATCGGCAATGTTCTGCCCGTGGGCACCATGCCCGAGGGCACCATCGTGTGCTGCCTGGAGGAGAAGCCCGGTGACCGCGGGAAGTTGGCGCGCGCCTCCGGGAACTACGCCACCGTCATCTCCCACAACCCCGAAACCAAGAAAACCAGAGTGAAGCTGCCCTCGGGCTCCAAGAAGGTCATTTCTTCTGCAAACAGGGCTGTTGTGGGTAAGCAGCAATCACTGAACTGACACTGGGCTTCAAGGCCCCAGTTTAAACAATGTCTTGAAAATAGTGTCGTGTGCAGGCTGGACAGTCTGCTTGGGTGCCTGGCTTGTATTTTACACCTGCATTGCTTTTGTATGTTGCTAACCTAAATTTGGAGAAGGTTTGACCTAGTGGGAGGACAGACGAGTAGATGTTCATTGTCCTCCGGCTATAATGGAATTGCTCAGCCTGTAAAATCTGCAGTCCTTGGGGAGGGACTGTTGGAAAATGGCATTTTGATTTCCTGCTTTTGGTAGGCTAAAGGGAGCCTGTTGGTGGTTTTAGGGGATGGAGTGTTCTGGGAGGTCTGACAGGGAATGACAAAACCACTGCCAGGAAGCAGAGGCTGCACCAGGTTTGTTGTGCACCTGGTGACAGCTGAGATGGCTGCTCGTGACACTTGGCTGCCTCTGCCTGGAAGACACCAAAGTGAGTTATCTGGTGCTTTACTCCAGTAAAATGGACTCAGTAAATCATGAAACAAGTAGGTGTTTGACCTCAAAGTTCTTCACAGTCCCCTGAGCTCTTTCAATTCATGCTTGAAATACCTGATGTTGCTCAGGAAATCACGTTAGTAACCGTGGCAGTGCTTTATCAATCCCGTGTGTATTGAATCAGAGAGCAGGCTGTAGCTGAGCTCGGATGTCACTGTTGGTGTTGGTTTTCCTTTGTTCTGTGTGTGCTCTGTTTGGGTGTCACTGCTGCTGCCATTCTCTGCAGGAATCGTGGCTGGTGGAGGCCGTATTGACAAGCCCATCCTGAAGGCCGGCCGTGCCTACCACAAGTACAAGGCCAAGAGGAACTGCTGGCCACGTGTCCGTGGTGTGGCCATGAACGTGAGTCTGCTTGGAGTCATCCCTGTCCCCTCTGACAGCTCAGAAAAGATTTGTGGGGTATTGGGACAAACCTGGCACACATCTGGGAGGGAAGCTTCCCAGATAAATGTGCAGCCACAGGGTGAATCAGCAGCACTTGATGGTGAAAAGTGAATCAGTTATTTCTCTGTCCCCTTCTATCTGTTTACTCCTGTTGAGCATCAGTTTCTGTGGTTACATGGCTGTCTTGCTTTCCCCCTGCACAGCCTGTGGAGCATCCCTTCGGAGGAGGCAACCACCAGCACATCGGGAAGCCCTCGACCATCCGCAGGGACGCTCCCGCGGGACGCAAGGTCGGGCTCATCGCTGCGCGCCGCACGGGGCGGCTGCGGGGCACAAAGACTGTGCAGGAGAAGGAGAACTGAGCTCCCACCCTGGGGCCCTCACAATAAATTTGTACAACAGAGCTCGTGTGGAGTTCGTGGTATCTGCTGCTGCAGTGGGGATAAAACTGGGGTAATGTTCAGCACTGGAAGTTGTGAGTGGAGATTCGGGGTTTTTTCACCTTGCCTTGAACAGCAGGGATTCTCTCAGTCAGCACAGTCTGTAAGCTGGTCCTGCAGGTTGGAGTGATCTCTGTGGATGTTCTTGTGTCCTGGTGTGATGTTGGCCTGGTTCCGTGGAAGCTGAGGCCTGACAAAGCAATCAAGTAATCCTGCCGTTAAACTTGTGAATCTAGCGGAAAGGCTGCTCAATTTTCTAAGTTCATAACCTCTAACTTAATCATTTTCCTTTTTGTCTTTTGGGGGGTTGCGGAAAGCATGAGAGTTGCAGAACTTAGGAAGTACTTCAGCTGCTCTCTGCAAGGCTTGGGCTTCCTTTTGGAGCTGTCAGGCTTGAGCCAAATGAAAGGTGCCTTGAGGAATCACAGACTGCCCCTGTATGAGTCAGTTTTTGGGAAGCGCAGACACCTTCAAACATGTCCTCTCTGCAGGTTGGTCATGATGGGATAATCCAGGGTGCTGCAGTAACTGGGCAGCAGCACTAATGTCCACTAGGAATTTGTGTTCTAAGAACAGCTGTCCTGGGAAAAGCCAGCTTTTGTAAGGGAGTGGGAAAAGCAAGGGGACTTAGTGCAGAATGGCTTTGTTTACAGCTTTTCTGGACTGGCATTAGGAGGGAAAAAATGAAAGCAGATGGAGCACACCCAAAGCCAGGGCTGCTGTTCATCTGGAGGGCTCTGCCAAGGGCTAGATTTCCATGGATGAGCAAGACTTGCATTGATGGAAACCCAGTGGAATGCCAAGTGGGAAAAGTCTACACCCACCCACAAAACCACTGCTGGAGCTGGCCATGTGTGTTCATGGAAGGAAAGGTCATTTAAAAACACCTTGAAGAAAGGCATCAGATCCCACTGGGGAGAAAAAGCAAAACAGCAAGTTTCATTCCTGTTTATGTTGCTCCAATTCTGAGTCTGAAGTTCACATCTGTTCTTGCCATGAGGTCAGAAGCTCTCGGGAGCCTTTGCTCTCCTGACAGGGCCCAAAGTGTGGCACTCCTCCCAAGCAGCTGAAGTATTCAGTGTTCCACAAATTTTGGATTAAATCCACCAAAAGGACCTGCAGAAAACCATGGTTTCCAAGCATGTTTGTGTCTATTGACTCCCTGTATTTTCTTGGGAAGGGAGAGGTGGCTGCTGACCCTTGGCTGCCTCTGCTGCTGCTCCAGGCTCTGACAGTGCCCACCCCTGTGGGTGTTCACAGCCACAGGGTCAATGCACAAAATCCATGAGTGGGAAGTAATTAATACAAATTACTACAAATAAATAAGTACCATGTTACAGGGTTTAATGCAGCTCCCAACACATTTAATGTAAACCTATAGGATGCAATGCCAGAAGTCTCTAAATTCACAGTCGTATGAGAATTTCAAAGATTTTTTTCTCCCTTCACCAAACTCTAGTTGCAACTACCCTTCCAGTACAGTCTCCTGTTGCCACCATGATCCTGACAAATGAATGGCAAAATGCTCCTCCAGCCTCAACATCTCCAGTGCTAGAATTCTGTGAACTAAACATGAGGGAAGGGCGAGTAAGGTAAGGCAAATAAAAAATGAAACTTAAAGAAACCAACCTTGAATTAAAAATTTAAGTAAACTGAAATATATTTTCCAAACCAAAGGTCCAATTTAAGCTGTAGAATAAAGGTGAACTCCAGCAGTTTACAAGGGAAGTTAAGAAAATTAACAAAGCAATAAGAATAAAAAAACAGTAAAAATACACAGGTGAGTTCCTAACAAGCTTAACTTCAGGCTGGGAGGATTGGTGAAAGCACTGAACAGAAAATTAAAATGGGGCTGAAGTTAAGGCAGTCACTGTCCTCTGCATGGGCTGAGGATCAGGCAGTGGGTTCAGCTGAGCAGAGGCTGCCTCCAAATCTGCACTGCAGAAATCACAGCCATTTAACAGGCCATGGACACTGCAGAGCAGCAGGAGCTGGGGAGCTGCTGAGCACAGGAAAGCACAAACCTGCCTGTGAGGGTGTCCTGGCTCGACTGAAGCAGCTCCAACACAAAAACACTTCCAAATGTGAATAAAGCAAAATAAACAAACCACATTCAGTAGAAAGCACACGGTTCCTTCTGTGGTCTCACCCTTCTACCCCCCACAACTCATTGTATGGAATCAGGCTGGTTTGGGGTTGAAAGAACATGAACATCATTTAGTTTCAAATCCCATGCTGTGGGAGTAATTATGTAATGTGTTGTAATTATGCTTTAATTGTGTATCATAATCAGCAACCTCCTGCTCAAACCACCTGTTTTAGCAGCATGACAGAATACCCAGTCGATTTGCTTACATGGTTTACATCCAGGATACTTCATGGAGGAGCATCTCAATTCCCAACCCTAATCTGTATAGAAGACATGAGCTACTGCAGATGCAGACAAAAACCAAAGCCATACTTGTTAATAATAATAATAATAATAATAATAATAATAATAATAATAATAATAATAAATAATGATTATTATATTATCACATAATGATTAGCACAGTTACAGAAATCTTGAAATGAAGCAAACTGCTTTAAAGATGTGTTCCTGCAGAATTAAGGCTTTATTTGGTAAAAGAAAAGTATTTTTATGACTGTTATGCTGCAGTTACCAGGTAGGTATCTATCAAATCCAAGGGAAATGCTTCAGGCTGTATTTTCAGCTAATATAAAAACCTCAGAAGCCCAAATTCTAAAAGGTTTCAGGGAGTCAGATGATCAATAAATCATTACAGCCTCCACAAAAGTTAAATTTAAAAATGGCTTTTTTTGTCCTGTGGCATTAACAAATTATCAGAAAGAAATGTGAGAACAGAAACATTCGTGGGAGTTGTTTTACATTTTTGCTGTCTTCATCAAAAGCCTTCTTCTCCCAGTTTACAGCAACCCCCCACCCCCAATGATCTGTTAGGATACATCCAAAGTTTACCCTAAATTCTCAATTTTGCCACCACATTGATATCCAGAGAATTCACACATCCACTCAGATGGGCGACACCGACTGAACAGACCAAGGATAAACTCTGGTGTTACAGAATCACAGAATGGTCAGGGTTGGAGGGACCTCTGGAGATCACCCAGCCCAGGAATGCATCCAGCTGGGTTTGGAATGTCTCCAGAGAAGGAGACTCCACAGCTGTTCCACAGCTGTTCCTCCTTCACTGCAAAGTCCTTCCTCATGCCAAGCTGGAAGCTCTTGTGCCACCTGCTTCCATAATGTTTTTTTAATTTAATGTTAGTACCACAAATTCCCAGAAATTTGCCACTGTTTTCCACTTTCATTTGCGTATCTTCAAGAGCAAATTTGGGGAACCAGAGGTTTCCAGTATCTCTCCATTGCACCCACCTCAGGTTCCTTTGGGAGATGGCTCTGGCTCTGGCAGAGCAAAGCAAGGGACACGTGGCAGGCTCAGCACAGGGGTCACAGCAGCTCCCCAGCAGCTGCACCAGCTCCTCTTGGCCTGGAATGTGACAGGACATCTGTCCTGGAGCCGCTGCCACTCCCAGAGCCTCTGGCCCTCATGGGACAAAGGTGATGCCAGGAGAGTTCCCAGCTTGTCTCCAGCCACTGCAGCACCATCAAGCCAGCCTGTGGGAGCTGCAGGAGGTGCAAAGGCAGCAGCAAACCTGGCTCAACTCGAGGACACCCCAGCTTTATTTCCCTGTCTTCATCACAGTCAGTCTCCTCCACCAAAAATGTGGTTATATTGTATTTTAATAAATTCAACACAAGAGGCCTCCACTAGCCCGTTCTTCAATTAAGTCCACATTTTATTTATGGTTTGCTGTTGGTACTTCAATCAGATTTATATATACATAATCTAAAACCTACATCAAAACCATGTTGACTGCTCTGAAGACCGAGAGAAGTGACACGATTGAAGTTTTCTTCCACAGCTCTATGGTAAGTCTACATTCCCACAGCAGGTTTTTGGTTCAGGTTGCAGAAGTGTTCAGAAAGCCAATGCCAGGTCTCAGACTCGGAGTGGGAGGGTTACAGTTCTCTTTCAGCATTTCAGTCTTACACACAACCACAGTAGCAATCAGTAACATTTTTTTGTTCTGGATAAACACCTGGGTTGATTTGCAGAATCCTGTCTTTTCATATTCCCACATCTCTCCCTTTCCAAACCCTCACCAACACAGCTGGAAAACCAAGTCCCTCCCTGTGACTGCTGCATTATTTGGACATTAAATGTGAGAGAATTTGATGCTACTTCACACGGGAGGCAGCATGAGAGGCTGAGGAGAAAGTGTGTGTGAGTCCCCATGGTGCCACCTGAAAAACACCAGTCCCTTCACTGGGATGCAAACACAGGGACCTCAAACAATTCCATTTATCCCCAGGGAGGCAGGGACTGCCCCAGCAGGAATTTGTGCACCTCGGCCTGGCCCAGGGCAGCTCTCACTCGGCCAGAGCCGCCGGCAATGAACGACAAGAGGTAGAAAATATTCACAAAAGCAGCTCGCGAAGGCCCTCGCTCAGCACACTCCCTGTCTTTATTTGCTCAGAGGATTAGACTTGGTACAGATCTCAGAGAAGAAGAATAGAAAATGCTTTACATGCTACTTAATCAGAAGTTCCTGCTGGGAACAGTTGTGTGCCCGGGGAGCCCTGTGGTGCAGGACAGGTCCCATGAGGAACGCTCACGAGCTGCTGCACAGGGTGTGGGGCCAGGCAAAGCACATTCCTCAGGGATTTTACACAGCATCACCTCTCCCTTCAGCACAGTATTCCCATTTCTGCTATTTCACCTGTCCTTAGTCATGCACAGGGCAGGCAGATAGAA
Organism: Sialia sialis; assembly: GCA_009812075.1. Classification (NCBI taxonomy): domain Eukaryota; kingdom Metazoa; phylum Chordata; class Aves; order Passeriformes; family Turdidae; genus Sialia; species Sialia sialis. The sequence goes on along the minus strand of VRYO01001681.1, from coordinate 25,169,792 downwards.
CTGGTGAGTATCAGTAAGTCCTGAAGAACTGATTTTCACATTTCTAAGCTTTGGAATTTGCTTCCAGAAGACCTTCCGAGGACTTCAAAGCACCTACCAGATATTTAAATACAATCAAGTATATTAAGTGTCCAAGTTTTCAATCAGCCTTCTTTTCCAGAGTAGATTCCAGCAAAACCTTACTGTTTTTATTCACCTGTAGAATAATGGTTCAATATAGAAAATTAAGGGAAAAAATACCCCAAACAACAACCAACCAAAGAAACCCAATAAGCTACAAGCTATTAGAATTCCAGACTGCCATCAGTAGCACAAAGCTTTCCTATCTCACATAAGAGAGAAGATTTAAGAGATGACAAAGCCCACCTGGTCAAGGCTGCGGCTGCTGCTACTGCACTGTGAAAGGCTCCAGGCTGCCTGGCAAACGTGGGGCAGGGGGTTGGGGTTTTTGTTGCAGCAGCAAACAGCAGGACAGTGGGTGTAGCTAAAAACAGGAGGTAAACAACCATCATGGCAAGTGAAAGGATTTGATTCCAAGAAAATACAAAAATATTGAATATAAAAATGATCCTTGCAATTCAGAGTGAAAAACTCTAAGAAAGAATCACAAGAAATGATGGAAAGGAATTTAAGAGTGAGGGACAAGAACTGAGCAGCATTTCAATAAATAAAGCTACAAAAAAGGCCAACACCTTTAAAAGCTGCACCTACAGAGGTATCACTACAGCAGAGGAACAGGACTGCTCACTTAATGGCTCAGGTGAAACCACGCTTGGAAAGCATTCATCCAGCCCTGGGCATTGTATGAAAACAGCAACAGCACATCACCACAACAGAAATGTGGATCAGGGAACAGCTTACAGGGGAAAGCCAAACATTTAAAGATTTTGCTCTGGTGTGGACTAAAGGGGACATCACTGCAAATGCAGACTGTGCAGCTCACACCACTTTGGGCAAAATACACCAACTTACTGGAATAGCAGTTGCAAATTAAGAACAAAAATTAACATTATCAGACATTTTGAATACTACAGAAATAGAGAAGGGAATGATCTCATTTTTCTGCACTGGATGTTTTGTTATGGTCAGACTGTGGGTGATGTCATAGAACCTTTTTCCTGTTGTTTTCATTACTCAAAGTTATCGAATGGCTAAGAACTAGAAGACATTTTTTTGCACATTATTTCGATTACTGAACAATGACCCTGTCATTTCAGAATTGTGCTGCTATGATTTAAGGCTATATTAAATTCTTCCAAGGAAACAGCCTGTAGGTCGTTTTATTATCAGAAAGTGGGTTCAAGGAGGTCTAAAGCTAAAAAGTACAGAGTTGGGTATTTAAAAATCAGATGAAAAGTTAGCCCTTATTCAGGAGTGTTTTTCTCCTTCAGAAACTGGTTCCCCCAGTGCTTGTTTTGATTTGTCTGCAAACAAGAGCTCTGCCTTCTGTGCCACCCGCTGACTGAGCTAGCTTGACCCCAATGTATCAGCAACTTGCACTCTTACAGCGTTGAAATCAACTGAACTCGCACAAATGCTGCTGAAATCCATGGATCCACCACAACTTGCATTAAAAGATCAGAGTGCAGGATAGGGATGTCTGAATTTAATGGCTGGACTCTCTTGTCCGCACACTTCAGACACAGCCTACCCCAACAGGCACTGTAGAGGTGGGGCTGTGCACTTGGTCTTGTGAAAAAATGACACAGGAATGGTCACTGGACACAAAACCAGCCCAGGGGAGACCTTTATGCCTTAGAAATAACAGATTCATGGTAAGAACCTTAGGAAGTTCCAGTGTGAAAAGCAGCAGTGCTTGGGCTGGGTTAAAGCCCTTCCTCCAGTCTGGAACAGAAGGCAAGTCTCAGCCAAAGGACAACCCATGGAAGGCAGGGACAGGGACACCCTGGAATGGCACAGAGGGCACACACACATCACTCTGACCCCAGCTGCCAGCAGGAGAAAATGCACCGAGCTCTAAAGAGAGGTTTGGTGTCATCTCCCTCACCTGCAAGGAGAGCAGGAATCCTGCAGGAGGAAGCAGCTGGGATCTTCTCACTTTGCCTTCTGCCACTGCAGCATCTGGTTTGCACAGGACACTTCCTACTGCTCTCAGAACACCTCTTCTGTCTGGCTCTAGCCAAGGCAGGTGCAGACTTTATTCCCAAGACCTCATGGCTGTGGGAAAGTGGTATCATGAACATGATGGAGAGCATGAAGAGTGAGACAGCCAAAATCACTGCTGTCCTGATTATGCTGTGCTGGAGCAGAGCCACAAATGGGAAACTCCCACATCTGTGCTAAGAAATGTGAGGTTGGCACCTGCATCTCACCCTCCCAAAAATAAAGGTGTGTCTTTCACCATGGAGGAGAGAATTTACTTTCAATGTGGATTTGAAAGTGTGGGCTAACAAGGTTTAGCTAAGATATATAAATGCTTAATTGGTTATTCTGCCAATTTCCCAACATGCCACTTCTTCCTCTAATTTATACAGTCTTTAGCTTTCATTTTTAGTTAAATCCATTGCACTGAAAGTTTCCCTGCAATGCCCAGTAACTGGAACTCACACCAACACAAACATGGAGCCACTTTACCCTGACACAGTTCATCACCCTATTCATTTCTGGCAAAAGACTTAAGAGGTAGACAAAATTTATTGAAACCAAAAATGAAGTAAATTGCTACAGCAGCCAATTTTTGCCCATTTTAACTTTGGCAGAATGGCTAATCTCATTCTCTCCTGGATCTCAGGAAATATACAGGAAGTTTTGGAACCGTGCTTTTTCATTATACATATGCTAAAACACACAAGCTAGGCACAACAAAGTGGCTGAGAAGGCATAATAGCAAATATAACACAAATCTCTCATGTTGTCTAAAGTTTCACTGAAAAAAAAAAAAAGAAATGTCAATGGGGAAATTTAATTTCTTTCTGGCTCAATTTCAGCAAGATACACAAGCTTGAAAAACAGAACTCAAATTTTCTGAGCTGGTAGTCAGCTGGGAAAATAATGTGAAAAATTCCAAGTCAAGCAGAGTCCTGTTCTGCTTGTCTATTCCCAAAGTTGGAGTCCTGCAGGACAAACAAGCTTTGACTGAACCCTGAGCCATCTCCTTGTCAAAGGGGTAACACAGGTGCAGGTGACCAACTCTGTGACCAAAACATAGTACATTTACTGATACACAAACAGTGACTGAATTCTTTTTATATATGGCTGTACTATTTTTAACACTGACAGTAGCAAGTGTTAAAAGCTTAATTTAGTCACTAAACAACCACAGTCCAAATGTACAAGATGGAGAAATTCTGCCCAGTAAGGTTATGGATTTTCCCCCAAGGTCAAACTACACACTAACCCCGACTCAACATCACCTATGGATTTTCAGTTTCTATGTATTCCATGTTACACTGCCAGGAACACGAGGAATTGCTTTACTATTTATTGGCTCATTTTATGGAAGACCAGAGATTCCCTAAAAACTGTTCTAAACAGAAAACAGGACTGAAATCAGTAATGGGGGAATTAAATCTTTAGGCACTTTGAGGGCTACTGCTTTAGAGTGTGCCATCACCAACGAGGTATTGCCAGGTGCATCGCCTGAAAGTCACCTGCCAAAATGCTGCGACAGAAACGTGCATATCAAACTTTTTGCTTGTACAATATTTGTTAAGAAGTACAATTCAAAATGGTTTTGCCCAGAGTGAAGAAAACATTGCACCTTACACTGGAGCTGCCTGTTTCAAAAGCAACAGCTGCAGCAAACAATACGGGTTTATCCTTCTTCACGTCACAAAGATGCACAATATCCTCAGTTTGCTGCCTGGAAAACAACTCCCACTGCAGCCATTCCCAATTCCAGGGCAGGGCTGGGTATGGCTGGAGAAAGCCACAGCCTTAAAGTGTCACAGGTTTGACATGTCTCTACAATCATTGCACTATTAAAAGCAAACACATTTGGCAAGGCTGAACTAGCACATTATATATTTTACCTATATAGTACAAAATACGTAATAATTGCCTCTGAGATAACTTGTTTAACAATTACTGGTCCAAATAAATATTTCAACTTGAGAACTCAGGGTAGATTTTTTTTAAGTTAAAACCTCCAACAAGCATCCCCAAACATAAATGGGAACACGTTATCCAAATTTACTAAATCCAGGTAAAATGGTATTACTAAAAAACTATGAAAAAAATCTGAAATAACTTGAGCACTAGGAAAAACATGGAAGCATAAAAGTGATCATCGCTACACAGCATATTCAAAAATCTTCTGTGTCCCTCCCTTGTTACACTAAATGCCTAAGAATGCACTTGGACTGAATTTTCCATTGTTCATTTCAAAACTACAGACCTTTAATTTGATAAGCAGCTTTGTTTCTATCAACTCATTTGTAAAAAACACCATCAAGCTTGTGCTCTTAAATATATATATGTATATATAAAAACATACAAAAAGTACAAGATAAATCACATTAAGAAACTTTTACAGTGTAATTGTCCTGATTATTTTATTCTTGAGGGCCAAATTTTTTTTTTTGTGCACAGAATCTCAATGTGACTGTTGTTCCAGAATTCAGCATAGTGCCACTGCACAGAATTCACCTTTCTGTGCAGTCCATTAAAAAACAAAACCCCAAAAAACAACACACACCACAGGACAAAACATTCTTCTTAAATCAAATTCTATTTGTGAATTCAGCAAAATAATTTCTATAAAATAAAACAGCAAAATATTTAAATAGTATAGGGTGGGCTGTATCTGTTTTGCAGGGGTATTTGGTTTTTAGACAGGTTCCAAAAAAATTACACACATTCAAGTTACCAATTTTCATTTAAATACAGTATTTACTGATGCGTTTCTTTAAGTCTTTAAACAAATGTTTATTCTGGAATAGAGATACCTCAGAATTGTATTTGACTAACCAGTAGTTTCTTTTATATTTAAACCCTGCTTCTAATGTTAAGATTTTCTGTATAATGGATAAAGAGCTAAGACAATTCTCGCTTTCAAGTAGAACTGTGAACGAGCAGAAAACCAGCAAGTTAACTTGGTGCAGTGGCACTCACAAGTACTCTGTGATTTTGTTGACTTCCACTTCACTGGGATGCAGTAGAAGGAAAGTGTTAGAAGTTTATCTAATAAGCTCTACCAAAGAAACAAAACAAGCACACCAAATACAGTCTATTATGCTCCAGGCATCCTGGCATAGCAAATTTTTGCATATTTGTTTTAAATCTTTTAAATTCCTATTACTGAAAACTAAGTGTTCTTTATCCCACCCAGAGAGAGAACTGTCAAACATCAGATGTGAGGAACATATGTGAAACTGAAAACCACTTGTTTGTCACATTTTCCCTCCCCATTTTATAGTCTAGGTGTAAGAAGAAAAAGTTCTGAGCAATACAGTTGTCACATTGGGACAACTGCTGTCACTTTTGTTTTTTTGTTTTTTTTTTCCCCTCATTGGCTACACTAACTTGGTGTGAAGCCATGCTAAATGTTACAGCATAACTATAGCTTCAAAGTGATTAACCTAATACCAGAATGAAAAAGGCAATGAAAAAAGATCTAGAAACAATGTTACATCACCAATTTTCCACATCAACCAAATAATTAAAAGGTTACCAGCCATTACGTTGCTCATAGTAAAATCGACTCCAGTGGCAAAGAATTAACATGAAACTATTTTTGTGGTTGACATGGATAGGCTTTTTTGTAAAGGAGTTGATCCAACTGCCATGAGGCAGGCAACACTGGTTGCAGAGCGCAGCAGATATATCAAGAAATTATTTTTTTGTTTTTGTAGATCTGTGAGTCTCATCAAGACAAAAAAAAATGTTTCTTGCTCAAGAATTAACAGTCAAACATTAATATACTATATACACCTTTGCCATTTACACATTAGCATCAGGCCATTTATTACAAAACACTATACACTTTCCACTGCAGGCGGGTTATATATTGACAGCAATTTTCTGCAGATAAGACAGTGAATAGACTCTCCACTCCATGTTGATTAGGAATAGTTTTTCTAGTTTTAAATATTAGCCAGACACAGAGAAAAGTTGGACTGTAAGGCCTGGGTGCACAGTCTTGATGGAGCAAGTTAATTGATTATGTGCATTTCACTAATCTTTTGTCTGAGGCGGGGAAACTTCTTCACTGCCTTCGTAGTTTTCTTGTGCTCGTTGGCCAGTTCGCTGAGGGTTGTTCATATGATGTGCTGCCGGGCCCGTATATGGCTGTCCATGCACGTGGTTATTCTGCAACAAAGCACACACATTTCAAAGGGATTTAACCTCTGGGCTGTCTCCTGATTCCCTGCTTTCCCCTCTCCCAGACCACTGGGAAGTCTCCTCAAGCACACTACTTGTTGTGTACCTACATCAGTATGAACACACAACCCAGCTGCTTCATTCCTCGGATTCACATCTTTCACTTACCTTGCCGATTAACACACAAAGGAAACAAACTTTCAACTTGTAAAGATTAAAAAAAAGGACCACTTGAAACAGTTATCTCAGCTTTTGAGACACAAACAGTTACATGCAAAGCAAAAGCAGCAAGAAAGGAAAAAAGGAGACCAAGAGAGGTTGCTTAAGTGCTGCCACAATAAACTGTGCACGTATTTTATTAACAGATTCAACCAGCTTGACTTTTTTCTCTTAAACAATGGAAAAGCAAACCTGTGTTTATGCAGCATACTTTAATTTTTAAGGGGGAAATCTCAATGTTACAGAACTGAATGAAATCTAGACCAGCAGCTTTCTGCAAATGCTCTGCCCCAATTCAAAAAGTCACGCATAGATCTGGCAAACAAAACCATCTCATTTATCTACTGCTCTGCAGAGTTTGGGGAGAAACCAAGAGTATGAGGATTGTGTGTGTGTTAGTGAGAAATGCTATCTCTTGCAAGAAAGTGAACACATGACAAGAGCAATGGTGAGGTTACGGAATGTGTCTGAACTCGGGAGCTCAGGAAGGAGTGGGAAAATCTGCACGACTTACCAACTGCTCTGCTGAGAACATCAAGTAAGGAAAGCAAGATGGAGGGGAAAATGGATTTGGGCAGGAAAGGAAATTAAATTAGCAGATTTGGAATATACAGAATGAATTGGAACAAAAAAATGGCAACTAAGTGAGGGATCTAATAATTCAGTCAATTCAATAAGAACACCCTGGTTAAGATTTCTTCCAGATCTAGCTTTCCACTGGAAAGTATTAACAAAGCAGCCATTTAACATAAAAACAGATTTGGATTTTATATGTACTTAAGATTTAGAGATCAGTGTTTATAGCATGAGTTAAAAGGCAACACAGCTATTTGCTTTTTTTCCAAGAGCCTTACAGTTATCCAAATTCACACCTTGAGACTTGATTTTACATTTGGAAACAAGGAAGCAACTGACAAAATATTATCAGTGTCAATAAATACTACAGAATCAAATTCAGTATGCACTAGGCTGTGCTGGCATCAATCTCTCTGCTCTTTCTGTGGATGATTAATCCCTGATTTGATAAAATTCTCATCTGAAGCTCTGATGGTGAAACTGCTCCTGGTGAAATGGAGGTGAACCTTTATCTTTACTCCTCCAAACATGGTATTTGACAATAACATGCTCCTGGCTAAATGCCTATAAGTCACCACAATTAGTAAAAAAAGCAAACTTTTAACTCTGAATAAACAGTTCAGCTCAGAACTTTTACCTGTTGATACTGGGAACCAGGTGAATGGGGGTACAGCGGGGCATCTTCAGGTGGAGAAGACTCATGTTCATCTGGGGCATCAGGATCATCTGGTTCCTAAAGTTTGAAACAACTCATTTAATTTACTTTTTAAAAACGTATCACAATTATTCTAGCCAAACCAATCCTATGTGTAAGTGATTGTTTCAGCCATGCTAGACTAATGTTTTAGACATTTAGAGAAAAATTCCACCCCACCCCATCACCTGTAGCCTGTGTTGTACTAAATAAAAATCCCCTCTATCAACATAATGCTGGAAGTACAGACCCATTCATAATCTACTTCAAAAGGTCAATTTCACTTTTATATTATTAATTCTCTAAGGTGTCTATAGGAACAGTAATAAAATCTGAAAAATAAAAATATAAATCCATTCTTATAAAGTACATATGAAACATACTACCTCTTGCTCAGTTAATTATTTACAGAAGTACTTTACTCAATTTCTTAATTGCAAGGAAATTCATTCTTTACCTCCTCTGGGCAGAGTTCACAAGCCTTTGCAAGAGTCATTCTAGCACTGTGTGACCTCTCTAGGAAGTAGCCATTTGATGTTTCATTGCTCTGTATTGGTGGAGACCAATTATTGTAGGTGTACTGGGGATTGCCAGTGTAGGGTCTACGCTCCAGCTCGTCTCCAAGCCATTCCACTGCCCAGGTCCATTTTCTCTTCAAATCTCCATTGCTCTGCAGATGGAAAACAAACAACTCACCATTATTTCCACTGTTGTTGAAAACAGAAGTATCTTTCCTTTCCTATACATCAGCTGTCAGAGACTACCAACTGATCTGCTGCTGTTTAAAGGAATCAAAAATACCTTTTCCCCAAAGAAAACTTCAAGTTTGAAATTAAGGCTGTAGATTTGCAGCTGCATCACAGCTGCAAATGAGTGTGAATTTAACCAGATTGCTTGAAATCCCTTATAAAGACCTCCTCATATAGAAAGTTTGAATGAGCTGTCCCTGGAAGCTGTAATTTAATCGAGGTGTTAAAAACTGAATAATGGTGCAGTTTGTTTTGTTTTTGTTTTTTTTTTAAACACAGGAGTGGGGAAAAAAGCAGCAAGAAACAGAATAAAACGTATCACCTGAAGGATCTGGTAAGCTACAGGGCAGTTGCCAAAGAGAGCTACCATGCACTTTATACACTGGTAAGCTCTTTTCTGATAATGGTTCTTCGAGCGCTGAATGGTGTCAAAGAGTCCATCCCTGTCATCTGGGATTCCCTTAAGTGCATTGTGAATCCTAGAAGAAAACCAAACCAAAACAATGACAAAACTTTAAGTGTTAAAGAGTTTTAGCATATGAGTTAAGGCTCTATATACAGTGTAAACATAAAAGAAATGGTTGATATTCTGACTTCTGGTGGTTTTTTTAATATCAGAAAATTAACCTGACATGTCATATAACCTTATTTTAAAATTACTAAATATGCTAAAAATAAAAATATTACTGAACAAGAGATATAAAAAAAATTAAGTATGATTAATTCTAGTCACAGAAATCAACTTTAACAGTTTAATTTTATTATTAAAGCATCTACTGCATTTACAAATCAGCCCTGTGAACCCAGTAGGTCCTTACAGAATTAAATCCTCAACCGAGTGGTTAATTACACTCACTTGTGCTTCTCAAAGACACCCTTTTACATGCAGCTCCTCTGAAGGGGAATGAATGGTACATATTTGTGCATGGGATAAGGGACTTGGGCATTCCCTGGAACTAAGCCCAGTTTCTGTGCCTTCTGCTTTGAACCGGGCAGAGGAATTCATTGCTACCCTGAAACTGTGCAAAAACTGAGAACTGACATACTTTTGCCTTTGAAAAAAAAGTCAGAGGGGGCACAGAACCCACACTGGTGTCTCACAGAGCTACACTCATGGCAGGGAAAGCAACTGCCCTCTCTCCTCATAGCCCAGGCTCCATCTGTAAAGCAATGATGAGCTTTACTGCAGTTCATTTAATTTAATGGCACTTGTACCATTCCAAACCTGGTACTTGAACCTGTCAAATCAAGAGAAATTTAAGAGAGTGTGTCTGATGCCAAGGGCCAGCAGCAGTGATCTTTCAGTACCAGCGGACAAGTTGCCCCAAGGGATGCACATTGTCCGAGTTCAGATCAGACTCATTTTCCAGGAGTTAAAAGACACCATTTACAATGGACAATTTCACTGTTTCCTGGTGGTTTGCTGGGTTTTGGGGTGGTTTGGTTTGGTTTTTTTTTGTTTGTTTTTTTTTTTAACAACAGGGCAGAGACAAGTAACTCCCGCACTACCTTTAACTACTTACTATGAAACAGTGACATTTTGCAACACTGACAGGTAGCACATTGATGACATCTGTTATCTCACCTACTACTTCTGTATTAAACTTCTGAAAAATTCTCACAAATAGTATTTGCAGTAATTACAATTTTTAAGAATTTTCAAAAGCCTTATTCTGTAGACATATAAAAATTAGGTTTTAAACTGGATTAATATGCACTATGCTGAAGCTACAATTCTCTTAAAGGGTGATCATATAGAGAATATCTTTATGTGAAATACTCTTTTCTCCCACATTCACACTTTATGCCTGTCTTGGTACCACTCCTACATCTAATGTGCTCCTGAGCAAGCCCAGGCTGCCTCTGACCCACCTCAAGGGAATGTTTCTATGAATCAATCTGAGCACCTCACAGGGAAGACCAACTGAGATTAACCCAAACTGCACATTCTCTTGTATGTGATTTCAGGAGAAATCCTGACTTTATAGCAAACTTCCCAGTAGTAAGGAAGGTGAAAATTTGTATTTATCTCAGATTTTCAGATTACAACACAAAAAATTGCTTTATTTGTGAATTTTGATTGAATACTAGTTGAAAACAAACCTATTGAAAGGATTAGCAACAGAACCACTGGAAAAACAATCTGTACAGAACAATACTGAATTCTAAAAGGACAAGTGAATACTGACCTGTGAGTTTGCCAAGAGTCCTCAATTAACAGGATTTGCAGAAGCAGATCCAAATAAGGTCGAAGCTCATATGTGTATGAATATGCAACCTAAAAAGTGAAGATGCAGAGAACACAAGAAAGCATTCCTTGAGGCAGGTAGCTTACACAGTGAAATACCAGAACACAACTCATTTGAAGTTTACTGTAACTCAAAGGGTATTTCAAGATACAAGGGAGATCTTAGGAAATTATTCCAACTTCCTATGTCATATAAAATCTCTTTTATGGATAATGACAGAAACATTTGGCAGATGCTCTTCAAATACACAAAAACCACCTCGCTGTACCTTCCACCCTTAACACATCATTCCTGATTTGTTAAAGGCTGATTGCTTCCCTAAATTCATACAGTACTTTTCACAGCACTCCAATGTGATGTACTGATCTAAGACTGTAAATACTGATACAGGATGCCATCTTGAGGAAAGTTTATCAAGCACCTGTTCAGTACTTAATACAACATTCTTACATATAAATGCAGAATCCTTCATATTTTTACTCTCATCTACCTCCTAGCTTTTTATTTTTACCTGCCAAAGTAGTTCACTGAGGACTGTGGAAGAGAACTGAGGATTCTCCCAACAGCAGAAACGAAGCAACTTGATGGTCTCTTCAGAGTTGCTGCAATCTTCAATAATTTTCTTTACATAACTAGTTCTCACAAACAGAATGTCTGCAACGTTCTGCTGAAGTGCCATTATAGGTTGAGATAAATTAGGATCACCATAAGGGTTGGCAAGTGGGGGATTACCTGGAACAAAGAGTTATTAGACATTAAAAGGTGCTGAAGTACCTTCAGTGTATACACTTCAAAATACAAACTGGAGTAACTCATCAAAAAACACAGATGGAGAAAAAACACAAGCTCTCCTTAGCAGCTGACTTTCTTTGGAAAAAAGAGTATGAAATAAGTAATTTTATGTTTGTGAAGCTAGACACTTGCTGCCTTAGAGAGCAACTTCTCCCTCTCTGACAAGATTATGCAGTGACAATCAAAGCAGAACAGCTGGAGACATGTTCACATGAAAGAGGAGAAATCACTGAGATTCAAAGAGAAATCCTCTTATCTCCTGCACTTATCTACTTCACTGCTTGTGTAACACAGCCCAAGTCATATTTTAAGGATACAGTGTCTGTTTACTTCACAAGACAATGCAAAAGTGTTTGGGGGAATATCTATGTTAGAACAGTCCCATCTGAATCTCTGGAGTGTAGAGCATAAATATACTTTTGTGTAGTGAAAGAATGTTGATTTGCTCCTGATGTTCCTAAATTTAGCAGTGTTTTGAATTATTGTTTGAAGATGCGCAGAAGACTAGGGAGAACTTTTCTAGCTTCATAGGCTGAAGCAAAAAATAACTTTATTATGTAAATAGTAATCATGATTAGTAGTCAAAATAAAGTTCATATAAATAATCTTTTTTAGTACAATATTATGAATATAGTAAATATACAAATATTTTTCTCAGGTAGAGTATCTTTTCACTTTAAGCTTCAAGTAATGCACTGGAAAAAAACCCCAACCAAAACTGCCACATGATTCTGAAGCTTATTACAGCACAGTAAAATTTTCAGTTCATTAATCTCACTATAGCACTGTCTAGCCTATTGACTTTATAGGCTGACACATCAAGCTGTAATGAGTTTGCCATTAAATAGCTTCTCTACAGATTTCTAATTAGGTTTTCTAAAATATGCTTAGCAGAATGTGTACAGATACAGGCTATAAAGTCCACATGGCCCAATACCCTGTCACCATTCCTCAAAAATAACTGCACTCTATTCAGCTACTGGAAATGTTAACAATTTATACTGTGGTTAATCAATTTCTAGCTGATGCTTTATCTTTTATAAATTGAAGCGCTGGCTTCTGTTTGTTGTCTTGAGTGTGAATGAACATTGAATCACATTCAAGAGCTACTCAAAACAATGCAACATGTCTTCAGTGGTAAGCACTAACAGTTATCTCAAAACCTGCTGTGGTGCTTTTCCTGTACAGATTATTTCTATTTTTTTATCGTCTACTCAGAATAAAAACACCTTTGGACAACTCTTTACAATGGGCTAAACTATTCTAAAAGCATTACTATTTTGTAATGAACAATCTTCTAGTTTACTCATTATTTTACTACATTTTGAAAGAATATTCCAAGCAGCATAAAATACAGAACAGATTTCTGTCTTGGTCTTTTAGTATAACAAATTAGTTTTGCTTATGACAAACAGATTTGCTTCTTTAAATAAAAATTGCTGCTAAACATTAAAGGAAAACATTTTTCCAACTGATTCACTTCATAAAAAATAGCTAAACATGCAGCAAAAGACATTTACTGATTCAGTCAGAGGATCTAAAGCAAAGCTGAAGTTCACTGTACCATTGATAGAAGACTGCATCCGCGATGAGACGTTGCAACAGCGGATCAGCTGTGACACCACCGTGTACAGCTTCCCCAGCTCAGCATACTGGTATTTAATTGGAGGGCCTGGACCTTCATCCAGAGCCACAAGCATGAAGGTTGCAGGAACATTTAGTTTCAGAAGTTGTGTCTTCTCTGCAACACCTTTATGGGGCAGGGAGGAAACAAAAAATCTTGTTTCTGGCACTGAAAATATTTTTAGACCTTTTTTAAAAGAAAAATAAGAGGAATTTACATGACTCACAACTTTTTCCTTCTTGGATTCTATTAAACCCTCATTTATACCTTCCAGCAAAAAAATAATCAAATCAATAAAGATGCACAATAAAATTATATACAGATGAAAAATCACACAGAAGGGGAGTTGTAAATTACTGCAATTTCTTCACAGTTCTCACCAGCACTTAAGCAATGCACAAGTAGCATCTGTGTTAACAGTAAAGCCTCAGAGAAGTCTTTTGAACAATAAATTAATCCTTTTATTCTGAGGCCAAAACAGGAAAAACAACTCCACAATGTATTTTGTTATTTTTCTATCATGTTCTAGATACATCCATCACAAACTCAAGACACTTTTAACTGTGCCAGAATGTAATAAATTTAAATTAAGTGACAAAATAAATAAGAAAACCTGCAAAACCACAACCAACCAAAAAACCCAAACCTACACCTGGTTTTACTGCAAGTATAACTTGCACGTGCTATACAAGTACTCACCAGGAAATTCACTATGTCGCTTCTTGCATTCTGTTTCTTATTTTGCTTAAAAGTAATGATTTTTCGCATATTTCCAAGCCTTTTCTTTTTCTGAAATACAACTAGACCTTACCTTCCATCTTTCTGATAAAGAGGAGTGTAAGTGCTTTTCTAATGGCATTTTTTCCTGATTATGCTGGAGCATCCTGTGCAGGAGTGACCTCTTGCTTTGATGCAAACAATCTATTTAATTTCTCAAAATGCCAGGCAATTTAATCTCTTTCACAGAATGCAGGAATGATGTTACTGTGGTTTTTGCTGGATGAACTCTACATCCACACAGAAGCCTTCAGGTAACAGTAGTAAGACAAGGACAACTGCTTATTGTATTAGTATTTCCAGGTTTATCTCTGCAGGGCAGATTGTGATAACAATCAGACCCACAAATAAAATTATACCTTCCCATCCGGCCTCTGAGTGTTCTCCTACTCAGAAGTGTACTGACTATAAAAAGCTAATGAAGAAGCAAAGAGAAGTTGGAGCAGAAGAATTGCATGTTTCTTCTCTGCCATGACACTAATTCTACTCTGGAGTCATGACACAAACCTGCCAGACATAGAATGCTTTGCTAGGCAAAGTACATGAAAGCAACACACATTACAGGTGTAATTAAATTAACACAATTGTCTAGACTAATTTTAGAGATAGGAAATTAAATTCCTTTAAAATTGTCTACTTCTGCATGAGCTGATAAACAGCAACAGTCAAGTATTTATAAAATTTCACCCCCATCCTCTCAGCAGGACACTGTTTTACTGCTCCAAGTTTCGATAGGAAGACTGAAACCCCAAACTCCAAAGAGGAAGAAACAGATGCTAGGGAGCATTTAGATGACATATAACTATAATAATCTGCCTAAGGATGGAAAACTGGATCTTCCTGCTGTTATCTCTGTAACTGGATCATCAATAAAGCCCCAGTTTATTACAGTTCATCAGTAAAAGCAATTTGCTTACCTAGATTGGCATACATCACAAACAGATTGAAATACTGCTGCAAGTGGCGCCCGTGTTCGGATACTTCCCTTCTTAGAAGATTCAGCACCGCCCTCAGTAAGTGATCACTTAAACTTAAGTTATCGTAAGCCTACAGAAAGAAACAAGCTCTACTGTTAGTGGCTGAATCTATCATATCTTTATTTAGTTTCTACATTTTACTATGACAGAAAACAGAACTGGTTAAAAGGTATGGGATTTATACAAGCTCCAAAGTACCAGCAGCTGGTCAGTCTTCTCTATCTCACACAGAGAAAAGAGACAGGGAGCAAGACTCCCATAACTACCATGTCAGTCGGAGAAATTATGCAGCTAAAGAAACTTTTAACTGGGCTTTTTTTCCAATAGCAGATACACTTCCTAAGCTTGTGGAGCTTTAACTGAATTCTTAACAAATTCTTTTGCTGGACACAACAGTGAAAACATTCTGAGAAGGCAAGTGGGACCACGTAAGCAAAGACATTAAAACATGACAAAGCAAAGGCTCAAAAATGTTGATCTTTTTAAATAGTCCAAATAAAAATACTGTTATCACAAGTATCACAATAAGATGTAGACTTTTTTGTTACTGCTTGTCAATTCCAGGTGTGTAAAATCGGGCAATTCACTGTCTACTCCTACACTAAGTTACAATTCTTGACAATTTTACTATTGCAAGATACATGGGATTAAAACTTACAGAGCTCCTGCAGGTTTTGAGCTTAGTGTGTTTGTTTGTTTGTGGGGGTTTGTTTGTTTTACAGTTCTGAATAAAAACAAGGGTTCACTTCTGTAGACATTACTTCCTAGAATAGCCGCTGGTTTTTTTGTATATTTCACACTCCCAGCTCAAAGGTGCCACTGAGCCTTCACAGAAATTTACCCTTGACAGCACCTCTAACTGGCTGAGTTCACGCTATTTCACAGTGCAAAATGGGCTGTACAGTTTGCCAGTCAACACTGATGTATCTGCTCCAGAGTTTACTTTACATTAAACGCTTCTAATAAGAAGTAAGTTTCAAAAGCTTTTCATTAGAAAATTAAATACCTGACTGGAAGGTCCAGGAGAGGCAAAAGGTGATTGACATGGTCCGTCTTGCAATGAAAAATGTGCAATAAATACTATAAGTTTTGCAAATGCACCCCTCACTTCTGCACTGGGGCATTCCAGGAGATACTCAGAGAAGCGGTTTGAAACATTAAAAAGGACATTGTGTGCAAACCAAAAGCGTACATTCTTGCTGTGACGGAGCAGGATGCACAGGGCATCATACCTGAAACAGGAGATGACATAGTTATAACTAAATGCAGACATTAGTGAATTTTGGCAGACAAGTTCTTCTACGGAGTTTGAAAAGAGTATGTGTTAAAGGTGATCCCCAAGCATTTCTGTTCATAAAATTATTCTAACCAGGTAGTTTGTAGTTCTTATAATGATATTCTTATGAGGAATCAGAAATGGAAGATATCCTTCAATTAAAAACCTAACACTTCACTGTAGCATTTTACTTCTATCACCTATAAGAATTAAGATAGCATTACACCTCCTAACCACTCCCCAAAGCAGATCCTATTTCAGTAGCTGCCATCCTCTCTGTACTGGAACTGGGGAGAAGGTGAGCAGCAGAGAACACAGCTGGATTTCATCTGCCATGTATACAACACATAACTCAATATGTAACCTAACAAGAACTTACAGTCTCATTTAGAGATCTTTAAAAAAACCCACAAAATTAAAAACCAATACCCAAAGACTAAAATATCTGTTTGAGAGAGGGCGTTGCGTTATTCTGTCCTTTCACCAGGAATATTTGAACTCTTCTTGATGTCTTAAATTGAGTAACTTAAGCTACCCTGGAAGTTGCTGCTGAGGATATAAATTCGCCATTATTACACAACTACTTAGCAGTTCCTGGTAAACTACTGGCCATGAACACCAGATTTTCTCTCCAATGTGACCAGTAGTAACCCACACACTTCTCCCTAGCAGAGAATAACTCAGCTGAAGGACTGAAAAGAGTAAGATGGGACTGTTTGTCACATTGTGGATTTGAATTACAGGCCCCATAGCAATATACATAAAGGACTCTGCCAACAGTGTCTCAGAGACTATATACATTTCATAACCAGAATTCAAATATAAGCTGCAACAATGGCTTGTAAAGAGAGTTGTTTAAAACTACTAAAATAATATAAAAACCATTCTGAATTTGTCAGAAAACTTAACCTGTTAGTTCTGTGCTAGTGACAGCTTCCATTCTTTTATTCTTTTTAAAAGACAGAGTTAAGCTCTGTTTCAAAATGAAATTTGAAGCCATTCAGATCAGCATATTTTAAGGCTCAAATTCTTCCAAGCATTTTCTATTCAAATTTCCCCCCTTTTCATGTGCATCTTCACCATGTAACTAAGTGGGATATTTTAAGAGACATCAAACTTCCAAAATTGTAATTGTTGTTAAAAAACAAAATACCAATCACTAGCAGGGCCACGGACTATTTTCTTTGTATGAAATCCTGTGGTGAAGAGAAATCTAGCAGCAAGCTGAATACTAATCATAGTTATTTCTTCTGCTTCAGGCAACAGATGATCTTGTCCTAAAGAAAAATCAGAATACTCACATGTAGACAAAGTAAAAGCAATTTTTAATAATTTAACTGATTTCAGATTACTGTTGTGTCTCACATGATGTTCCAATTCTAGAAGAAACTTGATCAAAACAGCCTCTAGTTTCCATATTGTATCATATGAAAATGTAAGCTTTAATACAGGTACCTGGAGGCTAAAATGTATCTTCTACAAATTCAACATCTCACCTTTGAAAGCACTCAAACTCAAGTACTTGATTTATTACAGCAGAGAGTTTATCAAAGTATTTTTTGCTATATATTGGCAAATTATCACTGATGAACAACTCAACAAGAAGTGTATAACTGCAGATGTCCAGAAGGACAAGAGTACTGAAAGCAGGACACACCAAATTTTCACTGGCTAGGTAAGTCCTTGGCCACACAAACCAAAACTCTTCTTGCAAGAAATGAATCCATAATTATCACACTACCATACTAACCTGGAGGAGGGTTTAGGTAGACACTATTACAAGTAAGCAACTTCTTTATGAACTGGAAATATTCCAAGCTGTACTGCATCCGGTTGTGCATGAACTGCACGTTCTGCTTCCGCACACTTCGCTCGATGGCTGAGGGCATTTTAATCTGGTGGGGTTTAGTGGTGATAGCAATCTCTGAAATATATTTTATTAGTTCATTGTCTTTGTCTATCGTGTCCATACGTTCGTAAAAAAGAATGTAAGCATTCCACCACCTCTTCTGGCGCCTGTAGGACATTCGCTTCATCATGTGATCAAACACTTCGCCCATGTACTCTCCCCCAAAACACTGATTTTTCATCTCTTCATCGTCATCCATTTTACACTCTGTCACATCTCCATCATCAAATTTGTACCACCGGTTCTTCTCACCATCTCCACCATTCCTCTGGATAATGTAAGAGTAGTAATGTCCGCCGCTGGCCTGGCCGCTGTGCACAAGTACACCCACGAGTCTGTATTTTGTGCTCCCAGAGTGTTCATTTTCTGACTGCTCATTTTGTATTATCTGATTTTCAGGATTCACATCATCCCCTTCCAATTTTGCTACACCTGCCACTGTGTAAGGCTCCATGTCCAGTTCTCGTGGAAATTCAAAATAATCATTGAATTTGATTGCACATTCCCTTTCCCAGTCATAATCAAATCTTTTCAACTGGATTGCAAGAACTGGAGGCAATTTCTTAATCAACAAGCGTTTCACTGTATCCACCTAAAAAAGAACATGAACAGTTACCAGCTCTCAAATTTCCGATCGTATCCTCTCACCAAATACCAAACTGAGGAATGAAAGGATGACTTTTCTCTCCAAATATGAGGTAAGACTGAACTTATACAGCTGTAACATCACAGCTGTGCACAAATTTAATATACAAGGAATCATTACCTTTTTGTTGCATTTTTCACAATGATATGCATTTGCACCTTCCAGTAAATCTCCTTTGACGTACTGTTCCAAAGAATCAAGAAGGTTTTGGTGATTCCTTATATCTACATTCAGAGTTGTGAAGGATTCCTCACACTCGTACCTAGCAATGAACAGGTAAACGTATGAGAAAGGCAGGAATGTGTTCAACTTTTTCTGTTTTACACATGCTACAGTGTGTTAAGTAGAAGTTCAGTATAAGAACTGAACTCTTTTTTACTGCAGTTTTCCTACAGTAACATTACAGTATCTGCATACTGTATTTTTATTTTCAGGAATTAGACTGATAAACACAAATACTGTATCACACCTAAAGACAATAGTTAAAAATAGATGCCAATTCCACGAAAAAACTAACAAAAAGCCTCTTTATTTTCTGTCTAAAAGATCCTGAACCACTACCTTCATAAAACCTCCTTGAATGTTTATGACTGGCTTTGACACTGTGTTCTAAATACAATCTACAAACAAATCTCTAGCAATGAACCAGCAATGCTTGAGAGACAACCAGCTGATGCATTCTGAAAGCAATTTTTTGTTTTTAAAGATAAAGAAGTAATGAATAAATTTTAAAAGCCGCATCCATTCCAGTGTGACAGTGAAAGGTTTGTTTCCCTGATAAGCAATCAAGCATTCAAAGGCTGAATAAATAAATATTTAGAAACACTTCAACCAACAGCAATATTCATTCATCCGATAAATAACTTATAAAAAAAATAAAGAAAGGCTGTTAATTTGCCATACACAAATTCACAGTTCAGCTACTATCAGTTTTCTCCTCCCTAAACTACAATCAGGGTAACATTTTTATTAATAAGTACCATTATGCAAATCCAGTAGAGTTCCAAACACACAGAAAATACTTCAGGATAGTACACAGTATCAGGAATGAATGGTAACTCACATTGCTTCTGGTCTGGATCTGCCATTTAATTTCTTATGGTATATAAAGTAAAATCAGTAAGATTGCAGTATTTCAACTCACTTCTAGTCACTCATTGTAACCTCTTATTCATACATGAGGGTAATTAACGTTGAAAGATTACCACAATAAAATCCATTTGTATCATTTTACCAGTATTTTAATTGCTAACTGAAGGCTAAACGAAATAGTCAGCTTTCAAAATAAAGAGAATTTGCTATGGCAATGTACAAAGACACGTATGGTTAAAAAATCCCACCTGATCTTAACAGTAAGAAGGTCAACTGATAGTGACAGAAATATACACAATCATTTAAAAAAGTCAAATGCTAAGAGTAAGTTCATCATTAGGCCACCCTGCATTCTGCATGCAATTTTAACCATCCATCACAAAAGGAGAGATAGATTAAAAAGCCTGGGAATTACCATTTCACAATAGTTCTATTCCTTCATTAATAACCATCATCAAAATGGTGGGCTACAGACCTGCAGTCTGATTTGGCATGGGCTGGTTTCTTACATACCTTCTACAGTGCTGAATTTCACTATTCCTATTTAAATTTAATTACAGACATGGCAGAAACCTTGAGAAAAAGATGATCTTTATACACCACTATCCTTAATTATAGGTTACATGGTGAGTATGAACAGTTTTACTCATTGGAACTGAAGATTCCCACTTGGCTCAGCTCTAAATACATATTGTGGAAAACAAAAGACAGCAACAATTGTTAGCCAGGTATTAAAATTTTCTACATTGCATTTGGTTCCTACAATTGTTTTCACTTTTAACATGAGAAAGCATAATCTTCTTCTGCCTTGATTAATACACAATGCTTCACATACAATCTGTGAAGTAGAAGTAACAATGATTAAGTGCTTCAAGGCACTTGTAGACAAATAACGGTGTAGAAAAAATTAGGTAGCAAAATCTATTCGCTTAAAAATCCCCCACAAAAAGCCCACTCTTGACTCTAATTACTTTTATAAGGACACAAGCATGGGTTGTTTTTCCATAAAAAAAGATTAAAATCTTGAACACTTACCGATGTGGGCATCCTTGACAAATCTTCTGATCAGCAAAGGACCCTCCTAAAACTTTACTTAACATTGCTGGATGGCCCAAAGCTTTTAAAGCTTCATCTAAACTGTCCACCAAAGAATTAAAAAATTCTAAAGCATCGTGTTGTTCACGTAGATTTACAGGTTCACCCCAGAGTCTGAAAATAAAGCATATTTTATCAAATATTTTTTGTTTAGCTCGCCAACAATTTTTTTGAAAAAAATTTTACTCACACTTCTAACCCCTTCTCAAAGAACCAAACTACTGTTTTTTGATGTACTATACAACCTGTTATTCTGTTCCTGACACTTTCTGGTAAGTAAAAACAAGCTCTTGTGTACAACTTCATACTTAATTCAAAGCCTCACTATAAAAAACTGCTACAATTTGGAAGAACTATCCTGCTTTACTAAACTTTAGTTTATTAATAGACATCTACAGAATGGTGAAAAGACAGATAAAGCTCCACAACTTCTGTTAATTTACACTTTACATCATTGCGATTCTACTATGATTAGTTTTTTTTGCACTTCAGGGATCCAGTGAACAAACATCAATACTCCATTTTCTACTTACCTAAACTGTTTCCAAAACCCTCTTGGTACATAGTACTGTAGCCTGGAAGCTGCTAAATGGCCAAAAATTACTTGGAGATGCCTCAAAACTCCAATATTGTACTCTTTTCTATCTTCAGTTTTGCTCAGTGCTGGTTTATCTTCAAACTGATGAGGATAACCAAACACATCATCCCGTGGGTCAACATTGCTCTGAAAAGCAGAAAATTTGTGCAATTCACTTTCATATGCAGCCATCTTGTAGTTAGTTTTATCCCATCCCATTAGTTTAATTTGACAATCTAAGGTGTTTCATACTCCGCTGAAAAGCCAAATATTGTCTTTGTTTGCATTAACAGAGTTGTGGTGGCTGAAGTAAGATGCAGTACTTTCCAGCAGAAATGCCTGAGGAGGAATTCTGCAAACCCTGCCATGTGGATCCTCTGAAGTGACCCTCTGGCAGAAGCTATTCAAGTAGGAAATATTATCCTATTTTCCCCACAGATATCAGTGGAAATCAAAGCAATTGATTAGCAACTGAAATTTATCACAACCTTTTCATATAAAGTTAATTACAATTTAAAGATTAGGTAATTTTATATAATTAAATTTACCTCATTGTCCTGCTTTTCATCCCCAGACATGTCATCATCTACATCACTGCCTGTGCCTTCAATTGCAAGAATCCCATTCCTGATGGCTGGAATCATGTACAGCTGCTGAATGACAGAATTCATGTAACAAGTGGCACCAGCATTTTTCAGTCCCACAAATCCCTTTGGCGGTCGAGGCCCAACAGGTGGCAGATATTCCCATTCTGTGAGTGCCTCACAAGCTGAGAGAAAACAGCAGAATGGGGTCAGGGAACTGCTTTGTTATAAAATAAAGAGGACATCAATGCAGTACAAAGGGCAGTTACATAAAATTATTATTAGTCTGTATCATACTGCAATTTAATACAAAACAATGTTCCATCAGAAAATTTAATTGCTAAAATTAACACAACTTCTATGAAGGACAGTTCTCTCTGTAATCTTAACGTTGTAAGTTTTCTTCTACTGCATAACTGAAGAGGAGGTCAGGCAAAAATTTAGTCTATTTATATATGAAACAGAAGTCTTGCCTCAATAAGCTTCTTAGCTGAAAAATTCAGCCCAATGAATATAGAATATATAACCAATTTATAAGTCTTTCAAATATTATAATACTCTCAAAAATTTACAATCCTTCAAGAAATTATAGTATTTCACTTAAGCTTAACATTTCTTGCCAGAGAAAGAGTTTCAGTAAATGCTATCTACATAACTTCATATATACTTTGTCCTCCTGAGTCTCCTCTCTCAGATCTTTCACATCTCTTCAAGAACATTTATGATCACCTAAGCTAACTTGTTTTTCTGTAGTTTTAACACAAAAAATTATGACATAAAACAGCATGCATATTTATTTACAAGCAGATTTGGTATATAAATCTCAGAGCATGCCCATTTCATACATGTGTTCTCTCTTCTGTCTGACACATCTCAGAGATCTGTTGTTCTATTGTGCTTATCAAGCACTTGAATGGAAAGGAATGCCATGAAATCCCCGTAATTGTGAGGTGGTAAGAAATATACTCCCTCCCAATAGAAAAGAGTGAAGAAAGAAGGATGAGGCAGAGGGGAAAATAATAAAGCTGCCCTTTTAATTTCTTAATCTGAGATGGAATTGAACAGGAAGAGACTGCAAAACCTCAAGTGACTCACTGATAGCACCATTCAAGCAATGGTGGTGGCAAAACTACTCTGAGAGGTAGGGACAATTTCCCCTTTTGGATACTGTTTTAGTTGCTTAAGTTTTGCTAAACTCTGCGAGTTTAAACATTCTGTTAAATCACACAATGGCTTGGATTGGAAGGACCTTTAAAAACCATCTAATCCAACCCCCTACCATGGGCCAGGATATCTTCCACTAGACCAGACAGCTCAGGGCCCCATCCAACCTGGCCTGGGACACTTCCTGGGATGAGGCATCCACAACTGGGCAACCTGTTCCAGTGCCTCAGCATTCTCATAGTGAAAAGCTTCTTCCTTGTGTCCAATCCAAATCTACTCTCAGTTTAAAATCATTGCCTCTTGTCCTGTAACTACAGGTCCTGGTACAAAACTTTTTCTCCATCTTCCTTATAAGCCACGTTTAAGTTATGAGGTTACAATGAAGTACCCCTGGAGTCTTCCCTTTTCCAGGCTGAATAGTCCCAACTCTCCCAGCCTTTCTCACCATGTGAGCTTGGGTTTCCTTGGTTTGATAGTGTCTGGATTTTTTTTGGTTGCTGTTGATTTTTTTTTTCCTTTCCCTGTTAACATTACAGCAGAATGGTTCCAGTGTCCCTTTAGGACTGGAGAATATATGCTATGAAATACTTTTTTATGACAACAACAGTGTGCTAAAATACAAGCCTTTGCCATCCTTGTGAAAATTAGCCCAAGTTTCACTTGACTGTTGGCTTTTGAAGCACTAACATTTGCAAGTTTTTGAATAGACTGCAATCACTAGAATCTTTCCCCAGCGAGTGGGAGAAAATTCTTTCAGTGCAGAACTGTCCTGAGACAAGCCCAAATGGAGCCTGAAAAAGGACTATGACAAGCAGAGAATGAGTTCAGAACTAAAAAGAGAAGCAGGACAGAGGACCTGTGTCTGTGTGTGACAGTGATGACAAATCAGGTGAGCAACCAAGACACTGGCTCTGTAACTAAGCTGCAGATACCTGGTGAGGCTCTGGGATTGGGTAGCAAGAGCCTGAAATGATGAGACAGAAGTAGAAGATACAGACTGAATGAGGTTCCTGGGAGCTGGTATGGACAAAGGGGAGTAGGCAGAGATTGAGACGGGAAGAGTCAGGCTGTGCAAGTGAGTGGGGATGGAATTTGGATGTGACCATGGAATGCAAGTCAGTACATTTACGGCATAAAGAAAAACAAATAAAGGCTACGGTGGCAAATTGATTTTGCAACATTAAAAGCAGCCACAAACAAACCATGAACTAGGAAACTCAGCATTTGGTTCAGTGGATAATATAGCAAAACCTATACGTGATATATACATTAAAGAGTAGATAGAAAATAGATAATTTAAAGTATTACATACTAGTGATTGCTGTACCTATGTAATACATTTCAGTCAACGTGTCTACTATCTGCTTGAGATTTCGCACACATCCAACTGCTAGTGCAACGAGGAGCTCAAAGCCAGCATTAATAGTAGCTGGTGAACTACAGACTGGTATGGCCTGCTCAGCAGGCAATTCTCCATTTCTCATGTATTGTAGATAAACATTGGATGCTGGAAAGATGAAATCATCTATCAACTCCTGAAAAAGAGACAATAAATCACCTGTTACCATGGAATTATTTTGTAAGAGAGTAAGGGTTATTACACAAACAAATGTCTGAGAACCAGAGGGGTACTCAAAAAAAAAAAACAAAACCAAGAGTAAAAAATGAGACCAATAATGAGCTTCTAAATTCAGAACAGAACTCCATTCTAAAGTGGTTCCCTGCAAATCCACCTCCCCACTGAAAGTTAAAAATAAATCTATACTGCTCTTGATCAGTAAAAAAATTTATTTTGCACAACCAGTATTATCAACAAAGCTCTTTATCAATTAGTGCTGAAAAAACAATACTCCCGCTCCATAATATCGAAGATACAAAGAAAATATTGTTATTAAAGAGATGCTCAGATGTGATGCATAGCATTAATAACACTAATTCAAAACGTGCAAGGGGGGAATGAAGGAAAGCAGTCTGTACAGGACTATCCTGTACCTAGCTCACTGTTTTTGTGTGATGTTTGTCAAATACTGGAATACAGTAAGAATGAGAAAGTTAAATACACTTTATGAATGAAGCATTCAATTAAAGAAATTATTTTAGAAGAAAACATTAAGCTCCAATCAAAAGCATTTTTATAGATACAGTCCACAAGATGTGAAGCTTCTTTTTACTTATTTACAGGTAAAGCAAACAACAACGAAACTCAAAAATCCATCCTCCCCACCCCCACCAAAATAACCCCCAGAATCCTAAAACATCACAAAGACAAAAACATCCCTTCCAAAGATCAAAAAACCTGGACTTACTTTAATGAGATTAGCACCTCCTTTTTCACAACCAATATGGTATTTCTTCTCAGGTGTCTGGAACGCTAACAATTCTTTTGTTACTCCAAGGTGACCCTCTAAGATTGTTTCTTCAACACCTGTTTCTCCCGTTCTTTTTACTTCATCCTGCCATTTAAGAGAAAGGTAGGTACTCCAGGTAGCAAACATTAAGCTCAGAACTGCAGTTTACAACAAAGCAGCAAAAAACCTAATTATCAGGAATAAACTGATCCTGAAACTTACCCTGATTCTCTTGAGCCAGTCAATTTCATTATTGAGAAGAACTTCAGCATTGGGTACATTAATATTACTGTTGTAAGCATAGTTAAGAAGATGTCTTAAGAGGGTGAAGTAGTCTCCAGAATGCTTAGCTCTCTCTCTTGCAGTGCTCTGTGTAAACCAAAAGCAAATGAAAATGTATACATGCTTCTACTTACAGTGTAACACCAATGTATTTCCCCTAAATCTCAGAGTAAACATAAAAGAAAACAAGTGTAAGGTAATTTTTAAACTCTTAGAACTTTAAATTTGTATTTAGCTGCTAATGAATGACCTCTCAACTATTTTAGTAGCAATTTCTATACCTGAATGGGAAAAAGAAAAACAAATCAAAACTTTTGATCAAAAGTTCAAGAGAGCCATGAGCATGGGGAGCTGAAAAGCCCTGGCAGGACCAATAGGAGAAGGCACTAACTGTAGGTATCTCTCTAACCTGCTAATGATCTTTACTTAAAGCTTAGTAACCACCAAAGATCAAATCCAGACATTAAAGCATATTGTTCATGTTCTTATCAGAAAATGCAAGAGTCCCTTTTCCCCTGATCCAGCTCAAATTGAAATCACCCGTCCTGCTTGCCTGTAGGTCATAAGCAATCTATATTTTAGTGACTGTTATTAATAGCAATTTGTATTTTCTTGCAGGTATTTTGTCCTATTACTTTTTACAGCCATCCCCCTACTGAAGAATTTATCCCTGAAAACTTACCCCTAGAACAGTAAACAGCAGGGTAATGAAGAAAAGGAGAGGTCTCTGCCCCATGCAACACCTGGTAGCCATTAAAAAGAATTGCTCCTGTGCCATCTGACGAACAGTTCTGGAAATGATTTAATAGAAACATTAAATTCAATCTCCCTATCCAAACAGAACATTAATTAAATTTGTGTCTATCTCCTTAATGCCATTTTCTAAAACTGAACATAATGTAAGAAACAGGAATAGTTTAATTATTCACTACCCATTGTACTATTTCTCCTTGCAGTGAAATTTCAGATGCATGAATTATATTACAAAACCTGTTCCACAAATCAAATATTTAAAGGTAAAAGAAAAAGAAACTTAGAAACACCTAACCACTACACCTTTGCAACTCACAGCAAATATTGCGTAACACAACAATTTGCAATCCTAAGTACTTTTTTTTCCTAATCAAGCACCAGTTGTACCTAATAAGACAAACCAGAACTACACTAGTAAAACTGCTTTTATGTGTCACTGCAGCAGTTTGCTGAGTATCTTTAAAGTGATCAAAATTTATCATTAGTAAGTTGTGAGAGATGATTACCCTCCTGAACATTCAAGTGGCTATAATTAAAGGAAAAGTTCCACCTCAGAATTTAATCTAATCAGTAGAACAATGTAGGAATGGATAAGCTTCTGTTAAAAAAAAAATAAATTTAAGGCTAATTCTTTTCTTTCAAGTTGTAAGATTAATTATCTGAGCAGTATGCCTTGTAAAACTCTTATTGTGTGGGAAGAGACTACAAATGAATGCTGAATGAATGATTTTATGAAAGCATCTCAACATATGAAAAACTGAGTTTTGCAGTGAGTTCTGCAGTGTCTGATGTGGTTGTCTTCATTCTGTGCCCATGGAGTCAGAGTGGAAAGCACAGCAAAGAATCCTGTTTCCTTCAGAGCTTTCTCATGTGTGGCTAACTGTGGTTTCAAAGCCACATAAGGATGACCTTGAGGTCAGAGCAAAGATGCACCTGGCTGAGCACCCATCTCTGCTACCATGCACAGAGCAAAGTGCACAAGAAGAAGGAATCATGCAGTGACACTTCTCCAGAATGTTCTCTCAGCTTCTAACAATCTGTGCTTCAAGAAGAGTACCAAGAGCAGTATTTCATAGCCCTCACTGGACAAGTTCATGAAAGAACCCCTCAAATCACTTCCAAACTGAAGGTTTGCCTGGTTAAATGTTATGCTCAACAAGGTCTTACACAAAGAAACACAGCTCTCCGTTTGTTTTCCCTTTGGTACTTCTGATTTTAAGGGTCTCTGTAGTATTCTCCTTGCACCATTCATCTCTCAGTATGAAGTGCTCCCAGCTATTCAGCTGTTCCTCAGATGGAACTCATTGCAGAGCTTTGATCTCTCTTGTCACCCTTCTCTGATCTTTGCAAGTAATCCTACTCCACTCTGAGTTGCAGCAGACGGGGGTGGGCTGGTCTAATTTATTCTTAACAATAATTGGTATTTTATGGGGTCTGATTGCTGAGCCAGCATTTTTGCAGAACAGCTCACAGAAAGTTATTTTAAGATACAATCCTTCAGCTGCTTGGGACACATCACATAGATACTCCTCAGGTCTGTGCATTGAAGGCAGAATAAAATAGATAAAGGTGGTATTTTCCTACAGTGAGAAATGTGACCAATGTGACAGGACACTGTTATGTTTCTGAGGAGTATGCAGTGTTTGAACACAAGTTATTACATTTCTGTGAAGCTGTAACCATCTAAGAGCTCTTAAGCAATCATGAGAGGGATGCAGCTGCCTGAGGACAGGCATCTCATGCTGTTTTAGACACATGATAATAGCACAGAGCTGGCACACAGGACATGAGCTGCACAATGAACTCACACTCAGCAGGAACACCTGGAGGTCAAGCACCTCCCTTAAGGCTGGCAACCTGAATCCTGCCTATTGAGAGCTCCAGGACAGAGGTTTCTGTTCAGTTAATACAAAGTCTCTTCAGCGGGTAAAAGTGCCATTGCTTTACACCAGCACAACAAATTTTAATGTATTTAGGCCACATACATGTGGCCACCAAACATTTTGCAGAAATCAGTAGAATACTTCTGAGTTCCAGGATTATTTATGACCAACTGTCAGCTATCTTCTCTTAACTAAGCCAGTCTTGCATTCAGAGGACCTTGTAGGTCATTACCTTGTAGGAGAAAAACTGTTCTAACACTTAGTATTAAACATTTTGCATTCTCAATTTTTGTTTCTCAATTTAGAGGCAGCATAGTTATGCCCAGAGGAATCAGAAGTCCCAGTCAAACTCTAAAAAACAAACAGTACTTCTGATCTTTTCTAGAAAGATCCTATTTGTGAGATCTGAACTTGGTCATCTTTGTCTTTTATGGTGCACCAAAAATATTTTCTCTACATGCATATTTCTGCTCACATTGTTCTCTGATTGAGCATTGTAGATTTGAGAACAATAGTTGTGGAAAGATATTCAGAGTTCTGTCTGGTATTTGCTTAACTTTCTCTGCACTGCAAACACTGATTTGTTTCCACATTAATTCAGAAGAGAAACTTTTTAGCAGCTTAGTTCAGCTTCACCATCTTCATTTACACAGCAGTCTTCTGTTTCCACTCATGTTTATGCTATTCTATCATGTAACAATGAACAATTGCACCATTCTAAGTGAGCTTATCATATTTATCACAGGTTTTACAGGCACATAAGAGAAAAGAGCTCAGCAGTAGCTTCTTGTACTGACAGTATGAAATACTTTTCCTTACAATGAGTGATACAAGCAAGCCTCAATGAAACTGAAAATGCGACACCCTATACCACAGGCTGCAAACTAATAAAGCTTGTGGTATTTCTGGTAACACTCCAGTTTCACCAGTGTGTGTCAAGAGTTCACTGTAAAGAGATGCTCTGATGATACTATTGATCCTTTCATTAAAGCAAATATTCCCAAACATAAGACTTTTCAACCTGTTCATCTAGAAAAGTCAAAAACACCAAAACACAAATTTGTTCAAATTCTGACCCCATTAATCCAAGAGTACCATAATCTGACTCCCTTTAAAATGTACTGAAAGGCTCAAGACACTACTAATTTTGGATCTAATTTCTCAATGAAAAGTTAGAATCTTCATGAAACAACAGTATCTTAAATAAAATGAACTCCTTAGTAACAGAGCAAAACACTGCCAACCAAGTTTAATAACATATAATAACTTTCCACCTGGATGGTTTCTGAAAACACCCACTCCAATACTTCACAACACAATTTCAGATGGGCTGAAGCCACGGCTCTGCATTTAGGCTTAATATTAATTTTTAATTACAAAATAATAGATGTGACCAAAACTTACTTGCTGTGACAGTGCAATAGTAAATCAATAATAAATGTCTGCCACGCCTTCTCTTTGCTGAGTGCATCCAGTGCCGTTGGAATCAAAGCAAAGCACAGGGTCATCACCTCCAGTGCTTCACAGCAAACTTGTTCATCTTCCATGTCTGGTTCATTTCCTGCATTTGTCTGTGAAAACAAACAGGAGTGCACAAAGTGGGTACAGAAAACAACCCCAAGAAACCTAACTGGCTCCAAGGTATATCACTGAACACAAACCACAGATTTTCACACTAAGTGATTATCAGCGCCAAGTGTTTTATGCACCCAGATCTGAGTCAAAGCACTGTGTGGGATGACTTGAGAATTGTGCTTCTCAAAGGAGGGTTCCAAGTGTGAACTTATGGAAACAGAAGTTCAATAGGAAGCTTGCAGGTAACAGTTACACAGTTAGTACTGTTTGGAGTTTTTCTTGGTTTGAATCTGGGGTTTTGTTTGTTTGGGATTTTGTTTTATCTTTACCACTCAAAACACGGTATTTAAAGCTTGCAAAACTCTTACTGCTTTGTTAAACTGAAAAAGGCTATAGTGCTGTATAATTCATCAGTCCAGTTTTACAAGGTTTTGACACTCACAACTTATTTGACCAGAAGTTTTTTTATACTGCTAGAATTTATCAATCAATTTGCTGTTTTTCAGAAACATAAAAGAGCTGTTCAAGTTTTAAACATAGCTGCTGTGGTGATTTTTGACACAGAAAATAATATTACTACTAATTGGTACATATATTACTTCTTAAACTGAACATTTGAATTAATTGAGTTGATTTTGGTACATTTTTTCAAAATAAATACTTTGAGAATAATGGCAAACCTTCTCCTCCATCTAGAAGTAATTATGTTCAAGAAGTTCCAAAGAAACTGAATATGAAGAGGTCTCAATTTGTCATTTATAAATGTCCAGCTTAACCACATTAATTAGAGGCATTAAATATCTGTTTTACATATGGAAAGGTATCAAGATTAATTAGGCAGAAAGAAGGGATTACAACACAGAAGAGAGAACTAATTATGAACAGGCCAAAATATGCCTCAGTCTGGCAACAAACATTATTTTGTCTATGCACAACAACTAAAAAATCAGAGGCAGTCACTGCACTGCAGCAGGAGGATGTGGTAGCTCTGACACAACTCAAGATCAAAAAGCAAATGCAGAATGCCTTCAGCAAGTCCAGAACTGCACCTGCTCTGCCCTGAAGCCCTGGTTAGAAAATAAAGTTATTTCTGCACAGTTGCAGGGACCCAGGAGAAAGGCAAAATGCATTTTATACTCAGTGAAGTACTTCTCTGCACTCAGCACCCAGAGCTAGTGGGTCTGTACATTGTTTTAATCTATCATTATAAAGCCATCACAAAAATTGCTTCCTATGATCTATAACCAGCATAAACTGTGTCTTTTCTTCCTCTATTTCTTGGATACTTTAGTCTCTTTTAATGTTATATTAACAAAGTGTACTTTATTTCCCCTTCTTGTTACTTCTGCAATTCCCTCCTCTTTTGAATGTCCATTTTTCCCCCCCTTTAATTTTTATTTCCCTTTTGCATAGTAGAAACCAAATGCAGCCACTATTTATTACAAATACCTGTAAGTGTCAATATGAATAAAAAGAGAAAAAAAAAAATACGAAAACCCCATAAAATCATATGAAAAATAATCAGTAATGCACAGCTTACATTTCACCTCTCTTAAAATTTCCACTACCTCAAAGTATTTTTACAGAACTTAACTGTACAATTTTTATCCAGAAAAATGTCAATTAAGTACATTTAGGTCTCTTTTCTTTCAGGTATACCTTCTCTTAAGAGCACTACTGCTCTTAAAGCATCCTATGTGTAGATACGAGCTTATCATTATGTGCCTGGACTGTCACATGAACTAAACCATGCTCTATTTGCAAGTATCACCAAAAACACCCCCAACCCCAATTTATTTCATGAAGAAGTCATGCTCACAGCAATAGAAGCAGATGCCACTATAACCCTATGAAAGCTATGGAGAGGTGTTTATTTTGCTGTTGTAATTATCCTTCTTTCAACTGATCATTCAAACACAACAGTGAATACACCAAGAATTAAGCCTCCCTACATACTCCTTTTCCTTTTACTCAGGCAAGTATTGATGACTACTAAACCTGATTTTTAAGACAAAAAAAAAGGAAGATGCTTTTTTAAAATCTCTGTCAAAATACAGATATAACTGTAGATAACATTACTTAAATACAAGGTGTGTGATAATGTACTAATACAGAACTCTCAACTCCTAACTATCTGTATAAACCACATGCAAAGCCATGAATAAAATAAAAGCCATACAGAATTAGCAATTTTATTTTTTTTCAAATCCTCACATCACTCTGTACTTCTTTCTAGACTGCACATACACTTTGAATCACTCCTGTAGAACAGACCTTTTAAGTTTGAAGACTAGACAAATTAGCATTGCAGGAAATGCTTATTCCTTATTTAGATGCAGAATCTAACTGGGCGGAAAACATGTTACAGCAGTTACAGAACTGGTGCATTTTTGAACTGACACCAGACTCAAGTTACAATCCAACAATTACTGAGAAAAGAAATTTGGAACAGAAAATTAAGCTGTGTTATGACAATGACACGTACTAGATTCTGAAATACTGTATCCACATAAATGCTCATGACACCTTAAAGCTGAGCAGGTCAACATTCCCCTTTGTACAGAAACAAACAGTCATACAGAAAAGCAGTTGTTCAGGGATTCTTACCTTTTCATAGATTTTACTAATTTCCTCATTTGAGCTGAAAACCAGCTGAACTGACCCACAACCTGATGCCCAAACAATTTTTTGCACTGCCCTGATAACACAGATGTCAGGGATGTATTTTGAAGCCTGAAAAAGAGAGAAATTAACTAAAGCAACATTAAAATATAGCTGCAAATAACATTACAATGGATTCTAAATTCCCACAAATATATTTCACAGATAATTTAGGATTTAAAATGTTGAAGTTTTTTTTCTCTTTAATAGAAAACAGATGATGTATCGCGAAGAGTATTTATACTTCACTTATGTAAAATTCCATTTTTTGAAGTAGGATGTAGGCAACTCTGATTCTAACACTTAGCAGAAACTACCAATTTCAATGCTAAAACCTTCTTTATTTAGGAAAAAAACCCGAGAAACCACCAAGCATTCATCTGGAAGGTAGCCAGCCTCTTAAGCAATGTAGAAACCTGAACTTATTTTAGGGATTCTCCCCACAGTGTGCCAGCTGACAGCCAGCTTGAACACACTGATGTTACCAAGTATGTGATCATTAAATGAAGAGATTGTTTCATGTTCAAGACACAGAGAGTTGAACACGAATAAGAACACAGCTCATGTATTTAATGAATGCAGAATCACTCTTCAGTACTTTGTGCACGGTCTGAGTTAACATCCAGTAGTTTTTACTGATATACACACATTACATAACAGAGTAGAATTGCTATTATTCATGGTTCACATCAACTTTCAAAAAAATTACCAAACTTATCTGAAGTCTATATTCAAAGCAGAATTGTCAAAAAAATCGGTAATCTCTAAAAGCAGATGGCAGACAATTCTCAAGGATTTCAAGTTTCATTTTTCTAATGCTCAGACAATGAAAAAGGGGACTCTCAGAAGCTGAGCTGATTAGGTATCTGCATCAGGAAACCTGAACAATGTGCATTCTGATATGGACATTAACAGTATTTACAAGAAAAAGAAAAGGCATTTTATCTTTGTCACAAGCAAAGCAACCTTACAGCAACAGTGCTACAAGAAAAGTAACAGGGTTTTTATTTATCTCATTGTAGTTTCAAAATCTTTAAGTTTTTAAAAAGGTGAATGATTCCTCTCTGGCTATGGAAACTATATCAGATAAATTATTAAAAAAATTGTGAGATCAGTTGAAAAGAGTCTTTTCATCAAAACATGAAAAAAAAAGAACCTTTCAAAGGCAAATGACAATATATATGAAATTTAGATCTACAGCAGTATTCATAATTTCAGAAAATTAGAGACAAATCCTCCACAGCAATACTGTTAAACACATTCAGATTATGATTGCATTGATGTGTTTGGTGAAAGCAAAATAGTTTATTTATTTATTAACAGGCCTCTAAGAAAGACAAAGGCAGAATTTAAAAACCTCTCCTCACATCTCATCTCAAAAGATATATCTTCTATTGAAGAAATTTTATTAAGTCAGAGCTTAATTGGCTGATTTTACACCTATGGATGTAAAATCACCACTGATGGAAGGCAGATGGCTCGGTCTTGCAGTGTAGCACATTGTGCTTTCTTTACACACTGCCCTTTGTTCTCAAGGGATAGTGCACTTGGCAACACCAAGATGAGAATATAATATTATCTTCTATCTAGATACCTCAGCAATGTTTTGGATAGTTTTGCAGATATACTATAGAGTACATAAACACTGATTTATGGCTTCCACCCTGGAAACCAAGGGATCCAGATGCACATGGAAGAGGAAGATAAAAGCAGTCGTGATTTTAGCTCCTGGTGAATTCAGCTGAATTCACTAACGTGCTCACTAACATGACTCCTGATTGCAGATCCAAATGGGATGTGGCCACACCATACACATAAGACTACTATGTTTGCAAAGCACATTGTTTAGCTTTAGCCTTCCTGACGTTTTCATTTGTGTCATTAAATGCATCTCCAATATATAAAGATACTCTGGCAATGATTTGAGATTTTTCTCTTTTATATGACCATTACCTAAAACATTTTAAAAGGAAAATCTTTGTCTTACAAAGCAACAAATTTAAAGATTAAGAAAATAGAAAAGATGCTATAAGGAAAAAGGTGATACAAGAAAGGAATTCACCAACCTCATCAGATATTTGCTGTGCAAGACGTATTGCTACATTTCTCAGCATGCACTCTGAAGTTGGATTAGGAATGTTTTGTAGGGCATTTTGTAGCACCACTGCCTGGTCATGCGTAGCCTGGTTTATCTGGAAGAAAGTATTTCTCATACTTACTTTTACATGGGAAAAAAGAGCAAAAAGATATGAAGATCTAAAGTTACTTGGAAAGGTTTGGTAGAAGTAAATAAGATCTTGGAAGGAAAACTACTTAGTGCAAAGGCCAACATAAATAAACCTCCTCATTTTCAAACAGATACCATCACATCTGAAGACACTATGCTGCAGTGTACGATCACAGAGTACAAGTAGTTAAAAGGAAAGGCACTTGCTCAAAACTTATTAGGTTTGGGGGCTTCTTTATTGAGCACACTACTTCAAGCTAACAGAATTCTTTTCTGTTACAATGCCTCCTTCCCTTTCAGTAGATGTGGGAAAGAAAATGTTTGGTAAAACACTGGGTCTCCCTCTGGATTAGACAAGAGTGTCCAGACAGAATACAGCTGCAGTTTTTATTATACTGAAGTACATTTTAAATATTTGAATAAAGTTACTCTTGAAGAATTCTGTTCTAAATTATCCCTTCTGTTTTTTAAATTATTTTCAAAACAGAAACAAGACAAGTTTTTATCTTTTTTGTATTCATTTGAGCATAGATCCCTCTCTGCTTAATCTGCCAGTGCTTCATAATTTTGACAAAATCTGAAATGGTTGCTTTCTTCTCACAAACAAAAGATGGTATGTTGTGGTTACAAGTTAAAACAGAAGACTTTCTTCATTTTCCTGTACCAGTTTGTTCAAAAAGGCCATCTCAAATGCTGCTCAAAAGACTGTGAGGCTGCTGTGTAAGGTCTAGTACTGGTCTCTTCCCTTGTTTTGTCAGCTTCACTAAGACACTTGATTCAGGGAGCAAAGTTACAGAGCCTCCACTGAAGACTAACAGAGCTTCCACAGTCAATCAGCTATTGGATGCTATTGCAAGTGATCCACAGCAATATATCTGGGGTAAATCAGTTCTGTGCACCAGAACACTGCATTTAACATTATTAATTCAACCTTCTACGAAAACAAGGAAGAAAGTAACAATTTTAAAAGTACTAGTGACAGCAACAGACCAGTAACTGAAAAAGTACAGACACAAAACCTTGGTTGCCTCCTTCTCTTAAATACTGATGGAAAGCCAAGACAGAAAGTTATGCTTTGATACTTATGCTTTAGGTAAGAGAAATGAAAAGTTTTAACAAATCTCACCTGCATCCCAGGGGAATAAAAAATACCAAAGTCCTTGAAAGAGGATGATGGTGATAGCAAGAACAACCATGTTTTTCCCAAAAAGTCACTTATTATTAAATCAGATCATTGCAACTCTAAATAGTGAAAGTCAGCAATTGTGGACAAATGTCACTACCTCCTAAGAAGTCAGCCTAAGTCTGCTTCAAACAATATTTCAAGACTCAAGTGATGCAATGTGTGTTCCAAGCTGGCCTTTAAATAATTGTTGTAAGAAAACAGGGCAGTAAAACTCAGCCATTTTAAACAGACAAAAGACAGGGTAGAAAACATGTCTGCCTTAATATATTCCTATTATACTCTAACATGAGACATAAAAAGGGATCTTCACTTCATTGTAATAATTAAGAGTTCAGATTTACTTGAAAAAGAATTAATTATGTATCTTCCAAGAGATGCAGCTAACCAGAACAGAGATTTAAGGAGAATGTACTTCTCTGATTCAGAGATGGCTCTTAGTCAACACTGTGGAACGAACTGCTCTGAAGTGGGGTTCTCTGTGTATTCCTGAGTACAGGTTGATAGACTCACACCATGCACCTGAGAGCATTGTCCAAACACTCCTTGAGCTCTGTCAGGCTGGTGCTGTGAGCACTGTCCTGGGGAGCCTGTGCCAGTGCCCAAACACCCTCTGGGGAAAGAAACTTCTCCTAATAACCACCCTAAACCTGCCCTGACACAGCTTCAGGCCATTCCCTCAGTCCTGTCACTGTCACCCCAGAGCAGAGATCAGTGCCTGCCCCTCCTCTGCCCCTCACCAGGAGTTGTGACTGCACTGAGGTCTCCCCTCAGTCTCCTCCAGGCTGAACAGACCAGGGGACCTCAGGTGCTCCTCACAGGGCTTCTCCTCAAGGCTCTTCACCACCGCTGTTGCCTTGCTTTGGATGGTCTCTAAGAGCTTCACATCCTTCTTGTATTGTGGAGCCCTAAACTGCCCCCAGCACATGAGGTGAGGCTGCCCCAGCCTAGAGCAGAGCAGGACAATCCCCTCCGTGCCCAGCTGGTGATGCTGGGCCTGGTGTCCCTCAGGACAGGGATGTCCCTGCTGGCTACCAGGGCACTGCTGGCTCATATTCAACTGGCCATCATGGAGAACGCCCAGGACCCTTTCTGTATCACTATTTTCCAGCATCTCATTCCTCAGTCCACCCATCCTAGGTGCAGAATCTGGCACTAGCCCTTGTTGAACTCCATAAGTTGGCAATTGCCCAATCCTCTGCTTTGTTAAGATTTCTCTGCTGGGCCTCCCTGCCCTCCAGGGAATCAAGAGCTCCTCTCAGTTTTGTATTATCTGTATATCTGCTCAGCATCCCTCCCAGTCCTGCACCCAGGTCATTTATGAACACGTTGAAGAGCACAGGGCTGAGGACGGAGCCTTGCAGAACCCCACCTGTGACAGGTCACCAGTCAGATGTCACCATTCACTGTAACCCTCTGTGCCCAACCTGTGAGCCAGCTGCTCACACACCACATGGTGTGTTTATCCTGATGTGGGCTGGACATTTTGTCCAGAAGGATGAATAGAGTTAAAAATGAGAAATTACCTGTACTGACTGATATGCAAACCACTGAAAATCATATACAGAGCAAGTTCATCTCACACCTAACTTTTTACAGTCACCAATAAAGAAGATTTGTTTAGTAAGCTGATCTCTTTTTTAGAATTGCAAAATATTATCTGAAAGAACTGTGAGTTCTTGATAAGCAACACACTTAAAGAATAGACTACCAGTGAAAAGTTAAAAGATGTTGCTGCACACATTATAAAACACAGAGCAGACTGCTATTTGCAGCAAGTAAGATTTATATTACCGGTGAAATTGTACTTGTCCCTTCCACAACTGGCTGACATGCCTCTGCCACAGCTCGAACATGGCCATATCCAATTGCTGTTAGCAGTAATTTGGCTATTTTTAGAGCATTAAGGTAGGCACCCCTTCGAGTTTCCATATCTGCATTTGGCAGGAAGTTATTTCTGGTCAGCATGCTCAGCACAAGAGGCAAACCACCACTTTTCAGGAAGTTGTATTGGAAGTCACTGGCATCTTCTCCCAGAGGTGCACTGGCAGGCATTAACAAGGCATAAACTACCTACAGAAGAAAATAAAGAGTTATCTAATGGAAATGCACCAGCTTGGATATAGATGACTGAACATGAGATTTTTTAGCGATACTACATAAGCATTGCTTTGATAACATTAGCCATACACATGTTTATTCCAGTAAATTGTTAAGTATTTTCAATTGTTAATTTCAAATCAGAATTTGATCTTAGGCATCCATAATGTTACAGGGAGGATTGCCACAGAGAGAATTGACAATTTTTAAAGAACAGGCAAAGCATCACAAACCTCTGTTAGGTACAGCACTTGTGAGGCAGAAGGACCAAAGAATAGAGAATCAAGGGATGGACTAAGGCTGCTTTCCCCTAGCTTTGCATGATCTAAACAAATTGCTCTTAGTTTCTCGACCGTAGTGTTATCTGCAATAAAAACACAACTTATAAGCATTTTGCAGCAAAATTTTTCCACAAGCTAGAACAATTTACAATTATAAATATGAAAACATTTAAGTGTACCAGAATAGCTGCAAAAACTTAGAGACAAATTCAGACTAGAGAGTGTTCTGCAATGATTATTACAGTCAAAAGTGATCCTATTAAAGCAGTGCTACGAAATCACCTTAAAATACAATGCTCCACATTTTCACTACACTGTGGCACTGAACCCCAGTACCAACTGCAAACCATGCAACTTCACACAGCAGACAAGAAATAACTACTTGGGAATCTTACAGCTCTAATTAGGATAACAGTAATTAATTGCAGTATCAATAAATCACCAGAAAGTAGAAAATACTCCCATCTTCACTTCTATGTATCAGGTGAGAAATTATTATACAGCATATTACAAGATAAAAAAAAGGATAAAGTTAAGTTTTACCTGGTGGCATGAGCTTCATAAGAACACGAGCTCCATCTCTAAGAGGTGGCATATTTAGACTACTGCCCAAGTCTGCAACTTGCCAAAGAAAAGAGATGTATCGAGGATGCAGTGACATGATCTTAAAATAAACAAATTTTAAAAAAAAGTTGTTAGCCAAAGACAAAGTGTAAAAAACCCATGTTTGAACTGTAATTTCAGAAAATGCTTACCACTCCAGGCAAACAGCTTTCAACTTCTGGATTTGGACCATCACTGTAGTGATTGCCATGGTTGCCCGGAGAACCAGTTGAAGAGTCAGAAGAACTATCTGGACTTGAGGGCATATTAGAATTTATCTGTGTAAGCTTAGCTGTAATTAGCTGAAAAACACAATCATAGTTTTAATACTCTCAAAAAATTTAGATTCTTTACCAAATAAGCATCTCAAATAATGTTAATGTCATAATATATAAGAAGGAAGAATGGAATTATTAAACAAAAATAAATGATGCAGGGTATTTTTCAAGCATTTACAAAAGGGAAGGAACATCTGATTTGATGTAAATAACTAGCCAGCCAAACTCACCGTCTTATCTTTGAGATTCAGCTGCCCAATTAATTTTCTGTCATCTGCAGGATCTACCAGCTCACCCCCAATGAACAGCTCTACTTTTGTGTGTGCACTGTTGGCTTTAATGCGATTGAGGATGCAACGCCGCACTTGGCCAATCGTGTCATTTGTGTGAGACCAAATATCCAAATCTTCCACCTGCCGGCCTTGGTTTGGAAAACGAACTACAAGTGTGATATGTTTACCACGGAAAGCTCTGAAAAATAAACAAACCAGCAAAAGTTATTTTTTGCCCTCATGAAGTAAATTCTTTTCCTCCCTGCATTTTTTGCAGCAGGTATTTCAACATCAAATCTTTACATGGTATTTTCTAGTGTAAGATTTTGTGAAAGCCCCAGCAACTACGGCAACAACATATACAGAATCTTTCAAGAAGCCACACTCAATACAAATGCATTAATCATATGGTCAAATTTACAGTCAGGTTACTGACAGAAATTTTAGAAGTCTCTTATAAAGTTTTCTATCTTTTCTCTGTCTTGTAACTTCCTGATCAAAATGTGCAAAGCTTAATCAGACTGGCAATGACATTTTGCTCTTTTAGCAAAGCAATTCAAGCTTCAAATACACCAAGATCAGAAAAAGCCATCAGGCTGCTGGGCCTCAATGCGTTCTGCCAAAAGCTGTTGTAAGTTTTATACTAGAATTACAGTTTTTAAAATCACAATCTTTTTAAAAAGGTTAAAGTGGTCAAAAAAGGAAGAAATGGTTTCACATTAGCAGTGATCGCACGCCCCACAAATGGCAGGGAGCTCATTAGGAAAGATGTGCCCAGATAAGCCCAACAAAAGTAATCCCACGTAACAAAAGGCAAAACTTCCCATAAAGCTCCTTACTAACAAGGCCTGTGAAAGATTAGTCTAATCAAACAAGCAGCCCATACAAAAAAAAGATATACCCACAATCAGCAAGAAAACTTTGTTAGGACTAATCAATCAATCACAATCAATATATGCAGTAAAAAAGCCATAGCAACACTGCAAATTACTGACACATCATAAAGAAACAGCAATTGCTTCAATTTTTTGCACAAGAAGTGCATTTAAAGTAAGTGGATGAAAAACCTCCACTGTGTTTGAAAATATGTTAGCTGCATCATAAATCCATTGAGACGCCAAGGATTTAAGATAAACTTTCACTCAAGGACAAGTATAAGAAGAGTGAAAATATACAGAAAATAAATATACTTCAAAGTACTGTTCTCTTCTTCCTCTTCTTGTAAGGAGCTTACAGAATGCTTCACTTAAAGATAATTAAAAGTAAAACCTAGCAAAGTAAGAATGAGACCTCTAAGTGAATACATACATTTACAGCATGTTTTTGTACAATAAGACTGTAAGAAACAAAAAAGCCTTGCCAATGCTAATGTCAGGAACAGTACTGCTTTTAAGTAATTATTTGAAATAAAGAGCTATATCCAAAACAATGGAGCCTCAAGGTACATTGTGCTAGTTACAGAAAAAAACATCCAGTTCACTCTTAGATCTGCTGTCCCTTTCATATATTCTTGTATTTGCCTGATCTTTCAATTTTTTTAAAAAATACAGTGCCATGTATTAGCAAAGAAAAGGCAATTCCAAAATGCCATGAAACCATTTCCTGACTAGAAACCATTAAGAATGCAAAAATCCCAAGGATAATAGTATTATTTTAGTTTAACAGAAATCAAAATCATGATATTGCTTTTTCACACATACCTTGACATAGGTAGAATAGTTCTCTCTTCGTGGTAATCACTGTCACATTCATTTATATACTCCCTTAAAACAGTCAACACTCTCACCATCCTTATTGCTTCTTGTCTTGCACAGTTGATACTGTCTTTATCTCCATCCAACACACATAATGTATCATAGGAGGCTTTTAGACGATCGAAACAGGACTGAATGAAGTCTTCATGAATCACTACCTAATTACATTAAGAAATTGGTGTAATTACAAGACTATTAGAATCCATCTTTTCAGAAGGATGACCAAATGGTAGAGAAAACTAAAAGAGGTAAATTACTCAATAATGCTGTTTTATTCCAGCAACTCCCATCAATAAATAGCTCTAATTTAGCATTTCCATAATCTCATGTCATCAGTAGCTACAACCATATTGTATGCAAACAGGAAAAGTGAAAGTTTGGACAGAGAACACTGAACTGGACTATCACTTTTTCCTTTTCTCAGACTATGTTAAAGAATTCTTGTGTGCATGTAAATCCAGCACTACTGGAAGTGTCAGAGCTAAGCATATGCAGATGGACAGACTGATGCGTGCTTAGTAAGCCCAGACCTACAGCAAGACAGAAGCCTCCTGCCATCTGCCACTGCAGGAAGATACAGCTTGAATGGCTGTGAATTCACCTCCTAGAGCAGCTGTGCTGGAACTAGCAGCTCTGTAGATTATGAAAGTGTTTTTGAAGACAAGTAGAATGTCGGAGTTTTGAGAAATACACCAGGCAAGTTATCAACTGGAGATTGTCCAAAGGACGATATTCCTCCACTACATTTGTGCAGCCTCATAATTACAGGCTGGTTTGGGTTGGAAGGACCTCAGAGATCATCCAGTTCCAACCTCCCTGCCATGGGCAACAACCTAGGCCGGGTTGCTCAGAGTTGCATCCAACCTGGCCTTGAATACTTCCAAAGGTGGGGCACCCATAGCTTCTCTGGCAACCTGTGCCAAGTGGCTCAACACCCTCACAGGAATAATTTCTTCCTAATATCCAGTTGAAATCAACCCTCTTTCAGTTTAAAGCTTTTTCCTCTTGTCCTGTCAGTATACACCCTTGTCTAAAGTCCCTCCCCAGCTTTCTTGCAGCACTCTGTAAGTACTGGAAGACCTCTATGGTCTCTCAGAGTCTTCTTTTCTCCGTATCTTAAGAGCAGAGATGCTCCAGCCCCTTCATTATTTCCATGGCCTCTTCAGGACTCGCACCAGCAGGTCCTTCCCACGTTAGGGGTCTCAGAGCTGAATGAAGCACTGCAGAACCCCCTCCTGGACCTGCTGCCCAGGCTGCTGCTGATGGAGCCCAGGACACAGGTGGCATTCTGGGCTGCCGGTGCATGTTGGGCTTCTTGCCAACCAACACCTCCAAGTCTTTCTCTGCAGGGCTGCTCTTGAGCAGTTGTTTATCCCCCAGCCTGTATTTGTGCCTAGGACTGCCCAACCCTGCTGCAGAACCTTGCACTTGGCTTTGCTGAACTTCACAAAGTCCTCAAGTGTCCAGTTCTCAGGCCTGTCAAGGACCCTGTGGGTGACATCCCTTCCCCTTACCTTACACAAACACAGTATCTCTTGTCTGTCCACTGAACCACAGCTCCCAGCAAATATTACTGCAGAGTGAGAATATCTGATTTGCTCGACCTCAGCTTGACCATTACACAGAAACTCAGTGACCCTTTGCAAGGGACATGCCAGCAAAAGGAGAAAACATT
Organism: Sialia sialis; assembly: GCA_009812075.1. NCBI lineage: Eukaryota > Metazoa > Chordata > Aves > Passeriformes > Turdidae > Sialia > Sialia sialis. The sequence continues at coordinate 25,126,635 of VRYO01001681.1, read as the reverse complement.
CGCTAGTGGCAACACCCCACAGACCCGGACACTGAATATACTCCAGTGAGTAAGTGTCACAATTCACAGTGCAACAAAAGACTTCCCTCATATGACATTAACTGTTTTCTGAGCAGCAAACGCAAATACAGCAGATGAACTTAATATGAAAAATTATTGAGACTTCGGTCTGCAAATATGAGAAAAAACTTTAGTTCTGCATCTGCCCAGAATTTGATGATTGGACTCACCCTCCAAAACATGGAAACTATTTCCTGTTTTCCTTTCAACAACAAAAATATCACCAAACTGATTTTTAAGACTTTTTAAAATTCTATTCCAGTCTCCTCTTGTTGGTTTTTCTTACCTGATTAACTTGTAACCTTGGGCCAAGATTAGTATAGATCTCTTTAAGAAGGTCTATTGCTCTGTTTGCGATGTCATCATTTCCCTGAATCACAACCTACCACAATTGAAAAAAAAAGAATTAGCATCTCTTAAAACTTGCTGGTAGAAAAACAAAAACCAAAATTACTACGTATCTTGACACAGCAGTATGCCTATCTTATGAGGTGAAAGGGACTATAATGTTTAGTTACAAAATACAATCAATACAACTTACACTTAAGATGATTAGATGAGCAAACAAATTAACTAGTTTAGAAGTTCAGAGCTGGCAAAAAAGGCTCATGTTCTATAAACAGACTAAAAGTAGTGTTTATATGCTCATGTTCACATAATATTTCAAATTTTCCTTTGTTTTGGAGAACAAGAAAACCTGTTCAGATGCTTCAACAGTCTACATCATCAAACAGAATTTCCAAGTATTTAAATGGCTGTGAACGAGTAGAAAAAGGACAAGCAAATGAATTCTGCTTTTAACCTGATAATATGAATTTCAATGACTAGTCACCAGGTCTGACAGCAGGTTTTACAGACAACCCCTGAGGGTACTGAGCTGAAGCTTCATGAGTTTTCTCATGCTGATCAGAGTAAGTTGATTCCCAAAACTAAAACAGGCTAACATTCTGTGGGGACTCTGTTCACAAACACCATGTCAACTTCTTGCATAAAAATTGGAATCTACTATTAACGCCAAGATTAAAATACCCAACCTTCAACAAGCTACAACCAGAATTACTGAAGACTGCTGCTATACACATTTTACAAACACACAGCCATGATAATCATGTCACAGTGCACCACTAATGCTGCTCTAATTGGGCTCTCTAATGCAATTCTTGAGAACCAGAAATACTCTGGAAAAATTAGGTTACAGTTTAGATACCGATGGTTTTCACCAACAGATTTGGCAAGCTTCAGGAAGCTTCAGCCTTCCAATTGAAAAGGAAGATTCTACACATAGAGAATAAGTGGTTATATGGAATCTACAGACCCTAGAAAATCACCTCATTTAGCCAAAAGGTTGCGGTTATAAGAGGAAGAATCAGACCAGCGATCACTTCCACACCAGAAGGAATGCCTTATGAAGTGCATGAAACAAGGCCTAATTACAATGGGCATGTGATAAAAAGAGAAATCTCAGATCATTCACGTGGAAGGACCTTCTCTTCTCAACAATATAAGCAAATTTTTAATTTCATGTGCACACATAAATATACTTATGTTTCAAATAAGTTTCCATGAAACATCAGTCTGCAAAGTTACCAACTTGCACACTTGCTGGGAAGACAGCGGAGTCAAAAGCCATGCATTTAGTTGGAAAAAGTAGATTTTTGTCATTTCAGTCCACTACTAATAAATTACACATTCCTAAAATCATAAAGAGACTGAGAAAGTCTTAGCAGTTAACCTTTCAGATGCTTCCTTCAATTAACTCACCCTCCAAAGGTAGTCTAATCCTATTAATTCCAGATCATCCATCATATAGGCTCGTCTCTTTGCTACTAGCTTTCCTTCTCGACAGTTCACAGCTTTGAAGAAACGTTCAAAACATTTCATTCCATTTTCTGTTAATAGGGAAGGATCCAGCTGAAGCACATTATTTTCAAAGAAGTCCTTATTAATGTCAGGGTCTAAGTCTGGTTCATCCCCCATTAGTTTGGAATACCATTTAAAACAGGCTTCGCGATCACAAAGATAAACCGCATTTTCAGCTAAACACTTCCATATTTGCTTCGCCTGAGGGGCACAGAGCCACAGCTGACCATCCTTCAATAAAAATCTTGAGCAAAACAAAGAGACAATTAACAGCACTGTCTAAGAGACATCCAGAGTTACAATTCAGTAAAATGTACAGGCACAAAGTTGGATATGCACATTATACATGTATATATCACAAGTAAGAAAATATTATTTCTAGCATCAGTCCACTCATAATTAGCCCCATGATATCTTAGTAATTTTGAATGGATCAAGATCTTTTATTCCAAATAGAAAAAGAACACAATTCAGTAAAAAAGCACCCTACACAAAAACACCAAGCATTGTTTACATTTTATATACAAAGAAATGCACATTTATTAATGTAAACTATTTCGATTAAAAATCAAGGCACAACATACGAGAATAAATCAATTCTGCAATTATTCACTATGTTTTAACACTTGCTTTAGAAAAATTGCAAAAAAGATATCAATAACATGGAGCAGAGCCAGAAGCTGAAATCAATGAACTGGAAATTTTTCCTTTTATTTAAGCAGGATTTTCAAATGTCTTCAATTATTATGAAGTAATTATTAAGAACTTCAATTCTGAGAGCTAAGGATGTTTCAGGAGGAGCAAATGATAATCAAAGTTCTTTAGATTAATTTTTCTCATTCAAAAATTTTTTATGTAAAAGAAATCAGGGACTGAGTTATGGTAATGCTTTTCAGAAATTGTTACACACTCTATATTTGACATCCACGGGACTTCATTAATTTCATTACGAAATTTCATTCATGTACATTAACAAATAGTGAACTTAAATGTAAGGAAGTTGCAATTTTTATCATGCAGGAGTGACACATTAAGTGTGCTATCCATATGCAATTGTGCAATTTCACTAAACAGTTAACACTTCAGTTTAGTTAATGAGAATTCTTGATAAAATTTTAAAAAGTAAAATAAAATCTCCTTTAGAAAACAAGGAAAAATAGTTCAAAACTTGACAGTTAAAGTATTTTTACTCATCTAAAAAAAGGTTAAAACCAAGTAGGAAAAAGCTGAGAGACACTTAGTCTAAAAAGCATCACCATTCTGCATCTCTATGATGAGCAGAGATTCTTTGGTTTTTTATTTTACTGCAAAAGGAGCTGGCCAAAATCATCCAAATTATTTTTTTACTGCACTTTCTTTCTGGGGCTCCGTTGCTGCCAACACAACATCAGCGACTGACAAAAGTACATGGCAGTTTATGATCATGGATTTAAATCTGGTGTGATACAAGTAAGGACACATGGCCATATCCCTACTTGGAATGCTTGAAATTTTAAATTAAGTTACCCCAATAGGAAGGTAACTGTATCCACACACACTATATTTAGCCAGTAAGATTCTGCACAATGACAGGAAAAATATAAATCTTAGTGCAGAATAAGAGCCTTGGATTCCAAAGAGTCTGATAAACTTTATTTGAATATTCCAATGGTAGCATAAAAGCCCTCCAGGAAAAATCCAAACCAAAAACATTCCCTGTATTTTTTAACTGAGTTTTGAAAGAAGTTAACAGAACAAATTAAAGCTATAGAAGAGAAAGAAATGCAAAGGGTTTTTCTTTAAAAAGCATTCAAAGTATTCTTACAGAAGTTAAACAAATGTTCAAGTTAAAACTCACCGTAAGAAGTTAAGTCGCTCCTGAACTTCCTGCACGTGACTGTATCGGCTTCCTGGTCTCACAGTTTGAGGATCATATTCACCATGCTCTGCAAATAAAATGTTTTATTAGACAACACATTCAGAAAAGTGATGCTGACTGCAGAAGACAGGATGTCTTTGAAGACTTTTTACTCTGAATATACTCCAAATCTAGTACATTTTCAGTGAGGTCTATGAGTGGAGTTCAGCAGTTAGCTACCAGTTAATGCTTCTTCCTAAGCTGAGCACAAGCAAAGACTACTGAGGTCTATAATCAAATCAGAAAACAATTATGTACAGATACATGTGGTCACAAAAGTGTTTAAGAACATTTAAGAACTCGCACTCTACTTATTCAAATAATTTTTTCCTATTTTCAAGTAGTCAGTTTGACGTCAGAAGTCAGTGCTTTTTTTCTGAGGATGCTTTAGTTTTGTTACATGGCATCTTTTCCAGAATTTAATTTTTCTATTTTTTAGGCTTTTTCTTCTCCAGAGGAAAACATGACTCCATTTCTTTATCACCTTTATACACAGCTGTACATGCAACATCACTCAGAGGAAGAAAGTATAAGACAACTTTGTTTACTGCAAGTTTCCACATTTAAACCCCAACTGCCTGTAATACTGACAAGCTTGAAACAGAGGAAGACTTTTGAAAATAAGCCATGAACTCAGACTTTCATCTGCATTTTGTCTAAGTTCAGCATAATATTTTCTGAACAAACAGCAATTTTGTTCACAGGAACATGGTTTTGGTGTGGTTTTGTTTGGTGGTTGGCTGTTTAGATTTTTTCAATTAAAGAGATACAATCTAGATCTGCACTTGCATTGCCTTCATCTGTACTAGCAGTATTTCATCAAGACACATATTCATTATGATTGCTACATTAGAAACTAATTAATGCTGTATTTCTTATTCGCAAAGGTGCACAGATTGCCTTTAACTAAGGTGACCCAGCCATGGTAGAGACCATCTGATGACAACATCAAGACTAATACAGAAATTTATCTTCAGAGCTGAAAATAGCAATCTCCTATTACATCAGGCAGAAGGGAAAAAGAAGCACATCAGTGTTTCAAAATAAAGAGAAAAAGAATTGTCATAAATACTCCTCTCTATATCCAGGTGTTGTGGGTGAGTTTTTTGTTTGATTTTGATTTGTTGAGGGGCAGGTGGTGGTGTTAGTTTATTTTCACTGTGGGGACTATCTGGGCTTTTTCTTCCTGACTAGAGTTTAATGCACCATCCCAACATCAATAGTGGCAATGACAGGAGAACTCAAACCAGCTGCAGAAAAGGCACTGTGGACGTACCTCAGAATTCTGAAAAACTTGGAACTACAAAAAAGTCCACTTGCCTAAATCTTTTCTAGATCATATTCTTTACACATCTTCCAGATTTATTTTCTACTCTGAACATCCCACACAAGTCAAAGTATGATCTCCTTAAACATTCCTCTTACATACTGGAGGTGAAAACAATTGGCTGAAAATTTAAGTATAATTAGTGATAAACACACAGAGAAGATCATATGGTACAGTTTCTACAAATCCATTTCATTAACACTTTGGATTTTTTATTACTGCAGAAAAACAGAAATAAAGGAGAATTGATGAGAAATCTTTTAAAATCTTCAAAAGATCTCTAATAAATCATTGAAAAGATGAAACTGTGACCTCCTTCAGGACTACAAAATCCAAGAGCAGTTGTTTCATCTCATGGAGGACTCTGCAGAGCTGAAGGAAAGGATGAATACAATAGAAGGGAAAATCACAGAGCATGGAAAAAATTCAGTAACATAGATTAGGCTTCTCTTTAACCTTAAAAAGGAAAACATATAAAAGGGAAGTATCCCAGGAAACACTATGCATTGGTGAATAACAGAAGAACAGGAACACTGTTCTCCATCACCGAAGACTTCAAGGAAAACAAACATATGGCAAATTCAAAATTAATTTTAAATTATCCAAATTACATAGTAATAGCAGTGTTAAATGCCAAGAATATCTGTCGATTTTTTATTTTTTATTTCTATGGCATCTGTTTGACCTGTGCTGTTTGGATCTTTGCCTTGAATTTTGCCCCTCTGCCTCGTTCACCTTCTCCAGCCAAGCTTAATTCTACAGCTTCCAGTTCTTTCTGTCTTCACATGCATAATCTTCTTTCTTCCCCTTTCATTTATTCCCTTTCATTTATATGGCCCCCTGGCATATCTTCTCTCCCACCATGAAGTCATGGAAGACAAATTTCAGAGTTCTCTATGTTCTGCTCTATTTAGCATATAAAATTGAAAATTAAAGTTTTTGCACAGGAACTGTGGATTTCAGTCTGAGCACAGTATCTGGAACATGAGGAAGATTTCCTGGTTTCCCTTAATAATGTAATAAAGCACTTAATAAAAAGCCCCACACTATTATTCATCTGCTTTTGTACTCTCATACAAATTAGAACTTCTGCAGCAGCTTCATCTCAAGAAAGAGCAATTTAATTGCTTTATAATTAGATTAAATTTAAACCCTTTACACCCTTGTAATTCCTACTGCATTGAAGGTATTTGTATTAGTGCTTAACTGAGTCACTATAGATGGGGAGGGGCAGGGCAATGTGGGTTTTTGGGAAAGGAGAAGAATCATGCAAAACATCAATCTAATTGTTCTGCCCTCAACAATGTGATAGGTCGCAGTATTTTCAAAAATGACCTTTTGGCTTGAGAATTAAAAAATAAGGTACATTAAAAATAGTTCCTACACTAATAGTGAGAACAGACCAAATCACTTAATATTATTTTAACATTAATTAGTGCAATGCTATCATTAGTTAAGGAACTTAAAGTAGGGTAAACCCCACCACATACTCCTGAATAGAGAAATACAGCTGCAGAAAGTAGATTTAACTGAATGTTCCTCTCACTAGCCCAAACCCCGCTGAAGTGACCATCTACACAGAGCATCACTATTTACATAAGTCCTCAAGTAGGTATTTCAGGTATCTCTTATATAAAATACATATATACATACATACATACATACATATATATATATTTAATACTCCAAAACACATGAATTCCAAAAGGCTACCTTTCTGTGCCCTGGTAGACAGATTTAAGCTTTCCAATGTGCAAATATCCTGTCCTCTCTAATGACCTATATTTAATCCCTCTAGAACATACTGTGTCACTTTTGAGAGGCAACAGAAACGCTGCCAGACTATTATGAGGCGAGGGTAGAACAGTTTCTGATTCCAGTCAATAAAGTCAGTGCTGGGGAAAGAGGGGTGTAAATCTCCTCCTGTCATTTCTGTTGGCATGATTTTATAGTTAAAGAACTGTGGTCCAGTGTACCGAATTTCCTGCTCCACTATTCTCCTTCACTTCCACGCCCCTACCTCAGTAGCTAAAAGTTAACCCAGAGTAAGAGGGTAAATTCATCAGCAAAGTGCTGGATTTAGCCGAAAATACAAAAATACTATCACAATGTTGCTGCCCAAGTGCTGCTAATAACAAATATGGCAAGAAAGCCTGAACAGGAAAAAGAAATTGTATCCCTGTGGTTTGAAGTCCTTCTCTGTGACAAATTCCAAATATTGGCTGCAAACTGAGGTGATTAAAAGCACTTCTCAAAGAAGTCTTCAATATTCAAAACTAGAAGTTTTACTACTAAAATCTTACACAAAAATAACTACCCTAGCCTAAGTAGGGCAAGATGATTTTTAATCAATCCACAGATAAACAACAGCTGCTATTTTCTCATATTCTGTGCAAAACACACAATTTCCATTATAAAAAAAGAAAAAAATTAGTATTTTAAGCTGTTCTTACTCAATGAGTCACCACAAAAACTAGTAACCTTTCAAGAATCTGGGATTCTTGAAAATTAAACAAATAAATTCCATCATTATTATGAGAATTTACTTTTAACTCTATTTTTAACTGGAGTTCTATACTCCAGAAAGCAACTTTGATGTTAAAACTCACCTTTAGCATACTGCCTCATGCTTTCCATGTATGCAGAGAGGTTTTCTGCAACCAGTGTAACGAGGGCGTGATTGTGCTGAAGTTGATTGATTAAGTCATGTCGGTAAAACACATGGGGACTTCGCTGTGTTTGACTGAAATTCAAATACAAGTGTTAGAGGAAAAGAAAGAAACTTTGCACCAAATAGTTCAGAAATCAATTTAAGAGACACATCTTTGATGCAAGAACCGAATTTTCCTGCGGCATCTCAAATGGAACACAGATTAAGTTTCTGACAATATTTTTCTATCTTCTGACATATCAACAGTTCTTACCCATTACTAAAGCAGCTAGTTTATGAGGATTATATGGTTACAGTATGTATGGAAAACATCAAAGCAATGTGAGTAGCTCAGTGTGCTGGAGGGAGAATATCTGCAGCAAGACATAAGATGAATAAACACCTGCCCAAAATGCACAGTAGAGACCCTCAACTACAGTGTAACTTCAATATGCATAACCCTGGTTTCTCCCACAACCATCTGATACTCTTTCCTATATTTAGCATTAAAACACCAAGTAAAACTCAATACCATAGTCAAAGTAGACTAGCCAATGACTACACCAATTATTTCAATACTTAAAAAATGTAAAAACAGTATTGATTTTTTCTAACAATAACTATGTGGAAAACTGTTACACAGAGCATATAACCTAAAAACCCTCAGAAAAACTCAAGTAAGGAAATATCTCAAACAAATATTGTAAGTTAAGTGTATTATCAAGACCTGACAAAAAATGTTGCTCTTAAACAACACCAGAAATATTCAGATGACAAAAGCAAACTACAAAGATAAATACAGAGCTTGTGTCCAAGACCCACATGCCATGAACACTATCGAACTGTAGAGCCTGGGGACTCATCACCTCTCCAGAACACCCTCAAAATGTCTCAGCTGTGCAGCTGTAGATCAGAGCATTGATTTTGACCGGATCAACCAGAACTGCTCTTCCATGGTATAGAGAGAAAAAATGGAAAACAAGTGGGTATGGAGGTAGAGCAGCATTCCTCACTGCCACTCAGCCAAACCCACAGCCAGCCCTAAAGACAGATGTGATTTCCTTTCTTTCAACACTGAAACAAGCAGAACCTCAGAATTAGCTGGGTGGATTACAGGTAGGAATTCTCATCCTTCCTGGGAAAGAGGGTATCTGTACTACATGGCCTACAGCACTCCACAGTAATGCCACAGCTTTAGAGAACAGTGGGAGAAACAAGAAATCCCAGTTCCAGCAGAGGCTGACAGTGATCTTTGCAGCTGATAACCACATTTCACAATAGATGTAATAGCAACAGATAAATTGATTCATTGGCCAAAGATCAGTGTCCATCTGGGTTTAAAGACAGAAGCCATCAACACCCTGCCAATAATTTTGTTATCTGCAACCAACAGATTTTGGGCTGCTAAGCACTGTGGTTTTCAGAAGATTAAATTTCGTAACATGCAGAATTTTCTAAAACAGTTTGAAAGGGGCACTTCAAACACAAATTGTGTTAAAAACGCTCAAATACCCAGACATTTCTCAGACAGAAAACAAAATGGATGGAAGCATGAAAAAAGAAAACATATAGGACTTCACATATGCAGAACATTCTCTGTTTTCACTTCAAGAAACTTTCTAAATCTGTTTCATTCCATCTCCACCAACCTCCTGACTCAGAATAAGGCAGCAGCAAATCCAGCAAAGGACTGGATGTCTATTTTAGTGTTACCCAAGATGTTACCTCCAGAAAGAGAACTGCATTCACGAAGGGTAACAGAAAATAAGAACACTGATTATCTGGGAAATACATATGATCAAACAATTAAAGGAAGGAACAAATAGAAACAAGATGGGGTGTTTTGTGGCATCAAAGATATTGGAGTGTGTATTTATATTCATAATATTATGCAATTATATCAATGTCACACAGTACAGTAAAACCAAAGCTTTATCAGCAGAAGGCTACAGCGTTCTGTGTTAGATATTTTTTTATTTCTCTTCCTTCTCAGCCTCATGCACACAGTGCATTTGTACACAGATCCATACTGCTTAACAAAGACTTTGAAAAGCTTAATAACTGAAATAACAAGAGTTACGAGCTGTGAGTTACAACAGTGATCCTGAACACTTCCGATGCTATTTTGATCCACTGCTAGGATGGACTCAAAGACAAAATGACTGTCTTTAGGCACAGGAAGAAAAGCTGATCTGACAAGAGCTTCTAGCGTGTTTTCTAGTATTAAGGCAAAGTCTACATGCAACTAAAATTTTCTTTAAGCATCTAAGGTTAGGCTAATATGATGTTGCCACTGGGACACCATCATTTAACCTTTAATATTATTACAGATTAGTTGCTAATGTGCAATAACTAAGGAGCTTGAAAAATAGATGCTAACAGCAAAACTCGTATTTCCATTGTGTTTATACTAAATGGATACCAAAAGTCAATCTGTAGAAAGAAAAAATAGCATTTTGAAAGGCATGACAAAGTATTTTGGATTATGAAAAAGGACATATCTAGAATGCTTATTTGTTAGAAAAATACTGGCAAACTAGCAAAGGCAAAATTCCAAACAACTTAATTTACATGAATTAAAAAGAGTTATTTATCTCAAATTTTATAAGTTAATTATTTATCTGCACATATAACTCAATATAATACTACACATGTAACTCAGCTTTTAAAGATGACAGTTGTGCTAACTAAACAAATGCTATGTACTACTAAAAGAGTGCAGATTATTCACATGAAAAATCCAACTCACAGTGACCGATCCCCACAAATTTTACTGCTTAGGCTAAAAAGTGACTTGAAGCATCATTGTTGCCTTAAAGCACTATGAAACCTATGAACTCTCAGTGTTCAGTTAATTCTCCTGGCAAGTAATTTAAGAGACTGCTCTTCTAGTACTCAGATAGATACAGGTCAAACTTAAGCATCTGATATTTGTCTACAGGAGACTCTACCATCCAATGCAGAGAGAATTAAGATGATTATTACTAAAGGTCAGTATTTTGAGCAATCAAGTTGCTAAGTATAAAATGCCCAAGTATTAATAAGCCTCTTTGCACCCATAAGAGTCCTTGTATTTATATTAACATTATTTGCTGTTGCAATACTGGTTAAACTGAACTTCCTGACACATGTAGCATTTCTTTGTGGTCAGGGAGCTAAATTTTGCCACAGCAATTGTATAACCAATTCATCACTGTTTAAATGCATGAATAACTAGCAACAATTAAAACCTCCCCCTCAAAAGAATTTCTACAGTGCCAATGGCATAAGATAATTTATACAGATTTTTGCCAAGAATCAGCAGCACTTGCTGATCTGGACTGAACTTTCCATTGCCACTGCCAGTCAGCTGAGCCACCTCAAAAGAGCAGCATAAAGAATATGTGCTCTGACATGTTTTTAAGGCAGATTCACAAACATCTATTTGGACCTATTTTCACTCCAAATTCTAGAAGGATGTTAAAGTTTTAAGTCAGATAAGGCAAGCTGATAGGAAGAGGTATTGTATGCATGCATTACGGTTTCCAAATTGTATCAATATTAAGAGTGATGAGAAAATTCAGAGGACTGGAAAGTCACTGATTATTTTAAAATTATGTTTTTACTCAGTAAATTTCCCAGTCACCCAGGCAGTAATACCACCTGATTAAAACAACTGCCTCAACAGTACAAAGGATTTTTAAGTTCCTTGATTAAAACTTCCAAGTTCACTTTCCTACAACATTTGTTTTCAAATTTTGCATAAAAATAAGGTGCTATTACATACAGCAATGCATACTGCCCTGAAATCTGAAGAAGGTATGATCAGATTAAAAAAAAGAGGAGAGACATTCAAACCATTTAACTGTGCACAGACCATACAGGAAACCTACACTTCCACAATCAAAAGAAGTTTGGTTCCTCCCAAGATGACTTCAGAGCAGAAACCTAAATCAGTGCCTTGAATGCTGGAAGTGTTTCAGTAATTACTTAAAGCAAAGCATCTTTGTTAAGGCACTGTGCTAAAAGCATTCAACTTGGATAACCAGGTAGCTTGGTTTGCATGGATCCTGCAGCATGAAAAAGGTTAAGCATTCCAAGACACAGAAAACAGACTTTTCTGAGAATTAGCAGGTAACTTTGTGAGCTTTTTGGATAACCTCAAACAATCACTAACGTAAAACTGTAAGGAATTAACATACACAGAAAATTTGAGAAGTATGTTGCAAACTAAACACATAAAGAAAACTCCAGAAGTCAGGAATGCAACATTATCACAGCTCCCGAAAATGGTATCAATGTGCAAACTGAGGCTTATTTTCCTCAACTTCCCCTGATTTTATCCTTCTTGTAAGCTGACTGTATAGCAATGTTGACTTGCATACTTTATCTGCTTACAAGAATAAAACAAAGCACTTGCACAACACTGATAAGCCAACAATATTTTTCAGGAGTTTGTAAAAATCCTGACATGGATACAAATACTCTTAGGGGCTCAGTCTTTCTTACTGAGAAGATATTTAAAATAATTAAAACAATAATGTGTACTTTAACAAGTCCAAACTGATAATGACTTCTCATTATTTCTTCCTTTCAGAAACAAACACCAATTGAACCCCTCACAAAACAAACAAACAAACAACGCCCTCACCCCAATAAAACAAATTCCAGACATTTCTAATCTATTACATCCAGCAGAGACAATTAGTACAGAATTTCTCCCAGATCACAAAGTTATCTTTGATTTTAAGCATACGAACTATATGACTTGCAAGAATTTATCATCAAAGAACAAGGATGGATGGCTTTGCTGGTGTATGCATGTGTGCATACAGCCATATAAAACATATTTATGCTTCATAAGCTAATTCCATTGTTAGGCACGAAAGCCCATTAATAACTGAAAAAGAAACCCAGATTTTCCACCAGATTACCATAAAAATTATTAAAAACACATATGAAGAAGTAGTTAATGATCTCTTACCAAACTTAGGTGTCTGACTTTTTAGACACTATTTATACACACTAGAACAAACTAAAGACCATCTTCCAACAAGGGTGACACCTACACTTTCCAGACCTCTTGCAAAAAAAAAAAAAATTCAACCCATCCAACTTTCAACAGACAAAATTTTATCTGAATTTATCTCTATTCTTACCTCAAGTTCTGTGGTGCTTCACCAAACAAACTGCAAATTTCTCTAATTTGTTTCAGTGCAGGAATGACCCATTTATCATTTGTGCGAAGTTCTTCTATAAAGCGATCTATCCACTGGATCTTTTGTGTATCTCGATCCTTAAAGAACAGCAGTTTATAATCAAAATCAAGCACACTGCAGAACTACCCTAATTCCCTTTCTTTGTTTCCAAGATAGAACACACAAAGTCAAACAAATACTGGATCACCTGAGTTCTGAAGCTTAAAAGCATAACAGAAGTAGCTGAGCAGCACTACAGGCTGGCAGAAGCTACCAGTGTTACAAACTCCCTGCACTCCAGCACTCAGTACTTATTCAACAAGTGTTTAAATAATTTGCTCTCTCTTCTTTCATTTGTTTCTACTCACTGTCATAAAATATCAGGAAACAATGAGAAATTGTTTCTTAACAAGATGGTTAATGGATTCATTTCAAACCATAATTAATTACTGCTCTGACAGACTTCCACAGAAGTTTGGGTGGGGAAGGAGAGTATAATAGTATGAAAAGGATCTTGCTAGGTCTTTTCTAATATTATACAAGACAGATAAGGACTTACTGGCAGAAAAAATCCTCAACAAAACCCACTGAAACAAATCAGCATGAAGTTTGGGAAAAGGCAAAGGGGGGGGGCTGCTTTTCATTTCTCCCTATTTGTTTTGGTAGGGTTCTTTTCCAATTCTTCCAGTGTGTTAATTACAGTATGTCACCAACTGAAACAAGACAGGCAAACTGGTGTACTGCACTCTCTCCCATTAAAGCACCAACAGGATTGATTAAAGCATCTCCTGTAACATTTTAAAAGTACAAGCATGTTGGAAGAACCATACAAATTTATGTAAGTAACACTTTTGTTAGATTACCAAATATCTTGATTTTTGCATGGGGAATGGAAGACAACTCTGATTTCATACTGGATTACTCACCTGTGAACAGCTGTAATCTAAGATTTTTATATGGGCACTAAGAGCCTGGTCCATAATATCAACTGGCACATCATCACTGTGAGCCAAATTCCACAAAAGGTTCAGCACTTTGTGTGCCATCACACCATCCTTGTCATCCTCTGCAAGGCGACGAATTAACTCAAGCAGTTTCTCACGCTGTTTCTTGCTTGCATTTGTCCAACTTGCCTAAGACAGTATTTTAAAAAAATATTATGGAATTCCTTTTTTTCAAAATGCCACACACAACCCACACTGTTAACAAATGATGCAACAACGAAATGATGTAACTACATAAAGAACTTTCACATTAATTCCTGTCATTAATAATAAACTGCAAATTAGAGGAATACATAAGCCAGGCACAACTGAAGAGCTCTTTCAGTATTTGCAACCACAGCTTATTCAACTTGAGGCTTAAAAAAGATGGTTCTTTGTTTAAAGATCACAGATGTGCTTGAAATAGTTAACAATCAGAGCAGACTCAGCTGCTTCTTTCAAACACTTTCACAAAACTCCTGTACTTACACTTGAAAGATTTCATAAATAACTTCAAATCATTACACATAAGTAAAACTTCAGTATCACTTGTGCCTCTGAATCTGACTGAAACACATTGCCCTTTTTCCTGGCTAAGTTTTCAATATAACATCACTTCATATTCATCTCTCAAGGTCAGACACAACAGTTTACACACAAAACCTCTGAGCACTGGGTTACGTATCTGAACTACAGAACATTAGACCCACATTCACCAAACTACAGGACCAACTAAACAAAGCACAAATTGCATGTAAGCCAAATTATGACTAGAATGTATTTATCTAAAAAAGAGAAAACAGAGTTCCAAAGCTGGTTTGCATTTTCTAGCACAGCAGATCATGTCCTGAAAGTGAAACAGTAAACCAAGCCAGAGAGCACCACTACTGGAAGCTGCAAATGTTAAATGTTATACATAAAAGCCAGTGAGTAACATAAACTTTCAGAAACAAGTTGTTTTGCCATTTCAAACAAATCACTATGTGTTTATAAACATTCAACTTTATCTTCCTGAGACTGTTTCGTTTTCTATTTAAGCTAAACAGAGAAAAGTTATTACATGATAAAAGAGGAAGTTGGGGGAGCAGGGAACGGAAGTCCTTGATCTCCTCTACTTAAAAGATCAAAAGTAGCACTGCCCAGTAAACCTGACAAAACCTACTCTAGTGCCAGGAAAAAAACATAATTTACTGAATCACCTAACACTTCTTAATTTACAACAAATGCAAAAAAGTTATTTATGATAAATAACTTACTTGGAAAATTCTATATTCCTAGGATTGCTAAACGTAACTACAGGCTTCACAGACCTGCATTATCCTGAAGTGTTTAAACCAGAAAACAAAACTGTCTACTAAACAAACATAAGCAGCCTTTGTTTTAGACAGGAAGTAAACAGAAAATCTCACAAGGAGTGCTCATTTAAGAACTGCCTTTCTAGAATTAAATATTGCAGACTATTGCCACGTATTAAAAAGTCTTTTAACACACAGAAATTGAGAAAATCTGAAAGTAGTAGAAAGAAAAACGCTTGAAAAAGCCACAAATTCACACACACCCTCACAACCCATTTCCTGAAAACAGTCAAAACACAGAATTACCTTAAAACAATCAAACAGGTGATCAAGCTGTTCAGGAGAGAAATCCCAAGCTAATTTTGCGAGGAGATCATGTACATTTTTTACAATGGCTTCATGTTTTCCTGCCTGTAAGGAAGGGAAAAAAGAATCCACCAACAATTCATACTAAGTCAAGCACCAATACTTAATTTTTACAGGAAGACTGTTACAGGTGGCCAGCAAGAAAAGCTGACGCTGTGGGAGCAGCAGAGCAAACTGAATACTTCACTGGGAATTCACAATATTTAGATTTCCCTTTTAAGTCTAGGCATTTAAGTGTGCTTTGTCTGTGCACACAAGTTATTTATTTAGAACATAAATACCGCAGCATCAAAATATTTATTTTTTTGTTCCTGCTACAAAATCAAGCTGGGACAGTGGACAATAAAATCTTAAAGGGTATTTTTACTTAAAAACTGATATTTTAATGGTTTTTTGTAGGGGATTTTATGGTTTGGGTTTTTTTAAATAAGGAATTACTCAAAATCCACTTCTGAATTTCATGGAGATGTTTTAAAACCAATTTTTAGTATTTCTACATAGTTTCTCAGGCTGAAGTACTTCCTTTGTGTTAGTGAATTCACAGACAAATAAAGAACAAACAACTTGTTATCGATGTTTTGAAGTCCAGCAGCTTTTAAACTTACAAATCCACCAATGAAACAACTAAGGACAAGAAGCTGAGTTCTATACTAGACACAGTTTTAACTGAGAGTTTGGTGTACATCACAGTTTTGACATTTAAGGAGGAAGACAATAGGGGAAACCAGCTAGTTCCATTTAACTCTGAGCATGAAGAAATTTTTTTGCCCAGGCTGGAAAACACATCCCTTACTTTACATCTGTACTCAACACCAACAGATGTGGACTATGAGAATCAATAGCTGATTTACTGTGGAAAATTTTCCTGTAAGCAAGCAATAAAAAATGCAAAACAAATACCTAGAATACACATTCTGATGTAATTAATCTTATACACTATTAAAAATATATGTATAAGCACTTTTGAAATTCAATTCCTACTAAAAACTTCCATCAATAATTTAAAACCAAAACTAAAAACCAAAACCAGACTAAAAGCTTTATTACATACTGTGCCTTTAATTCTTTATAAGATGCCATACATTTTTGTTTTGAAAAAAGTCATTATAAGTAGTAATGTTCCTTTTCACATTATGGGTCAGATTACTAGAAGGGGAATTACTAAACCCTTCATTCCACTTGACTTTGGAAAACGTCTTGTAATCTTTTTCCTCTTACCAGACCATTTCCTGGATATAGAAAAACTGAGAGCATGCAGGGCAGAAAGAACATCTATAATATAACAAATAAAAGGAGAAGTATGGCCAGCTCCTGGGGGAAGCAAGAAGAGCAAGAATAAGGAAGGTAAGAACCTCGATATGGGGAAGCTGTTAAGCACTGAAGGATCAGCGGAAGCAGAACCAGACAGTGGGAGGAGGTAAGGACCTGGTGTGTGACCTGCCAGCTTGCTGCACAGGAATGGGGACATGTCTGTGAAGCTCCAGGCAGTTAAATACTCCAGAATGGAAGTCATGAGACCTCAACCTCTGCCATTCTGTATTTTGTACAGCTGGATCTTTCCCTGCAACTCCAGAGGTTGCAATTTAATGCTTGCATTTAGAGATTTCCAGCATTATTCCTTTAATCAAATACAGTTCTGTATTGTGAGCACTGGCTTTGTAAGACATGAAAACACTTCAGTAAAATTAAAACTTAGGTTGCCTTTGAAAGGCAAAAGCAGCATCATTGCATTACTTTTAGTAATACTAAGAGTCTCAGGTGCATGCTCACGCTCTAAACCCAGGCAGCAACCCAAGTGCTTGAGCCTGAAAGCAAAACCTCCCCACTGGTGCACTGAGGCCAAGCTAAAATAGCCTGTTATATAAAGCTACACAGTAAATCAACTCCCCACTACTGAATTTCATGCCCCAGCTGCTCTCAGGAGCAGTCATTTAATAAGAACTTCTAAACACTACTATACAGTATAGGGAGTAGTGAAGTCAGTGAAAATCATTCTGTACTAGCAGATTTTAGTATTCTTAATTTTTAGTCCATTATAATCCTATGGCATCTACCTGAGTAGGAGTTATTTTCACACAAAAAAAGTACAAGGCCAAATTACAGCCAGAGCACTGCAGTAGCCACCTACCTGAAGGCCTAAGTAAAGCAGAGCAAGCTGGGTATTTAAGGGCACAGAACATTTCTTCAGAAACTACTCCTATTTATTCTTAATATTTTTTTTCAACTGTTAGGGTGGACTACCTCCATTTTTTAAGGGTTGCACCACTTCACATTTTTCTGGAAGGTTAAAAAGTTTGACTTACACTACCTTATCCTCATGTCCTACATCCAAGCACTAGGGAGCAAAGTAATTGCTTGGAAGACCTTTTTTTTTTTTTCAAATTTCAGATTTTTTCTCCTCTTATTAAAAGTGATGCTCAGGAAAAACACAATTGTGAGGAACTCAAGAGACTAGCAACACATACTTCCTCATGCATTTTAAAATACTACACTATCATGTATCATGCCTCTGCTCAATGCTGAAGGCTCCTTAACACCTAAAAAGGATCATCTCTGCAACATGTTCTGAACTGTTCCCTCAGGCTTTACATACACATGTAGCTGAGCCCTTCCACTGGGGACATTTGAGATGACAATTTTAAGCTCCAAGAACCCCAAAACGAACACCATTTCATCTCAATTTCTTCTTTAGCTTTGTCTAACACAGAGCAGAAGCAGCCCAGGTTCTCTTCTCTACACAACATACAAGGAGATGCCTCCTGTACAGCAGCAGACAAGCAGTTGAATTATTTACCTGTGCAGCCCAAATGTTGTCAAGATCCTGCAAAGTGAGAGCTTTCTCTTTGATGACAAACCGGAGAATTTTCTCAAGTTTTTCTACATATTGAGGTTGATGAAGACTATCTCTTAATACAATTGATAGAATGTTGTTCTGCTGGATCCATTCCTGAATATAAAAAGAAAGTAGTGCCATCTCAAATTATTCAGGTGCCATCATGGATATTTAAACTACAAAACAAAAATCCAACCTGTTACAGATTAAAAAAGATGCATCACAGGAAGCTTTTATCTTTAGTTTCCTCTGTCAGTTAAAAAAAACCCCACCATTTTAAATAATACAGTGTATTACTAGAGTATTACTGGAATCCTCTTCTCTGTGTTACCTTAGGGGAATTTTTGCTTTCAGGCATATTAAAATCACTAAGTTAGAGCATAAAAGTGTTTAAACAATTTCTAACATAAGAAGCCAATATGAAGAAGAGTTAACTCTCCTATTCAACGAACGAGGTTGTCATCTTCCAATTCACAATCATTAAGTATCAAAACCAGATCATTTAAGACACATCTAATTGTACTGGTACACCTACAGCACATCCCATGAAAAGGACTTAAGCATGGACCGAAATATAAAAAAGATTGTTTAAGTACTGGCACTGTTAGGAGTTTTGAAATGTTTCTAACTGAACCAGAGGCAAATATTCAAGTCATATTTAAGTAAATGCAATTTTCTCAGTGGTGTCACTGACACTGACACAGTCAGACCATTTTGTTCCAAGTGAAGCAAAGCAGGATGTGCTCTGAGCACTGAAAGAGAAAACAAACATCCACAGCATCATAATTTCCTTGATTAGACTTGTAATATTCAAGCTGGTCTCATCTGTAATAATGAAATCTAGAAGCTTTCAGCTAAAAACACTGCTGTTCTATGAGATGCCAAACTGTAGGAAGTGTGTAAAAGAGACCTATTTTCTCCTATTGCTTTAAAAAGTAAAAACTGCAGTTATTCTTTCCTGTCAGATATCCTTTTGTAGATTAGAAACCTCACAGCAGTCAGAAAGATCGGGCAGAACAGCGTAAAAATGACTTAACACAACTGGATTTCACAAAGATTAAGAGAAAATAGTTCTTATTTTCGTTTTACAATGGCTCATTTTCATACTTCCATAATACGTGAAGCAACAGTGCTCAAAATACAAAACTACTGATTAGAGTAAAAACGTGGAATCTAGAATTTTCTGTACCAAAGATCCAGCTTCTGAAATATGAGAAACAGAGTAATCACTTAGAACTCCAATGAGAAAAAGCTGAAGCACCAAACCCAGACTATATCCTCATTTAAATGAACATTTAATTTTTAGTTACTGTGACACCGAAGTTTCAAATGAATCACTCTTGCTTTATCTAGGTTTCTCTGGGTTTTTTAAAAACTCTATATAAAACCTACACTATTCAAGGATTTGTTTTTGAGCCATGTTTTTAGCAGCACTGAAAAAGTAATTCTCAACAGCAGCTTTGAGTCAAATACAGCATTTACAATGAAAGTGTTTTATTACAATCACATGATACCTAATGTTTCTAACACCGTATTTAAAAAAAACCAAGTGTGTGCTGGATCCACAGTACAGAGCTACTTCTACAGCTGAAGTACAAAGGAGAAAAAAATCTGTGCAATGAACTTCACTGAAAAGGAGCACTTACTGCCATTCTTTCAGCTGTGAGCCACTCTTCCTCTTCAGGATTACCATGTCGATGAGTGTAGTATGACACACTGGATATTACTTTGTTGACTTCATTTAGTGCATTCATTTTACCATTGAAAGAGGAAATTTGTAACAACCTGTGAGAAAAATTTAATGTAAGAAGTGTGGAAAAAAGTGTCACCAGTGGCATATTATATTAGGAGTAGCATCTTACCTAAGGATCATTTTTAACCTAAATATTTCTAAATTTTTTACAGTTTCTTCCTGTCCTGGAACTCTTGAAGCTAAGTTCTTTAGAGATTTGATTATCATTGACAGAGCATCATTTTTGGCTTCATTCTTTGCTTCTTTTTTCAGTTCATCATCTGTTAAATTTTCTAAAAACTGTGGAACCATTTCTATAATTGGAAGGAAGTATTTCTTCACTGTATGTAATGTTAAAAATTCAAAACATTGTCCAAATGGCCTAAAAAACAAAGAAAAAAAAGGAAGGTGTCATAATCAGTAGTCATGCAATGTTATGATAAGAAGATGCAATTAAAGAAACTTTTATCTACTTAGAAGCACATGAAATGGTGAAGGTAGACACAACCAGCTAAAGAGATGGAGTGAAAGGAAGTGCTTCAATAAAAGTCAAAGCTTTCCGCTAACATGTACTTTATACTGAGTCCAATTATTGCTAATGCTTAAACCATTATTCAGGAAAAAAACTTACTTGATGAGCGCTGCAATGATCTGAACATTCAATGCTGATCCACTCATGAATCGATCATGCAAGATCTGAAATCCATTTAATGTTCCAAACTTGTTGATAAGATCTACTAGCCAACCCTGTAACAAAACAAACAGTTATTTTCTGATATTTACAAAACACCATCTAAAAACACTTTCAAGCACCTGTTATTAACAATATTTATTAAAAAAATATTTTTACAACAGTTTACATATTCACTTTAAGGAAATGCTCAGAAACAGGCAATAAGATCCTCTCTATTTTCTGTCAAAGAGCAGATGCTGTATATGAGCTACACAAAGGCATTTATTAAATATATAGGAATAAAATTGACTATAATTTAGGTCCACCTTTGGCTGCTAAATTACTACAGAAAGCCTGACAGTTATAGTATTTTTTCTTTGCCCTGGATGTGATAACGACACATACAGAAAGATTAAGAATGCAAAGTAACATTCTTCTAAACATAATTAGCAGTGCAAGGACACTGGAATTTTTTTATCCTTGGTTCTTACAAGTCAATAGTCAGCAGTTCCACTAAAGAAAAGAAATTTAAAAACAAAAAAAAAGTTTATGTATAAATATATATACATAGCATATGTAATTATAAAAATACAAAAAATTCCGTTAACTCCTGAAGTCTTATAAATGCCATCTGGAGATCAATTTTCAAAACTTCAGACTCAAGAACCAGGATGGCCTGCTAATCTTCACTTCAGTTGAAAAAATAAAACAACAACAAAAAAAAACCTCCAAGAAACCACAGCTACAAAAACAAACAACAAAAAACCCAAACAAGCAAAACACCCAAACCTTCAACATCCCCCCAAAACCAAACAAAGCCACCAAAAAAAACACACTGAGAGCAGTATCTCATGTCCAATTGAAAACATTTCTTCCATGACTGGAAACAGTAAGGGAGAGAAAATTCCTACATAATGTGTCACCTATGAAATTTCATGTTAAATGAAAAGGTAAATCCATCAACTGGCAAATGCAAGCAAGCCAATTAACACAGTAGGAATGGAATTCCAGCAGAGTTGTGCCAGCTTACCACAGAAACACACAGTTTGACTGTGGTGAAGATGGGAAGAGTTAGAAGGGGAAATGTACATTACATCAGGAGTCATAAGCAGCAGAACATCTTAGTGATAGAGAATGAAGAGGGCTTTTGCCTCCCACTCTAAAAATCTACAGCTGCTGTGTCACTGCAGTGGGTAATACTGCATAGAATAAAATACACAAGTCTGGAAAGGCTCTCATACCTTTGGTGATCGTGGGTCAGGAGGACGGGCATAAAGTTCATCTTCAGCAAGCTGGACTCCTGCAGGAACTGTTTCTGAGGGACGAGTACCATTGTATAGATGGAATTTGCAGTGAGGATTTAAGGCCATGGCAAGAAGTTCAAGAAGGGGAAACCAATCTTGGGACAGCTTGGCCACACAGAGTTCCACTAGTCGGTGAGTGTTGTTAATAATACATCTCTGTTAATGAACAAAAGAACAAGTAAGAATGTAGCAGGGAACTCTACAACAAATATGAACTATAAACTCAGAACATGCGCGGTTCTGGTCCTTCCCAAATCATCTCTCATGTTTTATTTCCTTCCAAAACACTGGAAGCAATAAAGTGAAACACTGACAGAAAGATGACTCCCCACTGCCTGTCCAGATCCATGCATACAAGAGTTCTCATAACTCACTACTTAGTTTCAAGGATTAGACCCAGTTTTTACAGTCTCCCTCTAGTCACAAAGGCAGTCTCCTTCCTTACTTTAATTACCACGCTCTTCAGAAACACAACTTCAAAAACTCACATGAATCTCGAACTTCCAGCCGCTCACTGCCTCGTCTGTAAGGATTTTTGTGAAGGATATTGTTAACCCATCCCGAAAAAATCGCTGGCATGCTTCACTTTTGACATCAAGGCCTATTTAAAATAAGAAAGAACAACAAAGTATTAGACATGGAATTTCATTAGTTGTTACATGAATGTTTTAAATGCTGAAAGCAGAGACTTGGTGCACTGGAGTTGGTAAGTTCTTCTCAGTAGCTCCTAGGCTGTGTTTTGATTTGGGCTGGAAACAGTGCTGGTAACACAGGGATGTTTTCTTTACTGCTGAGCAGCGCTTTCACATCTGAGGCTTTCCTGCTTCTCACACCAACCTGCCAGGAAGTAAGCTGGGTGTGCACAAGGATTTGGGAGTGGATACAGTCAGGACAGCTGAGCCTAAACGACCATAAGGATATCCTAGACCATATGGTGTTGTGATCGGCCTACAGAGCTGAGGAAGAAGGAAGGGGGAGATGTTAGAAGTGATGTTGTTTGTCTCCCCAAATCACTGCTACATGTGATGGAGTCCTGCTGCCCTGGGAATGGCTGAACACCTGCCCAGCCATGGGAAGTGGTGCACAAATTCCTTGGTTTGCTTTGCTGCCACACTTCTGTTTTATCTGTTAAACTGTCTTTATCCCAACCCACGAGTTTTTTAACTTTTGCTTTTTGGATTCTCCCCCTTATCCCAGTGGAAGGGCAGCGAGCAAGTGGCTGTGAGGTGCTTAGCTGCTGGCTGGGGTTAAATCACAACATTTGGACTTCAAAGATTTAGTGTTTAAAGTTTCAGAACTGATTTTAAACAAGTCTTGGATGAAAACAAACTTTCATAAGCTTAAATGGACAAAATAACTTGATGGACTAATGTTCTAGTAAAGCCACCTCAAAAAATTACATATTTTTTGTTTTTTAAAAACATGTGATCTGGGTTGGTTTTTTCCCCTCATGTTTACTAAATACTTTGATATATATACTAGCAAAAATAACAGTAAGTCCCATCTTTATTTTCCATTATTCTTTATGTTCTCTCTTATCTGCTAACAGCATAACCAGTAAATGAAGAGGGGTAAAAATAACCATTGCAAGGAAATGCAGAAGATACAGCTTCAGTAAGGAACTCAGTAGTGGTCTCACAGAAATGCAGATGAATCATCTTGAGAGAGACAGAGATGGTCTTTAGAGGTTGCTGGAAACAATTCCCATTACTGGGCTGGCCTAACTTTTGGATGCACATGTGCTCATGCACACACAGATTAGTTTTTTTTTTTGTCACCAGGGTCTCCCTCTCTTTCCCATTCCATGCAATTCATCAAAAACACAGATGTGGGATCAAGTCTGAAGGTTTATATTGTGTAGGGAAATGTCATTTCAGTTTAAGTAAGTTATAAATTCCAGAAGTTGCCTTTCAACTTGCTTGCATGTGTCACATTGGAAAGTTCTGGCAGCATGTTAAAAGCTGAGTGTAAATGTTAGGAGCAATAAAATCCTTTGGAAAAGAAGAGTAGAGAATATTCGTGTCTATAAAAAACAAAACCTTAAAATAAACCATTTCTTAATCTTTTAAAATTTATAGTATCTAATTCACTATGACATTTATTTCTGGTGCAACTCTCATTACTGAAAATACTCCGTAAGTATTCCAGATTTATTGTGAAGATAAACATCAGTCTAGCTATTAAATGTTATTTTTCAAATAGGTTTTCTTCTATTAGCAAGTAACTCCAGACTATCTGTTGATAGTATCATGGCTCATTGTTTAACAGAATTATAGATCGATGCCTACACATAAAAAGAGAATTTTCCATAGATGGGTGCATCTGCCAGGAATAATGCAAGTCACAGTTTAAGAGGATTCACATTACTTTGTCAAATTTGCTCCTTTCACTTGAAGGTGGTAATGCTGGCACTCATTCCATATATGTACTTCCAATTAGTTCAGTTATGTCCCTTTCAATTGTAGTGCCTGAAAAGATTTAAAGATGATGCAAATATCACTGATTATACAGCCAAGGTCACAAAGGAGTGGTGACCCTGCAGTCACTAGAGAATGCCGATGGCCATTGGCTGTGTTAGGAATAAAAGTTACTAAAGAGCTCTAACCACAAGAAAATGGTGCTTGACAAAAACATGTAGTGGGGTCTTTCTAGGTTTTGTTGCTACACAATTGAAATAAGATACATAAACTCTTTATTTCTGTCTGTAATTCAAAAGCTGGTTATTTTTCAATCTGTCCTTTCAGCTCCTCCTTCTGGAAACAGATCTTGTCAGAATATGAAAAATTCCCACAGACAGGTAGGAAGGAATCCAGTTTTAGATGTTACTGTGATAATGAAGCACTTTAATCCATTAAGAAATATACACAACAGAAACATTTATATTGCCTCTCTATATAAATCCCACTCCCAAACAGTGTCTGCCAAGCTCTGAGCTACCAAAACAGTGTCAGTTACACCAAGTTACATCCTATCATATTCCTTGGGAACTGGAAGTTAAAGGAACCATGTTAGCTACCACATAACTTCCAGTAACAAAAAACCCTCCAATAATCTAAGATGTAGCTGTAAAGATAACACAGTAAACTACTAAGAGCTTTCCTTGTTTTCTCCTTATCCAATAAACCTTGCATACACATGTAGGAACACACCTAGAGGGCAAGAGGAAACATAATTAAGTAGCAACAAAGAAGTACTTTTTAGAACTGCACACCAACAACTTAATAAAAATCAAAGTGCAAAAGCATATGAATATGTTTCCACTGCTTTTCCCAACTTCAAGAGGAAAAACAAGCTTTTCTTTTGGGGAACTTTCAACCAAGCCTGATGTTGTGGGCAAGTACACTGATGTCAGAAAAAAGTTAGAAATCTCATTCTGCTCTTATTACTTCACTGCATTGACAGCTCGTAGATTTTGGGTTGTTTTTTTCCTTTTAAAGATGACTTAACAGCTGGCAGAACATACATCTCTCTCACATATCACAAGTAGATAATTTCTTTTTACTGCACTGTTCCAACAACATAGACACAAAGGTGGCTGCACTTTCTCTTGAAAAGCTGGTGTGTTTTTTCCTTCAGAACAGATGTGATGCCTGAACATCCTACACTTGCTTCAAGATTCTTGCCAGACCCAGCTACACACAAAGCCACCAATTCCAAGCACAACTACAGCTGATAAATCAAGTGTTGGCAACAACATGTCATTATCCTATGCTGGATCACAAGGATGCACTCTAACTTTAGTCTCTTCACTGAGTGGTCCAAAGCAAAAAACACTTAACAATCAAGACAGAATATCATGACCACAATTAGCTTTTTCGTCTTAAAGCTGCCTAAGAAAACATTTATTATCATGGAAATGAAGATGTCCTGGGCCAGCACTTATGCAGAAGAAAGAGCAGGCACTTTGTATGATGCTATATTCGAAACACAAAGAGCTGGTAAATGTAGATATCCTAAAAATTTGCTGTGACTCTTCCTATTAATCAAACACAAGCAACCTCCCAGGAGAACAGAACTTTCCAGAACACTTGGCAAACCTGTCAATCTCACCAGTACAATTTAACAAGCACATACACTGTCCTGATATGGAACCCTTTTTCCCCCAAGTCAGATACCAGCAAGCACTGGTAGGACTATTAGCCTAAGCCATGCTTAGACTGATGGTTTAAAAGGGTAACTTTTCTCTGATATTCTTAAAAGTATACATGTGCCAAATCTGAACAAAAATTTACTGCAAGATATTTGAAAGCTAGACTGGAAACTTATTAAAAAATAAAAACAACTAGAATTCTTTGAGTTTTAGCATCTGCTATGAAGACCAAACCCACTAGGTCTGATATCAAAGTGAATACAGAAAACAGGTATGACAGGAATGGCAGGATTTTTACATCTCTGAGCTTATCCAACTTCCCTACTTGTGCTAAGGCACCTATTTCTAACTACATTAATGGCTTTTTTAAGGTTCTCATCCGTGAAGATTTTGCATAGCACTCTGACACAATCTTCAAGACCAGGGTTGTAACAGAAATTATTAACAACTTTTAAGCCTTCACCAGGGATTCAAAAGAAGAAAAAAAACATTGCACACCAGTCCAATTATCAAATGTCTTTCAGTTACCTTTTTTACTTAGGTCAATAGCAGCTTCTAGAAGAACTTCTAATTCCCCCTTCGGCAATACAGGAACAACCCATCGAGGCCTATATTCAAAAACAAACAAACCCAATTTCAATTGTGCTTCTGAAAAATCAAGAATTCTTGCCCCATTGTAATGCTTTTAAATATAGGCTCAGTACATAGATTTTGAAATGCCCTGACAAGTACTACACTAACCAACACAAACAACAAAACATTCTGCTTTAACCTTTCTCTTTACAACTTTATCCAATAAAAAAAGCATGTCACGAAATCCAGTAAAACAAAGATAACAAAAATTCTGATTACACTATGAAGATGTCTGCACAAATCACCTACACCTTGTCCAAAAAGCATGAAAATACCTGTTGATCATGTCATCCAACTTTGCCAGGTCTGTGTGTGGAAATGCAGGCTCCTCATCTTCAAGCTGGGGTGGAGCATCAGCTTGACCCTGCTCATCAGGCGGGGTAGCTGGGGAGTTCTCATTGGAAGAATCAGGTGAAGAAGTCTAAAATTGGGACAAAAAATGTTTTAAGTACTACCTGCACTTGTGTTCCCCATTTTGGCAGTTTTCTGACATAACGCATTCCAAAGAATAATGTCAACTACATACCAATATTAAATTTTTTTTTCAGATTTATTAACAAAAAACAGAGCATAAAATGTGCTTTTTTTCCCCTCTATCTCTGCAGTTTAAAAATCAAGCTACTTTCACAGTGAGGAAAGTGGGGTTTTTGGGTAACAGCTTCTGCTTTCAGCAGATTATTTTGCAAAAGGTGAAATATATACACTGAAGCTCCAGTTTTAACAAATCTTGTCCAGGAAAGTTGATTACTTTAAGTAGAGAGACAGTCTTCAACAAAGTGCTGAAGATAACAATCATGAAAAACACTTTCTTCAAGAGTTTGCTAAAAATGAGAGACTCACTACTATAA
>VRYO01001681.1:25065096-25097907 GCA_009812075.1 Sialia sialis | reverse complement strand
CTGGGGTACCGTGTCCAGTCTGGGGCTTGTAAGTACAGGAGAGATGTGGAGCTCCTGGAGCAGGTCCAGCAGAGGGTGGCAAAGATAATGAAGGAGCTGAAGCATCTCACTGAGGAAAGGCTGAGGGGACTGGGCCTATTTAACATGGAGATGGCTTAGAGGGGACCTCATCAGTATCTGCAGAAAGGAATCAGAGGATGGACCATACTAATGCCCAGCAACAGCACAACAGGCAATGGGCAAGAATTGAAAGACAGAAATTCCACCTGAACATGAACAGCAACTTAACAGTGAGGCTGACTAAACTCTGGAATGGATTGCCTGAGAGGTTATAGAGTCTCCTTTACTGGAGATGTATTGTCTGGCCACAATCCCCAGCAATATGGTCTAGGGAACTCTGCTTGAACAGGGAGCCTGGATTAGATGACCACCAGTTGTCCCTTCAAACCTTGCCCATCCTCTGATTATTGCTTTGCCCTCAGCAGTCAGCAGGGCAAGAGGCTGGGAGGGGACATCCCGAGAGAGTTGACCTGAAATGACCCAAAAGACGCTCCATGTCACAGAGCCTCACACTTGGCAATAAAACAAAGGCGTTTTTTTTTCCCCAAGGCAGCTGTTGCTTGGGGACTGGTTGGGCATCCATCAGCTGGTAGTGAGTGATGGCACTTGCATCACTTGTTTCCCCCCACTCCTTCATTTATTAAACTGCATTCATCTCAGCCCAAACAGTTTCTCACTTTTTCCTTCCCATTCTCTTCCCCATCCCACTGAGGCAGAGGGAGTCAGCAACAGTGAAGACTTCCTTGGCAGTTCAGGGTGAGCCCACCACACATACCAAAGTACAATTCACTCTCAGGAAGGAGCAATCACTAAACCTCATGGTATTAAAAAAGTATCATTTTTATACTGAACTAAATAACAAATGGTTTTGGCTTTATATGACATTGTTTAAAAGCATCTTCTCTGGTATTTTTTCCCCAACAAAAAAGTATCATTACACTGATGTAATACATGAAAGCTTTTGCTTTTCTTCTGAAAGCAAGGAACATGAGAAGCTGTTCAGGAAGTCAAGTACAATGAACAGAGACCCAGATGCAGCTGCTCTGGAAGGGCTGATACCTGAGTAAGCTGCTTTATCCAGAAAATGCTTTTGCAGAACAGAGCAGAAACCAAACTCACAGATGTAATGTGGTTTTACCAATCTGTGGCAGGTTCTATAATGTGGTTCTGAGGAAGCTTCTGGTATTAATCCAAGAAAGCTTCTTAGCCAAAACAGGCATGCCTTAAAGAATGATGACACTGTCTGAAAAGGGAGCATTTTTTGCAATGCTATGCTCTCTAACCATACATAATTAGCCAATACTACTGCCTTCATCCCTAAAAATATTATTGCACTTCCAGACATGCACAAAAATGTCTAACTTAACGAGAAATCTCCATAAATATACAAATTCAAATAATTCAGAAACACTACTTCTAAATAACAAATTCCTTTATTTTTAGATGAATTGATTGTTAATACCATACCTGATTCTGCTGGAGGGGAGGCTGGGACTGTCCATCAGGAGCCTGGCCCTGGCTATCATTCCCTCCTACCGGAGAGCCACGAGTCGTGGCTGTCATACTCGACACAGGGCAGATCTTTGCAATTTTGTCTGCTTATGTAGTTGATGTGAGAGAAGAAATTATAGTCCACTTAGTAAAGTTGAAGTACCAGCATATGCTTGCCTTAAAAAGCTCCAACTCAAGAACATGCCATCTTGCAGAGACCATTGCATAACCTGGAGGTGGGAAAAAAAAGACAATTCCTGTATTAACACATGCATGGAAACACAATCCACACCTGGAAAAGAACATTACAGAAACAAATATGATTCTATAGAGAATCTTCTATTTTAGACTTAGTATTTCTTTTTATTGAATACAACTGACAAAGTCACATTTGAAATATTTTGCATTATTTCATATATATTTCATATTTAATTGATACACATTCCAAATGTTCAGAGTAAATGTGTGCAGCTGTTTACTTTGACTCTTTTGTGCCTGAATTCCTATAGCAGATTCTCCATCTGAATTCATGGTGTTGCTCAAGGTCTATGTGGAAATGACCTGATTAAGAGCCTAAAAAGACAAATCTGTAATCTTTTTGTAATACTCTCCTCCTGACACTAAGTGCAGATGTCAGAGGGAGTTAAGAGACTGATTCTACCTCAGCTGAGACTAATAGAGACCCCACAACCAAACTCCTCTTAGCACATGGGTATTCACCCAGGGAATTTGACCTGCATTCCCTTTATCCAGCACGTGCCTATGAAAGCCTGGGTCCAGTGGCCCTTCAGCCCCACTAGCAAGCCCATCACATCCCCACCAAGTGGTTTAGTAGATTATATGAAGAAAATTGTGACATCAGATTTGTTGAACTTGTAATGGTACACCAACAGTTCCATATTCACTGTGTTATATACAGACAAAAAGAGTTGCATTAAGTTACAACAGCAATTCCACTCTATACCAGCAGGCATTGTATAACCACAGAAGCTGAAATATAATTTCCCAGGGCAACTCAAGACTTCTAAGCACCACATAAAACAAAAACAGTTCTCAGAAAGTTTAAAAGCCAAGTAAGGTGATAGAAAGAGTTGTATGAGCTTCCAGCAAGATGCATTTGGCAGTGCTGAGTTCCTGATCCAACCACCAAAACCTCAAGTTAACAACTGGAGTGAAATTTCTGTTTTAGCACTATGCATATTCCTAAGTGTTTTATTATGATGTCTCATCTCAAGTTTCAATGCTGTTATCTTTCTCCAAGACACTTAAAAATCTTTTCTTATATTGTGTGAATTTGCAAGGCATTACATACACTATAAAAATTGACTGAATACACTCTAACTCTTCTGCCCAATCTCCAATATTAACAGCACCAACAAACTTAAAGATCTCTAATAATGTCACTAGAATAATGTTCACTTCTGAATAAAACTGTATTGTTTTAAAACACTCAACTGTAATCCATCTCTAGCTTTCATAATTCATGTTCATAACACTTAGTAAGCCTACTAAGTCCAGAACAAATGCATTACCAACTCAAAACTTTCTTTAGGAAGAAATGCATTTTGAAATGCAATTCTTAAAATGAATGTATTTGGTATTTAATCTGTGCTTTTAAAAAAATTCCCTCCTGAGTATTTAACTGTTTTCTATTGATGTTTATAAAGACCAGTAAGTGAAAAGTACCAGCAAGAGTAAGTTTCCTGTCACATATATATATACATACACACACACTGCAGTCTACTGCAGTTCAATGCAGTCAGTTCCCCTGCACTACCTGATGGAGGTTTCAAGGCACTCACATAAACCAGTGAAATCAAACAGCTGCCAACTCACACTGCACTCTTCTGCAGCCCTAAGCCAACCACCACCACAACAAACCTTCTCTAATCACCACCATTCTTCCTTAACAGGGCTGGGTCACACAACAGCCACATCAAAAACTTGGGCTGGCACAAGGAGCGAGGCAGCAAAGAAGCAGGAAAAGGGTAAAACAGCTCATTTCAGCAGCAACCCTAGTGCAGGCTGGCTTAAATTGCAGGCAGAAGTATCCATTGGCAGCTGCAGTTCCCCAACAGCTGACGCCAAGGACAAGCTGCTTGATTTCATCTCTTCCCTATTCTAATGCTTTGGGCTGAATTATCATGAAATGAGCTGGTGCAGCGTATTAAAGGAAACACCAACAAAACCCCACCAAATGTACAAACACTATTTTTCAGTTTCTTTAATTACCAGAAGTGGTGTACTGCAAGGCCAGAGAGTACTCACCCAAATGCCAGCCAGGGAACCAGGACAAACTGCAGCATTCTTGTCAGACTGACTGACATTTGTGTGAATTTACTCTCACATTTTGCCTCTGTGCTTAGCTGAAGGATGTGGGCAAAGCACTGTAAATTCCATTCTGCTCAAGGCAAGTACACAACCAGGAGACATAAGAAAGCTACTACTGAAAAAGCCAATTTACTCAAAATCTTGAAAATTCCAAGAATGAAACAAAATCTACAAAAAATATTATGTATTTTGTAGATGCTATTAAATACATAACATTTATATGAACGAATAATCTATTTTTTTCTTACTCTTATTTAGGAATTGTTTGCTTAAGTGTCTGATCATAATTCTCCACAAATACTACTTAAATTATATTCCCAGGAAAGTGTATTTCAGGGCTTCCACAGAATTCCACTTGTCTTAGTCATCTGCATTAGACAAGGCCAACTTCCTAGGCGAGTTCATCACTTCTCCCTCCAAACCTGTTTCATGTCCTCAAGACACACAACAGTAACTTCAAGTTATGCTGCAGCTAACTAAAAACACTCCATCTCCAATAAATCATCTGACTGCTTCTTGTAGTATCTGCACGTTCTCAATTGCAGGGATATTCTTGTTCAGGTATTTTCCTTTCAATTACAGAATATATAAACATACTTTCATAAATGCAATCATAATCCAATTCATGCAACTTAAACAGTATTAGAAGGCAGTGGTTTACTAGTTCTGTTTTCAGCCACTCATTTACCATTTATGCTTCAGAGAAAACATCAAACTGCATGCCCACGGAGAACACACCACTGCTTTAATCTCTCCAGAACTAATTAACCATGAAACTTTCAATTCGCATCACTTCTTTAACTCAGACTATTCAATTTCAATTTTTAAGAGTTACAACACACCAAGGCACAGTTTGGCTCAGCTGAAGAATAGCCTTTATACCTATTTATAATTAAATAAATGTAAACTGATGCAGTGACATATTGGTTTTAAGTGTACAGACAGCCCAACAGAACAATTCAAACTGCCTGTATCCAGCTGAATTGTAATGGATCCCCTATGTTCGTTTTTATATACATCTCATTTTTACTATTTCTGATTTTGGATTCAGCACACTATTCCAGAATCAACAGAATATGCCGAGTTGGAAAGGCCCCACAAGGATCATCAAGTCCCACTCCTGGCCTGGCCCAGAAACATCCACAGGAGTCACACGACGTGTCCAAGAGCACTGATTAAATGTTTCTTGAGCTCTGTCAGGTGCTGTGAACACTGTCCTGGGGAGCCTGTTCAGTGCCCAGCCACTCTCTGGGGGAAGAACCTTTTCCTAATACCCACCCTAAACCTGCCCTGACACAGCTTCAGGCCATTCCCTCAGTCCTGTCACTGTCACCCCAGAGCAGAGATCCGTGCCTGCCCCTCCTCTGCCCCTCACCAGGAGTTGTGACTGCACTGAGGTCTCCCCTCAGTCTCCTCCAGGTTGAACAGAGCCCCCTCATAAGGCTTTCCTTCAAGGCCCTTCACCATCCTCGTGGCCCTTCTCACATCTCTGGGCACCAGCTTAGAGTGAGGCTGCCCAGCCCAGAGAAGAGCAGGACAATCCCCTCCCTTGCCCGACTGGCCATGCTGGGCCTGATGTCCCTCAGGACATGCATGTCCCTCCTGCCCCACATTCAACTCTCCATTAACCAGGACTCCCAGGCCCCTTTCTGCAGCGCTGCCTTCCAGTCACTGGTACTGGAAGTGTTACCAGTCTGTCCAAACATCCAGGGTTGCCCTATACCAGATGCAAGCCACATTAAAAGAAATTACCGCCTTTATCCAAAGCTTTGAACAGATGTTTTAACACAGGATCAAGATGGAGACAGAACCCTTGTAAGTTACAAACTCACTCCTCCACTGCTAATCAAGCAGTATATCAGGCTATGAAGACTGAGTCAAATGAATCCCACTGACACTTGCTTTTGATGCCAACTGAGAAGTTTCCTATTTGACATATTTTTCCCCATCTCCTTATGTCACCCTGATCTACCACTAAATCAGTTTTTGCTCCAGCTGACTCTTTGGAATCTCAGGAGCCCAAAAAAAGCCAACTACAGGCGTTTAACTCTGTATGGCCCCATTCAGAAGGCACCATCCAGCACAAGCAGCATTCCAAGAGGGCCCCTGCTGCCCACAGAGAGGACACCAGGCATGGCACTGTCCTCCAGGAGGGGCCTCTGCTCCCAGGCTCAACCATCCAGTACAGCTGCACACCTGAACCTCAGCTCAGCTTCCACAGTCTGCAATCTCATGCCGATGTGGCAGAATATGTTAATTTTGTTTCGGAGAGAAATCAAGCATCTTTTCAAAAGCCAAGGGAAAAAAAAAAATCAGATGTGGGTTCCTAGATAAGTGGTAGGTAAGAAGCAAATATGTACACAATACTCTGTTACAGGATAACATGCCACAGCAAACACAAAGGATGGCATCTTAGTGTGCAATGATAAAGGAACAAACACAATTTTCTAAAACAGTTGATTTCTGCAAAGGCCTTCATTTGAGTTACTCCAAGTCTCCTCTTCAAAAGTAACTGAAATACACCAACACATACAGCCCTTTCCCCTGAATTAGCTACTTAAAATACTGTCTCAGAAAAAAGCAAAAGCAAGCTGCCTGACAACAGAGGCAGACCTCAAAATACATTTCATTATTCATGAGCATTACCTAAGTCCTATCTAGGGGGACAGACCTATTTTTCCTTTAACTTAAGTATACTGGTTATACACAAGTGAAGACATACGTCACAAAATCTACTTTGCCATGTAGTAACAATGAATGCCACAGTAAGAGTCTGCTTAGCAAGTAGCAACAGAGCTTTCTAACAATCATACAGCAATTTATTTACAGAATGATGTTCCCATGAAACGGGAGCTCACAGATGTGCTTCATCACAAGTGCTGCATGCAAAAAGGCTCAACAGCAGTAAAAATTTGGGGTTGAAAGGTATCACTGATTTCTTTCATACAGGATTCTAGGAACTGCCTTCTTAAAACCTTAATAAGTACTGACTCATCACAAGGATTATGATGTGATCCTAGTTTAAAAATTCTAGACTTGTACCCTATTTCTTTATTTCAACCAGAACGACTTTTCAACTAGAAACACCTCCCCCAAATCTGTAACACTGACCTAATTCAGTAGTTACAATATATACACACTCCCACACATTTTCCATTTTCTTTCCTCCCTGTGCCTTGTATCTTCCAGGAAGGAGGAAATTATTTACATAATCAGAATAGAGAACTGGAGGTCGCAGCATTTCACTCATTAACACTGACATGCACTGAAAGTGAAATGCATTCAACAATTAATGCAGAACCTGTCGTTAAGATGCCATTCAGTAGAGCAAGAAGTATCCAGCTTTCAACATTTAAAAAACACCTGATAAGCAGCAACCAGAAAATGTTATCTCAAATAGCATATACTACAAAAAACAAAACAAAAACAAACAAACAAACAAAAACCAACGAAAACAAAAAAACCCAAGAAACCCACCAAAAAAAACCCACACAAAAAACCCAAAAACATTAAAATTCCTTTTCCTCCTAAAGAAATGAGCATACATGAGACTTCGTCAATTGCATCTGGTTCCAACATTAGTTCAAAGCAATAAAAGTCTTAATGCTACAGTATAAGACAGAATTTGAGTAACTATAATGGTTACAAACTGAAATGATTCTCATTCAGGTAACCTTTTTTGGTGATCATTCCATGTCCTACACCTGAAATTAAGTCAATTGGCAGCACAAGTTTCTGGAACATTGAGAATATTCATGTAAATATATAATTCTATTTGCCCACAAATTCACATAACAAAAATACTTCAGTTCTTTCAGGACTCTTTTCCTTTTCATTTCAAACTTGGTGTTGGGACTAAGCTCAGCTAAGATACATTAGCTTAACAGTATCCAACTTCACCTTGCACAAGATGCTCCTACATGCAGCACTCACATGACTTTAAGCAAGCAGTAAGAGCACAGAAAGTGAACTTCCAGACTTGGAGCCCAAG
The DNA here is from genome assembly GCA_009812075.1 of Sialia sialis. NCBI lineage: Eukaryota > Metazoa > Chordata > Aves > Passeriformes > Turdidae > Sialia > Sialia sialis. The sequence goes on along the minus strand of VRYO01001681.1, from coordinate 25,090,034 downwards.
AAATTCTAATAAAAACAAACTGCATTTGAGCCAAGGCTGTCAACAGGGTTTGGTTCTGCACATCAAGGCAACAAAGCCAACATGCTCAAAACATGATAACTTGCTTCACAGCACCACTGAACGGTTTGGGTTGGAAGGGACCACAGCAATCATCCATTCCAACTCACTGCCATGGACAGGACACCTTCCACTAGACCAGGCTGTTCCTTTGATCCAATCTAGCCTTGAACACTTCCAGGGATGAAGCATCCACAACTTTTCTGGGCAACCTGTGCCAATGCTTTACTACTGGAAATAATTTCTTCCTAATGTGTACTCTAAACCTACTTTCAGTTTAAAGCCATTGTCCCTGTCCTATCACTACACAGCTTTGCTTTAAGTCCTCTCCTGCTTTCCTGCAAACCCCCTCTCAACACTAGAAGGGGTTCTATGGCCTCCCCAGAGCCTTCTCCAGGCTGAACAGCTCCAAGCCTGTCAGTGTGCCTTCAGAGGAGAGGTGGTTCCACATAGAATAACCTCCCACAAGACTTCAATTAAAAAGAAAACCCTTTATGTCAAAGGACTGTTTTGCTTCAAAGCAGTAACTGCTAAAGGCCAGGCCCTGAAAGCAAACTGGAGAGCAGCAGCAGGTGTCTTTCTCCAGAAGACATTCACCTGCCAATAATTCTTGGGATATGTAACAGTCAGAGAGTGCACATGATGCTTTTTCACAACTAATGTAATGAAAGGACAGGCCTTCAGATCACACACTTAGTTCTGGCTCCCAGATGGAAAAGCAGTTTCAGCTTCTGATCTGAAGTGTTTTGCTCATGTGACAATAAACAGAGAGGAATCCAAACATACAGCACTCATTCAACGCCTTACACAAAAATATTAAGGCATTTAGCTGAGTTCCCCTCAGGGAGCAGCTGTGGCCTTGCTGTCATGCTTTTCCATAGGTGCATGTCCCAGGCTGCTGTCACAGATAAAGTGCTGAGTAGGACTGGGCATCTCATTCTATACAACCCTTTCTTCAGCTCTCAGGAGCTTTCACTGGGAGTTACACTGATATCAAAATACATCCTCAAGGATATTCAGTGTATCTCAGCGACAGAAGGAAGAGGGACATAAATGTACAGCCCCTAAAATTTTACTATTTAAATTACTGGTCTAAACAATTCCCAGCAGTGAAGAAACTACATTCAAGGCACTGGTAAGTAGCTAAATAACATGGGTTTTATGGTGAAAGGTAAAAATTTTAGTTGTGATAGTAAAAAAAACGAGACTTATCAAGAACAGAATCCAGTAAATATGAAAAGCACTGGTAAATGCACACACTAGAACCTAAGAAAAGCAAACTTACTAAGTGACTTCTAGCTAGTAAATGCAAAAATTTATTTAAAAATGCTTGAATGTTTTGAACCATGACTTTCACTTGCTATAAAGCCCTTTTCTTGAATTCCCAATGAATGTGCAAACAAGTGGGTAAAACTTCCTTTTACCTTGTATTCATACAACAAGCTACAACAGGAAACACCTTCAAAACTAAAACAACAAAAAATATCAAAGAACATCAGTATATAATTTGTTTAGTCAGACCTAATTCACACTGTTATGTTTTTTTCCAATTATGCTATGGATTATTTATGCACACAGCTGCCCTTCAATAACCCAAAAATGTGTTCTTGGCAACAGAGGCAATTTGGATTAAGGTGATACTTCAGGACCAACTGCAAACCCAGTCCTTTTCCAGCGGCCATAGAACAGTTCAGGCACAGCAAAGGAATACATTCGAGGTTGGTAATCTATCATCTATGGAGCAACTGTTATTGTATCATTGTATCTATCACTACTTCAAGAAAATAGTATTTCTAAAATTTGCAGTGATGACTGATTAAATGCTCCTGGTCCCTTTACTCCCGGTTGTTAAATCCATAGTTTGGTCTTGGACTCATCCAATTCAAAAGCTGATGTAACCGCTACACCTCTGCAAGCTATGGAGCAAAGTTCACCATCCAACAGATGAGCACAGAACAGTCCCTGTGCACTGGGAATGCACTTGGCATCTTCCCTTTTCACTTGGTACAAAGAACACTTTTACCAAACACGTTACTCTAGCATTTGTGCTTTAGGAGTTATGTTTAAAGATGGTTTCTCTCTGTGTACGTTACTTTCAACTGAAAGTGTGTCTATATATAGGTGGTAGTGGTATCAGCTGCTTTTCTTAGCTCTGTGTGCCAATTCAAGCAGTCAAATGTTTTCTTGCATTACAAGCTAAAAGACCTGAAAAACACACATTTTAGATGTACTGGATCTGCTCTGAAGTCCAGAGTTTAAAAGCTCCTAACTCAAAATAATGCCTTACTGTATTTATAATTTGGGGCTTCAGAACCCAGGGGGAGATACCCTGTCTTGTGCAGGAAATGCTGTACCTCAACAGCTGGAGGAAAAGGTAGGTTCTCCTGCTCTTCCTGATTTTGTATTCCTGACTGGCAGATCTGATTTTTTTGAAAGGAAAGTGCCAGTTAGAAGTACCATTTGTGTAGTTCTTGTCTGCTGATTTCTCAGTTCTTTTCCTTGTTTGATAAGCTCAAAAGTCAAAGAGAATAGAAACAGCAATCTTAAAAGGATATCTTTATTCCCTAACTGCAAGGGAGTAGATAAATAGTTGCAAACCCTAGAACAGCCAGGCTACCTTGGCAATGATGATCTCTCATGTTCTGTAATGGGCTCGGATACTTGATGCATCCCACTGCACTCTCATCTCACTAGGGCAGCAAACTGGTGTGGAGGGAGAACTTTTTGGCTACTTACTTTTTTTCTAGATGTAAAAGGCTGCAATTCACAAGTTTCTTATCAGTTTTATGACCAAAATTATATGTTTCTATTAAAAAGACAGTGCTAAGATTAATTCTTGCTATAAACATAATTGTGGTGCTCACAGGCAGCTGCTTTTGTGAAACAACCGTGCTTTCTGTCATGTCCACCAATCTATACAAAGTTTTCAGTATGTGCTTTTTTCTAGGTAAATGACTTGATAGTTGTGTTAGTGCACATTTTATTGTGCCAAACTTACCAGATAACTCATATTATTCTGTGATGTCTTCTCAGTGCTTGTCACCCCATTCGTTTGGGTGCCATGTACAAGATTTATTAGTCATTTTACAGTTTTATCTATGTAATTGGTAATATATTAACAGTATGAATTTGTGAATTGCTGGGTAAAGGGTCTGGCTAGGAATGTGTTCCTGCTTGTTAAAATCATGTTAATAATTCTGGTTTCACTCAGTAAAGGTTCATTCTTTTTAACTCTTTTTTTTTTTCTTATAAATTTAATCAGACAAGCATGTTACAATGCAGTAGAGAAATTCAGGTAGTCTCTAACATCTTTTGATTCTCCTTCTCTATTCTGCTCTGGTGAGGACCCACTTGGGAGTTCTGTGTATAGTTCTGGGGTCCCCAGTACAAGAACATGGAACTGTTGGAGCAAGGAGGTCACAAAGTCAGTTAAGAGCAGTGGAGCATCTTCCTAACAAAGACAAGCTGAGAAAGTTGGGGCTGGTCAGCCTGGAGAAGAGAAGGTTGAGTGGAGACCTCACAGCAACTTTCCAATGTCTGAAGTCAGTCTACAGGGAAACTGGAGAACAACTCATCAGGAATGGTAGTGACAGGAAAAGGAGTAACGGGCATGAACTGAAAGACGGGAAATTTAAGTTGAATATTAGGAAGAAATTTTTTAGTTTGAGGATGAGACACTGGAACATGCTGCCCAGGGAGGTTGCAGATGCCCAACCCTGGCAGTGTTTAAGGCTCCTTTCTTCTTTCATCACCAAACGCTTGGACGTTTAACTTGGTGAAAACATTGGGGTTTGTATCAAATATTGTGAGAGTAGCGGTGAAGCCACTGATAGTAAACATCCCAAACTTCAGCTTTGCGATTTATGCAGGAAAGTCTTATTATTACTTTAGGTTGCATTAGATTTTACAATGTCTAAGTCAAGTCCTACTGTTAACTAGAGAAGAGCATGGGTCTTGTAAATACCAAAAGACATCCACAGAGTATCTCACTTCTTTTTTATGAGTGGGGCTCAAACCCTTCATAATTGTTAACTTTTGTACCCTAGCTCTAGCAGAGGATAAACAGAAGACAAACCTCTGAAACTTCCTTGGATGTTCTTTTCTTCTTTTCCTGCAGGGCTCACAAAGAAAGCTCAGATTTTTTTTTAACACACTTCCGTAGGCAGGATTGATGAAGCAAAAATGATGACATATCCACTTCCTCCTCCAATTATAGGACTATTCAAGAACAGAATTATTTTGTTCATCTGCATGGGACCTCCAACAATCATCTAGTCCAACTGCCTGAAGACTACAGATAATACTAACTGCAGACAAAAATCTAAAAGATTTAATTAGAAAAGTTTAAATCAAAACATTGCCTTTGAGGTACTAGTCATTTAATACTGTTCACAACTCCAATTCTTCCTACAGAACAGAGTAAATAAAGGAAATAACCCTTCAACATTCCATCCTTGAAAGACTGTGCCAAACCACACTGATGTCCAAACCCTCACTCATGTTCAGTGCCATCTCTAGCCTTGGTTTCTTCTAGAGATACATAAACAATTATGGATTCTATAACTTCTGATGAAATTCATGCATTTTACCAGGCCACTGGTAAGCGCTGAATGCTTTTGCTACCTTCACTCTTTCTCAAGTATCTGAAGGGAAGGATAATGGCATCTTGCAGATTTGTCCCACTTGCAGCTTTAAAACATGGCCTTATTTATAGCATATATACTGCACTTAAGGCTTTGCAAAACTCAGGACTATAAATATTTGAAATGCTGGCTAAAGTAATTCAGCCAGTAAATGAGGGATATTACTACGATGTTATTTTTACATATTACATGTGCACTGTTTCTTAAACCCTGCTTATGCACAGCACCTGGTATGTCACCATGGTGTGTGCAGCACTCAATGCCAATACTGCAGTTGGACTGTAAAGATTCTGGTAGAAAAGTGGAGCTTAAAACTGGCCTGCAAAAATCAGGCTCAGCCCCTCTGGCTCCCTTCATGTTCCCTATGGAAAAATTAATGGCATCTCTAAACTATGTTAAACACTGTACTAAAGAAAATTAATTAGTAGTAGTCTTTACATCTAATATTCTGTGACATTACCAATACATTATGGAAATTTTCACACAAAGCATAAAATCAACACAACTTACTGCTTGGTTAATTGTAAATAATTACAGCATGATACAGCACCTAGAATAGGTATTAAGCTGGAAGCAGATTACATTCTTGAATCATGACAAAAAAACTTCATGAAATACCTAGATATTTTTAAATGCTTTAAATTCAAACAGATAAGCATTCCTGTTACTGTACTAGCTTTAATTTCACTTTTTTTTTAAACTCTGCTTTTCATGTAATGTTTAATCAGCACAAACTAAGCACAAGAACCCAAACTCTACCATCATTATTGACAAGTGTAATTCAAATATCTCTAATACAGAAGAAAGTGAGACCAGCATTAAAATTCCTGTTTCAATAAGCTTCTTCACAACTGTTAACAAACTTAGTCTAACTTCCAACTAGTTTCAACATACCAACTGCCTACTCAGCCTGGCGATTTTTGTACTGTTCCATGCCAGATAACTGCAAGTAAACATTTTGACATTTTCTGCTGCCTTACAACCATTTCAGTGAGAAGATACTTAGCCTGAAAAATCCAGCTTGCACAAACTCCCTAGAGGTGTTACAAGATGATAGCTCATGTCTTTTAATATTGTCTGCCTTAAACGTGCTCCATTCCAAGAAAATTCACACAAGTCCATCTTCCTAGGGAGACTGAATGCTCCAGAAATCCCTGAAAACTATCTACCTGCTCCAGAGAACTTGTGCAACAAGCTCCCTTTAAAATCTTGGTCCCTATATAGGGAATTAAGAAGTGGCAACAGAATAGCAGTTTTGTCTTCTGTCTTCATGTTCCTTCTGCCAACACAACAAAGGGTGTAGTTTGATATAAATGCAGAAAGATAAACAGCAAAGGAGGTTGGAAACGAACAAGAAGACCCCAGAAAGTACACTAAGAAGAAAGCAAAATTGGATACAGGAGAATTATTTCCACTATGTTCACTCCCCACCACAGAACCAAGAAGTGACACCACTGTCCCAGAACCACAGTGCTCCTGTATCCATAAAGCCTATTTAAAAGCATGTCATAACCTTCTTTACTGAGAAATGCAGGAGAAAACAATCAACTATTATCACGTCCTAAGGACTGAGGATGGGTTTAAGAATTTTGTTGCAGCTGTCTGAAAACCAGAAAAGCATTCAAAAAAACCACAACTCAACAAACACAAAAAATCCACAACACAGACTGCTGCTGTATTGAAATAATCCCATGAATTGCCAATCCCATAAAACCCTTGCTAAGGAGCCTTCCCTTCAGTCACACAACTACAAAGATTCCACTCCAGACCTGAGCCTACCAACAGGCCACGAGAGACAAGAGCAACATTGGACCAGTTCTTCTCAGGGACAGTGCTTAAACCAGCACCACGTGAGTGACAGACTTTAATAAGGTGGTTTTGCCACCACAGTGTGTGCATGGATCTATTCTGCTTCTACTGTTTGAATCCCAGTGTGAAACAGCAATCTCATCCCCCAGTAAAAGCATTATATCCTGATAAATTTTAGAAAATAAGTCTTGTATTTCTGCACGTGGACAAGCCTTAGCTCAGAGTGAAGCCTCTCTGAAATCAGGGAAATCTGCACTGTGACAAGAAGGGAAGGAGGGTGATCCTGCTGGCTTCCATCCTAACCACTTTTTCACCACTATGGAATTAGCCCTTGCATCACCACACCACCAGCCAGATCAAAAAGCCAATCCAGCTGAAAGGTAACTGGAGGATAGGAATAAAATCATTTTAGTTTTCAGCTGCATCATATGCCATATGAACACTAACAATGGCAGGAGAAACAGGAAGAACTCATAACCATGAATAGAACCAAGTTTTTCAGCATCACTGCAAATCTCTTACGAAATTACACCCTAGAAAATGAGGGAAAGGGAAGAAAACAGAATACAGATCATTACAGTTAGCACATATTTAACTAACATACAACCAAGTTTCATGTACATTATAGCACAAATGAGTCTTTACAACACAGAGAAGTCATAAAGACCAAAATTCTTCCCAAGCATAATGGATATCACAGGGAAGTGCACAGAGAAAGCTGTTTAGTAGATGATAAATGCCAGGAATGTCAGTCTACCAACAGCACAAGTTCAGTCATGAAAGAAATATTAAGCAGCCACAGCAAATGCCAAGTGCAAGAAGTCTGAGAAGGTGAAGGCAACAAACTGTCCTGGAAATTATGATAAAGTCACTGGAATAGTCGGCAGATCGCAATGAGTCAGGAAAATTAACTGGCAGTAATACTTAGAATAATCTCACTACAAGCTGACAACTTAAGGACAAAGCTAAAGCAAGTAACACAGAAGTTGTAAAACACAAAAGGTGGCAAAAATTTTACTTCTGATGACCAAAAAGAAAAAAAAAAAAAAAGAGTTATGAAACCATAAGCAAAACTGCTATTCAAGCATTATGTGGAAACTCACATAAAAGATAATAATAACAACAAAAAGACTAGAGATGACAGAGAATGAGTAGCTGAATACAACACCTACAATCCACTGTGACATTCAACATCCTAAGACTTTTTCACAAGTTTTCATTTAACAAAATTTTGTGTCTGCATAAGAGACAGACACAACATGCTCTATTTGTCAAAGGCTCTATTTATCATTTTTCTCCTACCTAATTGGAATTTTCAGAGTAATCTGGTTTCCACTGCACTTTCATTTCCATCAAACTAAGTCCCCTGGGTAAATAGCAATCAACTGAGGCACCAGGAAGAAGAATTGTCCGTACCTCATTTGACACAGAAGTTTAATGACGTTTTATAAGGCAAGAAACAGAAGTTCAGAAATCAAAGGAAAATCTCTGGCTTATAAGACAGCCATACAGAACTCCCCAAAGAACAAGTGTCTTGTTCAAAACATTGCTGGAGAACACACCGGCCTTTTTCAGATTAACCTTTTTGTCCTCCTCTCATTCTTCTGGGTATTGAGAGAAAAAGAAAAGTGAGAAAGAGGGAGGAGGTACAACAGCAACTTAAGCCAACAAAACTACATAGCTCCTGAATATCTAACAAAAATCTACTGAAAAGTTACAACAGGAGGTAGGTTTGACAGCCTCTGTGTCTCAGTTCTTCATCAACAACACAGACAACACAAGCTTTTTGATTAATGTTGGATGACGTACAGGGGGAGAATGGAAAGAACCTGAAGAGCCTATCAGGCTTATTAACAGAGGAGTAATTCTCAGTATTTAGACTGATGTCACACACGCATTTACGAAAATAATTCCACACATAAAATACTGAATGACAATCCAATTCCATCTGACTAAATGAATCAAGGATCCAACAGGAGGAAGAGTTCCTAATTATGGGGGGGAAGGGAGGGGAAAACACCTGTTTAATGACAAGCTTCATCCTCCTAGTTCCCCATTTTCCATGTTTATGTAAACTTAGAGAAACCTCAAGCTCGAGACCAAGTGCAGGGCCCTACATATGGGTCAGAGCAATCCCAAACACAAGCACAGGCCTGGTGAAGGATGGAACAAGACAAGCTTTGGGAAGGACTTGGGGGTGCGGGGGGACAAGAAGCACAACATGACCCAGGCAATGTGCACTCACAGCCAGACGTGTCCTGGGCTGCATTCAACACTGTGTGGGAGCAGGGTGAAGGAGGGGATTCTGTTCCTCTACTCTGCTCTGGTGACATCCCCACCCACAGTGCTGCATCCAGCCCTGGGGTCACCAGCACAAGAAAGACTTGGACGGGCTGGAGCTGGTCCAGAGGAGATCAGGAAAAGGACCAGAGGGCCAGAGCAACTCTGCCATAAATACAGGATGAGTGAGCTGAGGTTGTTCAGCCTGGAGAAGGGAAGGCTCTGGGGAGACCTTAAAGCACTTTCCAGTACATAAAGGGGACTTACAAAAATGCTGGAGAGGGACTTCTGACAAGGGCATGTACAGACAGGACATGGGGAAATGGCTTTAAACTGGAAGAGGGTAGGTTTAGATGAGAGGATAGGAAGAAAACCTTTACTGTGAAGGTGGTGAAACACTCAGTTTGCCCAGAGTTGTGGATGTCACACTGTTGGAAGTGCTCAAGGCCAGGTTGGATCACAGGATCCATTACCATTTCCCTAAATGGTTCCTAAATGCTTATAAAATGCTTATATAGGCCATGAGTCGTAATTTTTTCCCAAGGCTCTTTGCATCATTTGTTTTTCACCACACACAGTTTTATAGTAACTTCACTGAGCCATCTGACAATTTGATTTAAAAAAACTAATAATGGATGTGTTTTTAAAAAATAAGCTTTTATGTCTGTTGAGAAATCCACTCTGAAATACAAACCCCACACCCTGATAAAGTAATATTAAGAAAAACTTTTCACTTCCATTTATCAAGAATCTTCGCAAGAACAAGGCACCTCAAACATTAATCTCATATTTACAAATGAAGCAAGGCAAAGAGAAATTTAAACTAATTATATGCACCCTGTGACAAGTTACTCACAGCTAGGAAGTGTCTCCAAAGTGTTCAGCTAGCATCACCAATCCCAGGGAAACAGAACATCAGCTATTCAGCAGAGACAAGACAACTCTCCTTAAAAGCAGATTACTAACACCTGACCAAACAGGCAAGTAGGAGCAAACCTACATTTTCTTATTAAGAGAAAATCATCACAAAACCAATGAAAATATCTTAAGAGAAAACAAACACTTCAGCAGCCTATATAAGAAGCAAAGTTTTTTATTGCTACAGAAATGTATCCCCAAAGTAACTTCTTCACAATTGCTATCAAAGTAAAAATCATTGCAACTGAACTTTAAAAGTCAACATGGTTGTTCAGGCTTCTCCTCTCCACCTCCATTTCTGCAACAAAGTCCTAAGACAAGAACTTAAATTGATGAAACACATTAGAAAAACTGATTATGTCAAATATATGGAATAAAGAATTCTAGTGGATAACTGCAATTCAGACTAACTAACTAGACTTAACTGTTAGACTAACTGAAAGTAGAACTAAAGCATCAGTCTTCATTTTAAGTGTGAACTACTACTTGTTTATTGTATTTTCACACCCACAAAGAACTGCAGTGACTCATCAACACTGCCAAATCCTCAAACTGTATTTCAGGTGTAGCACAGTGTAAGCACATACTTGAAAGCATGAAGCAGGAGAGATTTTGATCCTCTGCTCACAACTGTGAGTTACTCACTGCTGGCCTACAAAATGTCCATAACCTGCACAACACCTCAGCCCTCAGGGTGATACTTGCACCTGGGTAAATGGGACACAAACAATGCACTGAGTATCAATACAATTTCAACTTCAGAAAAAGATGATCTTCTGAAGTACCATCTAAAGATCAACCAACATAGTGCAGTGGAACATCCAAATTAAATGCTTACATTGGCTCTCACCTGCCAATAATGAAACTAAATTAACCACTATCCTCCTCCAGCTGCCTCCAGGCAACATATCCCGAGTTCTACTGGTCCTAAATATTTATACCATTATCAGGAAAGTGATAGAAAATAAAAGGAACACTCATGACAGGATGAATTACCAAACCCTCCTTCACCTAGTCAAAAATCTCAGAATGGTGCAGATAAGTGGAAAATTCCAGTCACACACCTGCTAACCAGAGGCTGGGACTGATTGGGGTTTTTTCATTACATGTTAGCTTACAGGTTTCACTACCACAGAACTCACTCATCATCTCACTGAACATCACTCAACTGATGGTTGCTGCATCCATCAAAAAAAAAAACCAACAAAAAAATCCCACATATATATACAAGGAAGGAAAGGGAAAAAAAAATGATTCCCTAATGGCGCAAAGGAAATTCATGTTTTCAGCTACATGTTCACTTGATGTGTAACAAACTGTCAACCACAGCAACCTGGCTGAACTGCTACAAGAACATAAGCTGTTAGAATTTTCAGGTTATGCTCTTGCCTAATTACCAAAACTAACACAGAGACATCCCCACACAGCAAGAGAACTGCAAAGCACTTCAGAAACCTGACATTACCACCTCACCTAGGGAAAAAAGTCAGTACAACCTCCTAAAAAAGCCCCACTGCATGAGTGTGTGCACAGGTGTATCTGCATACCCACACCACTATAAGCATTCACAGAAAAGCAGGGATTTTAAAGTCCCACTGTGGTTAATAAAACACTGTCTGAAAGACAGGTCAAGACATCTGGAGAGCTGTGCAAAACTGGAACCTGAAACTGTAGAACCAGCCACTTGAGTTGCATCTTAAAGCTCCAGAGGACTTATGTCACAATTTAAGATGGAAAAAAAGGGAAATCCTCACAGCTAAAAGATTCAAGAAAACACATTAAAGAAAAACCCATCAGAAATTATTGAACAATTACCATCATATTTCTAAATCAGAAATCTACGAAGTCTAAAATATAGTTCAAACTATAGGTTTTAGTTTATCAAAATTTTACTACTTCATCAGCCTATTCACTTATAAATTAAGTTAAACAGACATCTTTCTTATTTAAGTTTCCAATTCATGGACTTGTCCTGTTGAATTTTACTAAAAAACACACTGAAATACTTCACTGCTGAAACAACAGAAAAACAAACAACTCAAGGCTCATTCACCAAGATACCAGTATGTTTTGACAACAGTGTTCATTCCTATCTTATATTAGAAAATAGATTTTTCTTCTCCTCACTGTTAAATTTATTTCTGGACAAGAAAACTGAAGTTCCACCCACAGCCAACACAGGCCTGTCCCCGCTATCCCACACTGAGTGTCAGTGAGGACACTCTCCTCCAACCAAAAAAGCCTCTCTGGTAACAGAGAGATCATAACTGACACACATCACCACTGATTTTTCTGACTGAACACATTTCTAAACAATCTTTTTTTTCCTTCCTTCACCATTTCATGTTATAATAGCTAAGATCCTCCCAACACAAAACCAAACCTTCCCTTCTTCCCACACCTAGTCCTGCTGAAGCGCGAAAAAAGTTTAAGCAGCAATTAAATGATTTAAGGACTGAACCCTATGGAATTTGGAACGTGCATTTTTCTGTCATTCCATGTTGCCATTTGACTGTTACAAAAAAAGTGCTACTTGTCTTAAAAGCTCTTCTAGGAACAATTTTCTATTACTTGAGTTTTGGGTATTTTACATGGAAGCTTAATGAAAAGACAGCCCTGAAATTCCCTCTGCATACTTTTCATTACTTTAAAGTAGTCATTTGAACACTCCTGTTAAAAAAAAAAAAAAAAGTCTTTTGCAATTTATAAGAGAGGATATGAGGAAACTCATGCAACAAGGATGTCTTGCCTTCAACACAGTCTTGAATCCCAGCTTAAAAATGGAATTTGGAAAAAAAAGCACATCTCTGAGGAATGATGCAATGTGGAATTCCCCTCTTCTGAGTAAATCCACAGCTAAATGCTATCTACCAAAGAGTAGGATTTGCTGAAATGTCCATGCAAAGATCTAAATGCAAGAAAATCACATTTTTCTGTTGGCAGTTACATGTGTTAGGAAAACCAAGTCACTAAACAGGGTTACATAGTGGTTTTGTAAGCAGATCCAGGATGCTACAAATAAAAGCTTCCCACAGTAACATTCCTGATCGTTACCCATTACTTCCAAAGTGTCATCAATCTGACCTCATGAAAAAGAGTTGATAATACCAACATTCAAAACACCCCTAAATCTTAAATCTACATCCATGGATGTCTTTCAGAGCTGTACTGACATGAAGTTAACCAAAAGCAAGTAATCATTCTCATAGTCAAGAGTAACTAATCCATTAAGAAAATCATATATCAACAACGTTCTTTCAAAAAGCAAGCTTGGGAACATACCTATATCCCAGTGGTTTTCATTTCAAGCACTATAATTTATTTGAAAACACATCAACAACTTGCAAACAAAATACCTTAATAATAAGCAGACCAAATTCAACTCTCAAGTAAGTAAGTAATGGTTTCTTATAAAACAAAGAAAATCTTAGAAAATTCATAACAGAAAATGCAAAAGAAACTGGTTGTGCTGTTAAGCTCCCTCAAGAACAAAACAAAACAAAACAAAACCCAAAACCAAAAGAAAAGCAGAACAATTTAATATTAAGTCACAACCGGCTACTTTAAGACCTTATTTACTTTCCTCCTATCACAGGACAGTTACTCTAACTGTGAGGACAGTTACTAACAGCTTCATGCAATGTTACCAACACCCCATTTTGAATTACTTTACCAACCCAGATCTACAGAACATGCTCAATGCACCCCTGGGCTCAGGCGGGCGTTGTAATGTATCAGAAAGGCAGCAAGTGACATTTTGAGAGTGCAAGGTAATGACAGAACAGTTTTCTGCCCTGTCTACCTACTGGAGACTCTAAACAAATATCTAAATCTCCAAGTGCAGAGGAAACCTCTCCTAACAATACTCTCAAGTAATGGTCTAGCCTCAAGCATAAGAGAACCAGCCAATACAACATAACTGCTCCAAAAAGGGAACTCATAATGAATTATGGTTTCATAATAAGAGTGTGAGAACTTTCAGATGTTCCTATATTAGTAAGAGAACAAAAAAACTAGACTTAATACATGGAAAAAAGTCACTTTGTTTTCCTAACACAAAATCTGAAGCAGCTCAAACTTCCCAGACAGAAAAATTCCAAGTCTCACTGCATGCAAGTATATGCTAATAGAAGACCTTCTTTGCCTCCCTCACCTCTGCTGTGGAATATCAGAACAACTCTCAGATATGATAAAAATAAAAGTAATGCTGTGTATTTACAGATCCCAGATAACATGTGTGACATGAAACAAATCTACGGGAACACCACACAATGCTGCTAGCTTTGCAAAAGACAGACATTACCAAGCTGTGTTCCCAAAACATACCCTGAAGTACAGCTTTAAACTTACAATTCTGATTTTCAGCAGGGGTGATATGGATAATAAAACTGGGTACAGCTACACAGAGGTTGAAGAGAAGACACATCCACATAAGGAAAACTTAAGATAGCTGCACAAGAGAAACCACATTGACCTGTTCGGATTACTCTTAATGCTCACACCAAGCCAACAACTGTCTACAGCACACAAAAGCCTTCACATTTACAACTTTTCAAACGAACACAAAACCCAGCAAAGCTTCTCACATCTTCACACTGGTCTCTTCAAGTGCTGGATAAGCAAGGCTCTTGTGATTACAATAGAAAGAATTAAACTAAGTACTGTAGTTTCAAGGGGTTTGCAGGGTTTGGATTGTCTAAAAAAGAAATTAAAAAATCCTGCTTTAAGTTAGAAACGGTAAGGGACACCTTTGAATCATTTACTTCCCCAATGAGGCTATCTTGATCTGGATGTTTTCAAAATATATCTATTTTTGATCTCTTAGAATAGATAAACAGTATGTCTTCTTTTGTAAAAAAGTGAGTAAATACATACACACACACATATATTTATATACACATATACAGATACATCTCTAACTCAGAGTGCTGCCTAACACAAAAGTATTTTCCATTCAAATATCTGAAATAAGTTATGAACTTGTCTAAAACAGAGAAGGAAGGGCAGGAATAATTTCCATGGAATTTAACATATTTTCAATACACACCCGACAGAAACAGAACTTCAAAGCCATTTCAAAATAAATTGTTCAAACTAATAAATAAATAAATTCCTATCCATTCTTACCCAAGGCTGTATTCATACTAGAAGGTCCTACACTAATTTTAATTTCAAATATAAGATGTCTTGGAACAAAGGTATTACAGGTACCTTTTATTTTCTCAGAAGTCCATTTAATTTTGCAAAATAGACACTAATCATTGTTTTAGTTTATTCTGAGTCTCTCATCTACGAATTTCAGCATATTAATAAAATGCATAAACCTAAAAGTGTGCCTTTAGAACATACAGAGTAGCTGCACTGGTCTATTTCTGAGTACAAAGGCACCACAATGTGGGGAATAAAATGTTTATATAAGGGTGACAGTGTTCCACAGAGACTGAAAACAGTTTTGCTACCACTGTCTTTATTGATCACCACCCTGAGATGTAGTCTTCCTGTCAATTCCATGGGCAGAGAAATTGCCACAAAGGCAAATGCTGCAAGACATGAAGCAGCAGCCAGGCAAGATTAAGACAGAAGCTTCCCAAAAGAAACACCCTGAAGACAAACTACACAAAAGAAAAAGTACAATACCCACTGGAGAGGGAAAAGTTACTATGATACAATCTTATATTTATTTTTCCTGCCCATAAACAAGCTGATAGTTTGAGTTTCTTCCACTGCAGCTTTATGGTTATGTTTTTGGGTTTTGTAGACAGCTATCATTAAGTATCACCATTGTCTGGGGTATTGCAACAGAATAATCAATACATGTATTCTACATGCCTCCCTGGTATCAGCGCTGTAGTTTGCTGGTTCAAAGAATAAACATTACTTCAACTTCAAGAATTAAAGCATTATTTTAGAAAACTAATCCAAAAAGCCCAAATAAACAAACTCCCTTATGTATTACTTGGATTTTGCTGAAATAAATATGCAACTCGATCAGCAACATTTTTGGTGAGGAAGTCTGACAATTTCTCAAGTAAAATATGAAAAAAGAAATTCCCAAGTACAATATGAATAATAAAGTTAGTTGCCTACATCTTTCAGTCACCCCTAAATCTTTCTTACTAGGGACACTGTTTCTATTCCATAATCAATAAAGGTCAATCCCCCAAACACCCATCAATAGCCCCTTCCTAAATGCAATACTTTTATCACCGTTTGTCAGGCATCCCAGAAGCTGCTGAAAAGCACGGGTTACCCGATCTGTCACAGCAAGTGTTGCCACAAGTATACTGAAGAATGGATAATAGTATCCCAATTCAACAACTTTTTATAAAAATCCAGGCCCCAGTTCTGCAAGTAGGTCAGCAGAAGCAGGCCTTGTGCTGGCTTTGAGCCTGCGACTTCAGAGGGTCTTTGGGCTGATACAAACGTCCAGTGATATGAACACAGCTGCAGAACTGCGAATATAAACCGAGTTGTACAGATAACACGAAAACAGCTGAGACAGACACAACATGTCTGCAGCGAGCCTGGAAGTCCTGTGAACATTTAATTAGAACAATTATTTTCTGAAAGGTTCTTTTTTTTCCTGTACAAGCCACTGCAAATCTTCAAAATACCTAACTGGACTTCTGAAGGAGCAAGCTGAAAATTCAACAAGACATCTTAAAAACTACCCCAGCATTTCTGGATGCCTCTACAACAAAAAATTCACTCAAGAACATGTAAGTAATTTTCAAAACCAATTCCTACTGTATACAAACAAAGCTGCACAAAGTGGGATGGCACATGCTAACACAGTGGTAGCTAACACACAAAACCCCCGACAACCCATCCAACTGGTGAAATCCCGTTTTCTCGAGGACAATAACAGAGAGTATCTGCGGCCAAACTACACGCAACTACCCCTGCCGCACACGTCGGGCAAGGGAAGCGGGCTGTCCTGCCTAAAATAAATCGCTACAGAGAAGCCTCAAGACACAACTCCGAGGAAAAGCGGCGCGGAGAACTGCAGGAATTAGATGAAAAAGCCACGAACGTTTTTCGTACATGGCAGCCGGGGCACTGAAAGCCGAGGCCAGAGGAGTGGCCTACGTGTTAACAGTGTTTACAGCGGGTGTGAACGAGCTGCTGCTGCTGGATTTCATTGAGACCGTCGGGAAAGCGCCTCGGCAGGGCCTGATTTCCAGGCGTCGCCCGGGCCTACGCGGCCCCAATCACTCCACCTCAGTAATGGCGTTCGGTGCGAAGGGAAGCGAGAACCAGGGGAGGCGATGTCGGTGCAGCGCTGCGGGGACGCACCGGGCCCTCCTCACCGGGGGGGCCCGGCCAGAGGGGCTCCGGCGGGGCCGTCAGAGCCCCACGAGGGCGCCGGGCGCTCCCCCCCGCCGGCAGCCGGGGATGAGGAGCCGTCAGCCATTTTCCCTCGCCCTCCAAAACACGGCGGTGCTGGGCCGACACGCCGGGGCTCCGAGGGAGGCGCTGCCGCCGCCTCACGCCCCGCGGGTCTCGGGGAGCACCGTCCTCCCCCCCAGCCGCGCCCCGGTCCGAGAAGCCCCATCCCCGGGGAGCACAAACAGCTGCCCGGCCCCGCCCGGGCACAGCTCCGCACTCACCCCCGCACCGCTTCCCCTCGTCCCGCGGCGGCTGCTGCGGCGGCCCGGAGCCCTCCTGGGCGCTGCCTCATGCCCGCCGGCCGGCGGGGCAGTGTCTCATGCCAGGCCGCGGCTCTGAGGGGGCGGCTCCGCTTCCCCCGGTTCCCACTCGGTTGCGCTGCGGCGGGAAGCGGGAGGGCAAATCCGGCACCGCTGCCCGCGCTCCGGGTGCCGGCCCTGAGCGCTTCTCTCTCTCTGGGGCGTTTTTCCTGCGTCACCAGCTGCTGCCCGGCGGCGGCGGCGGCGGCCCTGCCTGGGCTCGGGCTGGGGCTGGGCCGGGGCCTGCGCGCTCCGCTCCGCCCCGTCCGGGCACCGGGCGCACGCGGGGGGGGTGGGCAGACGCGCGCCCGAGGCTCGGCCGGGCGGGGGTGGCGGGGCCGGGCCGGGCGGCGGGAGCTCCGCGCTCAGGGCTCGGCGAGCGGGGGAGGCAGCGCGGAGGGAGGCGGCGGCGGCGGCGGCGGCTCCTCGCGCTCCCGGCGGCGGCGGCGGCGCAGCCGCGTCTGGCGGGGCCCCGTGGGCAAGATGGCGGCGCCGGCAGCGCCTTCCGCACCCGGCCCAGCGCGGCGGCGGTTCGGCCACCCGAGCGCGGCGCCGACGCGCTGCCCCTGTGCCCGCCCGGGGCCGCCTCTCACGGGCGGCCCCCCGGTGTGTCTGTGTGCAGAGCGGGGGCGGCGGTGAGGGAGAGGATGAGAACTATGGAGGAGACACACACACACACACACACACGGCCGGCGGCGCGCGGACGCGCGCGGGGCCTGTTTCGCGTCGGTTGGGCGCGCGCGCGCTCTCCATTGTGGCCCGCGCCGCCGGGCGCGCGCCGGGGCCCGGATGATGACGTCAGGGCGGTGACGATGGTGACGTCAGCGCGGCCGCCTCCCGCCGCGCCGGGAGCGGGACCGGGTCCCTCAGCGCCCGCGGAATGGCGCCCGGCTCGGCGGCACCGGCGCTTTTTAAAAGCTACACGGACCTTTTGTTCCTCTTGCAGGCTCCCCAGGACAGCGGTCACAGCACCGAGCCTGGCAGAGCTCAGGGCGCGTTTGGACAACGCGCTCAGGGCACATGCTGTGACGCCTGGGGTGTCCTGAGCAGGGCCTGGAGTTGGAGTTGATCTCTGGGTCCTTTCCAGCTCTGAATACTCTGTGATTCTTTGGTTCTTTTTCCTTTCTCTGCTAGTTTTGCATTTACATGGCCACGCTATGAGATCGGTAGAACCCCAGTCTGCGTACGTGGTTTATGTAGGGGCCGGGAGGACTTCAAGCCTGGGTTTAAAACCTGGAAAAAACGGGAAAGGATGCCATGTAGCAGGACAGAAATTTGGCATATACGGCGAACTCGGACTTCAGGACTACCTTAAGGGGTGCTTAGTTTTATTAGTCTGTAATCCAAGATCAAAGTCTCATTTTAGTATCATTCAACAATTTCGGAGCAGGAAGTGTAAGATAAGGTATTGAGCTGAAAACAGGAGCAATTTAGGCTCCACAGGTTGGAATTTGCTTGAGAGGCTCAGGCCAACAATCTTCAGTCTTGTGCAAAATGTTTTATCTTTTGGACCATGCAGTCACAAAAGACAAAAAACAATTGCTTATTGCAGGATTGGAACAAGATTGGGTGGGTGTTTTTCAGTAAAAGGCTGGAGTTCAAAACCAAGAGGTGTTAAGTTCTGATATTTCCTAATATAGCAGAGTTACTGAAGTATCTTGCTGTGTTAGCCACTCAGTAACAGAACAAGGGGTGCAACTGCTTCATCACATTGCAAATGCAACAGTTTGTTTACGGAAGGAATAGCTTTATGTGCATTTCCTTCAACAATAAAAACAAGTCATAACCATGGTGGAAGTCTGCAAGTGTAAGTCTTTTGTGTTTGGGTTAGAAATGCATGTAATCGTATCAAAACAGCCCTTTTGTCTGTGTTTTTCATGCTTCTGGCGTCTTTTTTTATCCCCTATCTACTACTTTCAGCTTTCCCTCCTCTTTTCCATTTATCCACTTGGTTTTCCAGGGAAAGCATTTAAAATAACTGCACATATAATGCTTGTACCTTCCCTTGCCACCCCAGTATTCTCCCTCAAGTCCTTCACTGTTTATGGTAGCTTACAGAGGCACAGCAATACCTCAAACAATTGTAGTTGCCTATATTTTGACATTTATCTTCAAAAATAAACTGCTGTGTTTGTTGATGGTCATTTCTTTTTATTGTCTAGTAGATCCTCATGTTCCTTCTGACTACCATGGCTTTTTTTAGCAGAGCCGAAGAGTGATACATCAGTGGATTTTTATAATGTGGGCAATTGTCCACCCAGAAATTGACTGTCAGTTCACATAAAAATCAACAACAAAAAAAAATATGAACAGTAGTTGTGGAAACAATGGTAATACAACTTGTAGGAAGTATTCCCTCTTGTGAAGAAGCATTCCTTCAGCCAAGAGAAAGAGTGGAAGCTTTGATTATTTTAATTGAAACCTTAGGCTTGGAACAGATGAAGAACCAATTCCTCCTCAGCTCCCCAGGACCTTTGGTAGTACTTTTCAGGTTTTAGATTCTATTTCATGTACAATTTGCAGAAACACAGCAATACTAGAGGAATTTTGCACTTCCATGGGGAAAGCCCAAATTATTGTTTATATCTGAGCTCCTGCCAGCTTGAAAGGTGTGTTCTGGAGTGCCTTGGCAGACCAGCAGTGGCTTGAAGCCGTGCTAATCAAAGGTCACAATAGGCTGAAGCACACAGCTATTTATGGCACCAAATAAAAGAAGGTATTGGGTCTGCAATGGCCCTGAGTGGTTCCTGAGCCAGCAAACTACACATAGATTTCTGGCTGTGGAATTCCTCCCCAAACAAGAATCTATGCCTGCCCCTCTGCTCAGGCTTCTGAGGGCACTGCTGTGGCTCACCTTGTGCTACACCCTTCTGCTTGAGATGGTTCACACACTCCAGCACTGCAAATGAATGTTACCAGTGTGTGCAGCAGCTGCGGAAGCAAAAGCATACGAGCAAGATAATTTTCTGATTAAAGAATACCCATGAGATGAAGACAGAAGTCAGTAGGCATTCACAAATCTAAGTGCTCCAAAGTAAGCATCCACACAGAGAACCATGACAGAATTCTGGTTAATTCCCTGCTGTACACAACTGTTGGCATGATTAGAAATTGTTGGTGTGATTAGAAATGCTTTTCTGATGTCTTTAATTCAGTGTGAAAATGTGGGGAAAGGAAGCATTTCCCTGAAGGTTTCCCTGTTCCAGCACTGCAGCTAGCCCATCAAACAAAAAGTGAAACCAGTTGTGAACTAGCTGAAAATTAAAAACAAAACATTCTGGCGAGGGAATGATTTAGAAAATCTCTATGTTAATGGGTGTGTTTATCCCCAGTTCTTAAATCCTGGTTGATGCTGCACTGCTCCATGAGTAGACAAAAATGAAATTTATTACACTGCTGATGCAGATTAAAGCTGTGGAGTTTTGCAGTGGGGTAGCAAAAGGAGGGAAAACAGATGGAAGAAAGCAGAGTTTTTCCACAGACCCACAAAAGATCTTTTTTTTCTCCTGGTCCAGACCCTTGGATGCAGCATCACACACTGTCCAGCAGCACTCAGAAAACAGCAGGTCATAAGGCAGTACTTACTGTGAATATAAATTAACATTCAAAATTAGGGGGAAAAAGAATCCCATGATAATGATGTACCAAAAGGTTGTGAAAACTCTCCTGGAGTGATGCTATATCTCTTTTATGTTGCAAATAAAGGTCAGGTATAGACATTTCATTTTAGTTTGTCCTAAATGCTTTAATTCCCATTCCTCACAGTGGCACCTTTCCATCTTTCAACTTCTGTTTTCTGATTGTAAAAGGTATTAACAGTGATGTTGAAATGGGCATCATGTCACTCTTAAAAGCTTCATAGTTTTGTCCTCCATACTTACAGATACAAAGGAATGGTTGCTTAGGCAGAAATCATAAAAATTTTATAAGAAAAAGATTTTATAGAGACTTGTGGTCTCTAATGTTGAGGAAAGGATGCTATCTGATTTGGAGCAATTCTTGTGATAAGAGAAACATGGTGTGGCATTTTCATGTTATTCATTTAGTTGTACACATATGGGTTAAATGAGCAGCATGAACAGAAATTCTGTGTGCCACCAAATGCTTAGAAGGTGTTGCAGAGACCATTTGTCAAAAAGTCTGCTTATAGGCCTAAAAGAGTATCTTGCCTGTCTTTTGGAGAGGGAGCAATTCAAAATATTTTTCCTGTCTAGTTCATTCCTAGCTGAACTGTCCTCAGATAAACCATGTGGTGTCCATGTGAAAAGCATCCATCTCGTAGGACTTGGACAGAGTTCAAGAAATTGATTTGACAACCATATGGTCCTCTTCATCCACATGAACCTTGAAGAAGTTTGACTTCCTTCCAGCCTTAAGAGTAGAGTGAGGAAAGAAGGGAAACTGTTCTTAAAACTTGTCAATGTTGTTCCTAAATGTGCTAAATGAGGACATTGTTCCAAAAAACAGCGAGGCATTCTGTAGATTTGTGAACTACCACAAATTTCCTCAGCTTTTCTGAATTCCTGCCTGCACACGGAGTGTTTGTGGTGCTGGTAGGGATTGGAGGGAGCGTGTTGCTCCATCCAGCACACGTCACACGATGGCCATTTTCTCCTCAGTAGGGTTTGTAAACATGAGTGTTGCTATGGGTGCAGCAGAAAGGAAGCAGCTTGTTTTCCTAGGGCTGAGCATCCTGCACCCTTCCAGCCCTGAATTACATCCCTCATGTGCTGGAGTGCCTGGTTTATGTTGGTTATGCTGGGCTACTCAGGAGCTTAATTAGCTAATAACAAGTAGGATAATAATAACTGACTGTACTTCCCTTTCCAACAGTGGGCATTTCTTTGGCATTTCTTCCTCCTCTTGCTAGCAGTCTTCCTAATATTTTGTAGGAATCAGTATCTCTTTGAAAGCCCTTTTTCCTCATTCAGGGTTTACTGAAATTGGCTGAAAGAATCAAGGGGAACCAACAGGCAAAGGCAGGGCCAGACAACGGGATCACGTGAAACCAGTATCATTGAGAAACCATGAGAAGTTTCAGAACTTCAAAACAGGATAGTCTGAAAGGAGAAGGGTTGCCACTACACTTTTGGAATGGAAAAAAGAAAAAAAAGGTGCGATCAGAAATAATAGGAAAATATTATTTAAGAGTAAACCACAGAGTTTGAAACAAAGATGCGAATATGATTTGAACAGAAGCACATCCATTTCAGATCTTGTATCAATGGTTTTATCTGAGCTTTATAAAAATAGCTTCTGAGAAAGGCTTAAATCTAAAAATATTCACAGGAAGAAGGTTTGCAGTTTAGTAAAGCTAGGGTGGGTTTTTTGTGTGTGACTAAGATTTTCTTTCTTCAGTCTAAAGAGGGATTTCACAGAGTAGCATGCAGACTAGTAGGATTTTGGAACCTTTACTATGTGTTTTCACGTCACTTTTTCCTTTTTTACTTTGTCCCGAAGTTTTTTTCCCAACTATTTATATTTTATTGCCAGTTACCTGCAAAAATAATTCCCATTGTCCAAGAAAAGCTTTATTTCTCTTTTGATGAAATGGTACAGTAAGCAAATGTCAGTTTGCATGGATGATTTGTAAAGACTGAATTTTGATAGCTGCTATTGCTGTTCCATTATGTCTCTGTGACAGGTCACTTCGGAACATAATGCAGACTAACTGCATGCCATGCTGTATTTTATGTAGCCCTGTAGCCTTTCTGAGAGATTGCATTAAAATATGTTGGATGAATGTGAAGTAACTGATACTAGGACTTTTGCAGCGGCGGGGTTATTTTGGCTGCAAGGTTCACAGTAGCAATAATGTTTGAGCAATAGCTGTGTCTTTGGAGCCAGAATGGTATAAGGCAGCAAGCAAGGCAGAACTTGTAAAGAGGGGCAATATCTTTTATTAGATCTGAAAACAGGCTTGTATGCATCAAAGCTTGTCTGTTTTTACTAGACATATCAGTTGGTCTACTGAAACAATATTTAAGTAGATCCTTTATCATCCAGAGGCAATCTGCTTTATTTCAGCATACTAGTTTTTATCTACTTTTTTTTCTATATCATTCTTTAGGGAAGGTAAATATAGTTCAGAATCTAAATATGTGGAAATAACATCAACGGACAAAAGCTGAAGTTTATGCTGTAAAAAGAGCATTATTCCTGTGGTTTGACTTTTTTTGAATATCAAGCAAAATGCTCTTTAGAAGTTAAATTGACTTGTCACTACTTCTGTAGTTTGCACTGCTCTCAGTTACAAATTGAGACCAAATGGACAAATCTGATATCTACAAGTTAATTTTCTTTTTGAAATCTAAACTACTGTAGTTCTGCAGCTCTTCTGCTTTTAACCTTATTGCTGGTTATTTCCTAGGTTAAAATGAGAATCAAATTTCAGATCATAATATCCCTTTAATTATCTGCTTTTTCCTTGTGTTTGTACTTTTAGATGCACACACATGGTTAGCTGTACTTCTGGTTTTTAAATCTATAACATAAAATCTTTAACAAATATAGAACAAAACAAAAATGGACAAAATAATGTATTTTAACTTCCCAGAGACAAGGTAATCATTCCTTTATTTTCTGAAATTACAGAAAAAAATCGAAAGTCATCCATGCTTTGTGCTTTATTTTTCCCCCTGAGTAATATGGACCAAATTGCCAGCAGTTCTTAAGGATTTTAATTTGTGACTGCACATCATTACAAAAAACTAATTCCTTATTCCTCTCAGGTGGAGAATCCAACTGAAGTCCACAGATAATGCCACTAATAGTATTAATTTCACCAAGTAATAGTAGACTTTGAAATTTTCCTTGAACCTTAATTCAAGGAATGTTATGAGTATCAAAACCATATGGCTGAAAGACTGCGGCCAACTGCACAGCTCCAGTCTCCACTTACTGGACAAAATCCATCATAAGTCTGTCTCTATTTCAAAGGAGAGTGAGGCTCCTAACGTGGTAAATAATCCTCATTTCAGCTGTATCCATCTTGCTGGGTTGTAACCCCCTACAAATGAGGCACCTTGTCAGAGGTGGCTCCCTGGCATCTCTGGGCAGACCCTGGGGAAAGGCAGCACCCCCTGAGCACAGTTTGCCCCATTCCACCTTTGCCCTCCAGAGCTGCTTCCCTTTCTCCAGTGGCTGCAGCGAAAAAGTAACTTTCATCTTGGAAATGTTAGGTGAAATGAAATTTGGATTCTCAGAAAGTGAGGTGTGTGCCCAGAAGTGCTTGCAAGTGCAAGCAAGGTGAGCAATGGCCCACTTGGCCAGGAGGAACCCTGTTTTTGGGGTTTGTGGGGCCAGGTTTGGGGACTGAGAGGTTACAGGGGTGGCTTCTGTGAGAAGCTGCTGGAAGCTTCCCCTGTGTCCTACATCCTGTGTGTTCCCCTGTCCTGTAGGTGAGACAGAAGAGCTGGCCAGGGCTGAGCCCATCAGCAGTGGTGAGAGCACCTCTGGCATAACTTAGTTAAGAGAGAGAAAAAAACCTGTAGTTCAACAGGAGCCAAAGAGAGGAGTGAGGAGATGTGAGAGCAACAGCTCT
>VRYO01001681.1:25022343-25064096 GCA_009812075.1 Sialia sialis | reverse complement strand
CTGCAGGGCACAGAGGGCACAGGGATGCAGAGATGCACCTGCAGCCCATGCTGGAACAGGTGGATACCCAGAGGAGGCTGAGACCCCACTGGAGCAGGCTCCTGGCAGGAGCTGTGGCTCCATGGAGAGAGGAGTCCCTGCTGGAGCAGGTTTGCTGGCAGGACTTGTGACCCTGTGGGGAGCCCATGCTGGAGCAGATTCTTCCCAAGGGACTGCACCCCGAGGAAAGGCCTCACACTGGAGAAATTCATAAAGAGCTGCAGCCCATGGGAAGAACCCATGCTGGAGCAGGGAAGAGTTTGAGAAGTCCTCCCTCAGAGGAGGAAGAAGTGGCAGAGAATATGTGCAGAGAACTGACTGCAGTCCCCGTTTCCTGTCCCTTTGCGCTGCTCTGGGAGGGAGGTAGAGAAGATCAGGAGTGAAACTGAGCCCAGGAAGAAAGAAAGGATGAGGGAAAAGTGCTTTTTAAGTTTTGGGTTTATTTCTCATTATCCTGCTCTAATTTGATTAGTGATAAATTAAATTAATTTCCTGAAGTTGAGCCTGTTTTGCCTGTGACAGTAACTGGTGAGTGATCTCTCCCTGTCCTCATCCCACACTTGAACCTTCTGGTGTATTTTCTCTGCCTTGCCCAGCTGAGGAGGGGAGCGACAGAGTGGCTTAGGTGGGGCCAGGGTGAGCCCACCACAGTTTCACTCAGACAGCAAGTGGGTCACAAACTTTGGTGACAGGCAGAGAAATGTGCTGCCCACAGCAGCAGAGGTGTTCAGGGAGCAGATATAAAAACTGCTGCCTGCAGTGGGCTTCAGGGCAACCACTGTCTTACCAGACATACATGAGATGCCACAGCAGCCCGAGAGAGAGAAAGATGGGGTGAGAAAAGGGATGTGACAATGAGAGTCTGACCACAAACAATTCCTTCCAGGAATGGTTTCTTTAACTTCTCCTAAACAACGGGTTACACTGTCCAAGTATTACCTACATAGTACTTGAAAACCCTCATTCTAATAGCAAACAGCTGTTTGTTTGAACCACATTTATGTCTTTGCTTAGTGTTTGTGGGCATTTGTGTGATTCCAGCTTTGGTCAGCTGCTCTTCTGGTTGGGCTGTGAGTGTCTGTCCTGCACGTGAAGATCCTCACTGCTCGACTTCACTATTATTCATTTCCCTCCTTGAAAGGCTTAATTCCTTTTATCAGGGAGTAGAAATTACAAGACAACCATTGCTTCATGTGTAGATTGAAAATTCAGTGTCCAAATTTTTTTGGGAGCCGCACATATATTAATTCTTCAAAGAATTGCTTTAAAATATTCACGTGGACTCTGGGAACGCAGAGCTTATCACACTGCACACATTTTTCAGGTGTAGAATCATGGAGTTGCCCTAAGCATGCTGAATTTAGATGCTGATGGTGCTTGCAAGAGCAAATAAATTACAGATTGGCTCAGTCTCATACATGTGAAGAATTCATCAAGATCATGTCTGGGGTTTTTTTTCAAATTCTACATGTGGCTGATCTGTTTTTGCATACCTTTAATGGTGTGCAAAGGTCATCCTTCAAAGTTATACAGATGCCCTCAATGGCAAAATTTAGTATGAAGTATTTTAAGTCATGTGAGTATATCTTATAGGATAAGTACCTGATTAATTCAAAACTTAATTCTCTGGAAAAGAGTTTTCTCAAGCTCTGATTATTTTCTGGAAGAAATATTGTCTCTTAACTATTTAATCTCATAGCAAAAGACCAAAAAGGGAGATGAGAAATTGAAGATTGCTATTGTGACACGACTGAAGTTAACTTGGAGCACATTTACAGACTTCATGCTGTCTTCTTCTTATACAGAGACAGCAACAGAAGCAGAGAGACAAGAAAGGTATTGTTCCTCATTTCCCTTTCTTGTGTTCAAGAAAGACCATCTAAATTTCTGATTAATAATATTTACACTCACATTGGCTGGATACAAAAATGTAAAGTAAGAAAAAGTTGCTGATTTTCAATGAATGTTGTTTGGAATATCTCCAATTTTGTAAACCAGGACATGATACAGTGAATTTTAAACATTCTAGAAAGCTCTGTTATTCTTGCTAAATCCCTGATTTCTTTATCTGATGAAGGAAAAATACAAGCTAAAAGTTGTAGCTTATATAAAATCTGAAGCTTAATAAATATTACAATTACCTACATAACTGTTTCCCACATAGCTGTAATACACCAGCATATTTTCCTCTCTTCTGACACATCTCTTAAGGAAGTTTCTCTCACTAAAACCTACTGGGGAGTGAAGGGAAAAAAATTACTTGCCATTAAGTGCATTACTCAGCTTCTATGAATGCAAAATTTTAAAGCCAACTGTCTTGTATACATAAAAAAGAGTATTTTTCTTGCCTAAGTAAACACCGCATATTCACTTAGGGAACAATTGCATATTAGTGTAGAAATATCATTTAAAACACATAGCAAACAAAAGTGTATAATCAGCCTTGCAGCTTGTCACAAAGCACTCACTGCCTGATCAGCTCACCCAAGATGTGGAAAATTTCAAAGACAGAAAGCAACTTCTCCTCCCAGTTCTCACTGCACTAATTAGCTGTGACTTGCTATTCCTTCCATGTATGCAGAGAACTTTGACTTCATAGAGATCCCTACCACTGCGAGATGAAATAATCTGTAAATTCTGTTCTTTTGTACAGCAGAAATGGGTCATGTATTCAACATAGGCAAATTAGAGTTAAAAGATTGATCCTATGGTAATCAAAATATGAGCTATCAGTGTCAATTCTATTAGAAGTATTAAATAAATATATAGAAGTGTTTAGTGCAGTGGTACAACTGCACAGATGTTCATATAGGAATAAATGTGAAAAAACGTGAAAAAACCCATGCAGTCTTCAGTCCCTGCCTGTCATACATGTGTATTGTTAAATTATGGATATATTGTGCATGCTTAATTAAAAACTAAGAAATAACTGTAAAGTACAGTATGGCTTTTCCAGCACCTTAACAAAGCATAGATATATTAATTGTGGAACATCAGATAAAGGTAGTGTGGGTTATTTTGCTGCAGCTTGTAGGAAGAGAAAATAATTTCCTAACATGCCAACAGTCATAGCTGAAGAATTCAGAAAAGATCTCAGACACACAAAGCCATTGTTCTGAAATAAAAACAACAGATTTCAAATATCTGGGGGTTGGACTGGATGATCTGTAAAGATCCCATCCAACACAAACTATTCCATGATTCTATGAGTCTGTAGGATAAAGATGAATGGAGGCTGGTGGCTCAGAGCTTAGCTGGGTATGTACCAATCTGATTATTTGGGTTAGTTATAGTGCTTAACAGTGCAGGTGATGGGTCCTTGTGAAGAATGGAGCTCCTCACGGCAGGAGAGAGGGTCATGAGATATGGAGAAATTTCAGGCTTGCTCTCTGCTGGGGCAAAAAAATAGAGAGACTTGTACTCTATAACCTGTACAGCATGGAGAGGTTAGCAATGAACAAGAGAGTTTATAAAAATGTCAAAAATCTATCTCTGAAAAGCCTCTTATTTCTGGGATTGTGCAGAGTTATAAATGAGTCCATAGTTACCAGGCACATCCTCAGGAGGTTTCCCCTGAGGGTCCAGACTGAAGGATTAGGATGAAATGACCCTTTTGAGAAACAGCCACTGACTGCCAAGTAGGTGTTCCTTCCCCTGTGGGCATTTTGTGTGAATTCTTCCCGAGTCACAATGGTTATTTATTTGACTTTCTTGCAGTCATGCTCTGGAGGAAACATATCACATTCTTGGACACTCAGGGATAGGATCCAAGATTGTTCTGCTGTAGTTGGTATTTCCTCTGCAGTGGTGATGGGCAGGAGCTGCTGGGTTTCACATTGTTTGACTGGGTGCAGTCTGGATGCGACTGGCTTTCTTCAGACTGGCAGTTTTCTTCTGCTCACACACTTGGTGGGACTGAAGAGTGGCTTGAAGGCAAGGATGGACAGCTCTGTCCATCTTACCAAGTAAAAGCTCCTCCTCGGTAGAATGTTAGAAGTTAATTATTTTCTGCATCAATTAGAAGAAAGAATAGTATGCAACAGTCAGAAGTGTATCACCAACTGGAGCTCCTCACACTGAGTGTCTCTTTAAAATAAAACTTACTACTTTAAAGAGCTATTTCTGCTCGAGAGTTAAAGTAGAACAAAGGAGTTTGCTTAAAACCACCACCTTCACTCCTGCTGTATTTTTGTCAGTGGTAAAATTTATGAGAACAGTATGTAACATGAAAAAAGTTCACCTACCCAATAAGAAATTGGATAATGTGGGAGAAAAGATCATAATAAGTAACAAATGCCAAGGGTAAATATCTCTAATGCAACCAGAAAGAAGGATTATTTTTATTTTTTTTTTATCCTGGAAAATCCATTCTAAGATCATAAAGGGCAATACGCCAGGTTTTGACATTTTGTTAACAAAAGAATTAAAAAAGCATAATGTGATGGACTTGCAGATGACAAAATTGCCTCTCTTGAAACATAAAAGCTCAAAATGTTGGGTACTAGGGAGGAACCGACCAACAAACAAACAAAAAAACACAGCATGCCTCTACATGCTAGAGCTGGACTCTGAGAATCTTGGTTTGAAAGTGGATGAACATTTGAAAGATCTAAGAAGTTGTCTTAACAGATGGGATTTGGCTTGGAGAAGGGAATAGTATTATGAAAATACAAATATTTAATATTTTATGCTGTGTTAGGAGTGCATTCTAGTTAAACCAAAATTCAAATGGTCTTCAACAAATGTACAACAAACACATCATGAAATCAAAGTCAAATAATAGTTACAATTTTTAAAAAATCATTCTCTGGATTCATTAATTGCCTCAAGGAAGCCTGTTTTATACATAAAGATGTTTCTCATCCTTAAAGGCCAGTTTAAAACGTTATATTGGGAAAAACTGCTAAATAAAGAAAAAGGGTTAATTTCTTTCTTCTCTGCTGACAAGGAGGATATGGTATAAAGAACATTGTCTAAGACCTAGAAAATGGAGTTTCTGAGAGTCTGGCTGCTAGGATCATTCAGTCCCCAAAGCCTGTGGGAAGATTATTCAGCCATGAGTAGACTGTGTCACTGTTTTCATATCTTATCTGTGAGGAGCCAGCTCGACTCATGAGCATTTGCAAAAACTGGAATGTGCTACAGGGATGCCAGAGTGACTCTTGAGTCTGCAATAGTTCTGCCACTGGGTTTTCCTGTGTCAGGCTCAGGCTGTCCTAGCTAGTGGAGGGCTGGTGGAATAAGGAATAAATCATGTGGGTAAAGTTGGTGCTATTAATCCTCTTTTTATTATAACCTAAACCCCATATTATTAGCTGACAAGTGGTGAATGATTCCTAATCTGTTAATCTAGCATAATTTAAAGGGGTGATAAAAATATTGTCTTGCTTTACAGGTATTAATTTATGGAAATAAACTTTATCTAGTACACAAAAATTTGGGTGGATAATTCCAGGCTTACATTTCATACATCCCAGTTCTTAGAACTGATGTCTTTTAAAATACAATATGAAGATGCTGTGATTCTATAACATGTGATATTTGGTTTTAATGGATCATCGTGGTAAATATTGATTTAGGCAGCTAAGCCTCTCAAGATAAAATTAGGCACTGAGGAACAAACTCTGCCTACAAAAACAAAATCAGATGTATTTGAAGGTATAATAGTGTTTGCAATAAAGGTATAGAATGGTAGTTTTCTGATGCTTTATTGAATATTTTTATTCTGTTTGGAGGCTGGACATTTCAGAAGTTTTCTTAGGAAGTTTAGCACTGCGCTGATGGCTGAGCTAAGTCCCTGGCTCTTCAGGAGTTCTACTGCTTTGATGTGTCGGATGTGAATTCCTGGGTACAATCTGGAGGACAAAGGTTTGTGTTCTGCATCAGGACTATCAAATCTACCAACCACGTCCAGGACATGCCTGAGAACACTGTTGACAGAAAATCAGGAGAAGATTGTTATAAACTTGTTCTAGAGGGGTTACTTTTCATCCACTGACACATGAAAGAGTAAATATTTTAAATTGTCATAGGTGAGCACTTAAATATGTTATTGCTGCATAGTTTTATTAGTGATATTTTATACTCCCTCTTATGAGCAATATAACTATGATTTCTATTTTTTGCTTATGATAAAGGTCTTTTCTTCAAGAATAACCATCTTTAGCATATGTTAGAAATGGGGTGACAAGTTAGGATAAGAACCAACAATTCTCAGTTGCTGTATGTGGTGAAAAACTAACAGGCATCTTTGCTTTTAACCTACTTTTGTCTGCCTACAAAGAACTTTGCTTGTCAGGAATTGTAGGTACCTACTCTCCAAGTGGAAAGAATAGCTGGCCTCCAGCCTCCCACAGGGAGAGCTGAGAACTAAAAAGATCCTTTAGAGAACCTAAGAATGGCTTTAGCCCCTTCAGCAGCTGAATAAGGTTTTATAATAGAAGTGCAAATGCACGTGCTGCAACTCTCAGTGAAAAGCTGTCATGATATCACAGTATTTGCAATCTAAACCTCAGCTTTTCCAGGCATTCTCCTGCACTTTATAAGTGCCTCTGATGTACAAATAATTTCTGGCATGGCTCTTGATAATTCTTGACAAATAATTGAAAATTATAACCTTCCATTACAAATCTGAATTAAATGGCTGTGCTGGGAGCTTTCCCCTCAGTGCACAGTGTGCAGCAGAATGGCCAGGGGCTGTTGGAACGAGCTACAAAATTGTTATAGTGAACATCACACGCTGTAGGCAGGTGTGCACCTGGCTGCCTCAGCTTGGTCCAGCTCCTGGTGTGCTCAGGTACTGCTGGAGGTGAGGACCTTTGTAAATGCACATGACAACAGCTCCTGCCAGTGCCAAACCCCTCAGCATGAGCAGCAACAAATTCTCAATTTCTTTGTGGCCCAGAAGAAATAGTCAGGTTTGTTTTGATGTTTCCGAGGCTCTGCATGTGAGTGCAGATCATGGGGCTGTGAATCCCTCCCAGAGTGCTGTGAAGGCCTCCACCCCAACACCACTCATCTTTCCAAGGAGATCTCATTGCCCAATTCTTCCTGCATATTCTCCCTTTCCTCCAGTCCTGCTTGCTTCTTTTTGCACTTGCCCTTTCCTTCTCTGACCTTCCATGGCACAATTATCTCTCCCATACCATTCATCATAACTTTATCTCCCATTCTCCCCCTTGTCCCTTGCCTTGCACCCTTCTGCCTCTACTCAGTGTGGTCCACTGGGAGATGCCTTTTCTCTTTTTGGGTTTCTTTTCTTCACTCAGCTGCCCTAGACATTTAGTTTCTGATGTTCTTCTGTCCCCCTGTGCCAAGAGAAGGACAGTACTGGAAAGCTGTGCCTGTTTGAGAGGAGAAGGGACAGTTTGCTTTCAGGATGCCGTGATTTTAGGACTGAGGCATTTAAAGTGTATGTATTGTATAGAGTCAGGTGTACATTTAACTCCATTGCATGTTCCTACCTTGTCTTCTGTCCTGACAGTTTGAACGGGGCAAAATTTCCATTTATGCACATGGCGTCATCCCATATGTCTCTGCCTGGCCCAGCTGCAGTCTCTCCCTGGGCATGTGCACATGCAGCCAGAAGTTGTGGGAGCATAACCCAGTTTCGTGTTTGTCCACCCCAGGGAGAGGAGAGGAGAAACAGTGACCAGAGTGACTGCACAGAGGGTTCAGTCAATTCCCAGCTCACGCCTTCCTACTCCTCCCCTGCCCCAGGAACTCTCCAGCTGTCTTTGTGCTTACTTCTGCCTTCCCTGTGACATCTTCTTACAATCTCAGTTCCTCTTTTGCATGCTGGAGAGAATGGTATCTGCAGTCTTCTTTTTTTCTCTTTTGATGGACTGGGCATGCTTGGGCTCCTTCAGAGCTCTTATCCTGCCAAGGCAATGAAAGACGATGCATTCATTGCTTCCCCTTGTTCATTCCATCCTTAACAACAACAACAAAAAACCCAAAATCCTTTCCATCCCAGCCTAGCTCCTCGGTGCAGCTCTCCGCTGACTTGTTAGTAGGCCTGTGTTTGTCATGAGTGAGATTGACTGCACAAAAACTGTAGGTGTAAATTTAATAAAAATACATCTATAAACATTACAGCACTCAGCACCATGATTTTTATAAAATGTAAAGTAAAGCTGGTTGTCTGTATCATAGGTTTAGGGCGGTAGCTAGCTGGGCTTTATTTCAAGGTTATGTTCCTTGATCCTTTTCCAGGTGAGACACTAAAGAAAAATACTCATGAAATTTCTGAAAGAAAGAGATGAGGCATCTCAGACTCGTGTGGTGCCCTATTGTAACACTCTAACAGAATTTTTCAGAGCTAGATGAAAGCGTGATAAATTGGTGACAAGAAGGGTCAGTCAGATGCAGGGAAAAAAAACAAAACATGAAGTTTGCCCTCCTGGCTGCATTCATGGACTGGATGACATTCCTGCTGCATGACAAATGTGCAGGCATCGTCTTCCCAAGCTGGAAGGAGATACAGCAAGAATGTGGGAGAAACCAGATGAAGCCAAGAGCATGATGGAATGATTTAGGAAATTAACTCCTTCTTTAGGAACAGAACTAGGCTAGTGATAGATATCTGTAAGGGGAGTGGTGGTGAAGGAACCAGAGATGGGAAACATGTCAGGTGTGCTGAGAGGAGGCAGGACAGCAAGACATGGGATGTAGGCACCCAAAAAGACTTGTGTAAATTTGTCTCCAAAGGCTTACTACAAGCCTTTAACATAGACATTGCTGAACCCTCATTGCTCAAGTCTCCATGCTCTTGCTTTTGTCCTCTTTCTGTCTTTTCTGGACTGTCTTTGATGCTTTGGTGTTAGAGGAGGGAAGCAGCCCAGTTTATGGCTTCTGCCTTGCAGTATTGCTGCCCAACATCTTTACTCCTCTGTCAGTGCTGACAGCTTGTTCTATCAATAGTCAGTAGTGCCATTTCTGGCACAATAATGGTGAACAACTGTAGTGCTGTGACAAAAAAGTGATGTTTCTGGAACCTTTGTTCCATGTCCCCTTGAGAATCTCTTCATGGCCTCCTGACCATCTGCCTGCATAAGCTTGGCAGAACCCAGGTGAGTTAAAAACCCCAGGTGGGGTTAAAAACCACATAGAATAAAATTAACCATCCAAGCTCCCAAGAAGTGGAGCCTAAGGAGGAATGTACAGCAGATGTAAAGAGTGCTGAAGAAGCTTCTGCTGCATTGGCCTATTCTACTTCCACAGTATGTAATGGATAAGTGGGAAGGCAGCTTACAGTGGAAATGGAGTCACCCTCAAAGCCAGGCTTGCAAGTTCAGCTTGTGTACATCTCTAAACAAGGGAGGGCAGCAGCTTTTTTGGTAGCTGAGTTCAGCTGTCTCACACATCCTTATCTCACCCCTCCTCCCACTCCTGCATCCTGAGCTGTGCTCCTCCAGAGGAAGCTGGGAAAGGAGAGAGGTTGATTATTAGGCTTTCTAGATTTCTTATTGTCAGGCCCTCCAGAATCTGCCTTGAGCAGCAGCCCCTCCTGACCAGCCTCTCTCCAAAATGTCTTGGGAAAGCTTGAGACGTGAAAGCAAAGCTATGGGCATGCATGGAAACACACCAGGTTATGCCATCTGCACTAAAGGATCCTTCAGGATGCTCGAGAGTTTGGAAATTTCAGAATCATGGCTGTCCTTGACAAAGCAAGCCTGGAAAAGGATGATCAATTTTGTCTGTGTCTTCCCTGAGAGGCTCAGTTCACTCAGTGTGTGATGTTCCCTGAGGCTCTGAATGAGTCCAGCATGCACATGCAAATGGTTCCTACTTTCAATCTGATGTAAATTCTGGAAAATGTCTACCCAAGCAATAGACAACTGAAAATTAATTTATAATAGACAGTTTCAGGCAATCATAATGTAAATGTCTATACTACTTGGCACATATCTACAAGTAACACTTACATTGTAAGCTAACTGAATCAAAGTGCCTACTGGAAAAAAGCTTGGAAACAGGCAAGAAACCCCTGAGATCTGCACCAAGCTAGTGGAACAACAGAAGGTTTTCTTAAGCTTATTGGCAATTGACCCCAAAATAAAAAGCTGCAATCGATAGATTTGAACAGTTTACAGACCATGATAGAAATATAAACAAAACTTTCATGGCTATGTGCTCAATTTCCTTGTTTACAACAAGGCTCTATCTTGAACAGCCACATTTCAGCTCTATTTTTAGGCAACATTCATGAAGAGGAACCACAAGATCCAGATCTCCTATGAGCTGTGCGTTTCCCAGGGAGACCTCAGGGAGCAGCTGATGCCTTGTTTGCTCTTCCAAAGGGGGTGGCTCTGAGCTCCCTCTTTCCTGCCACAGCTTCCTGAGAAAGGCAAGGGAGGGCATTTCTTCCTCACACCCCTTGGGATGTGTCAGGGACATCTCAAGGATGGACAGTGCTGCCAGCACTGACTGTGTGCCACACAATCCCAGAAACAACCTGCTGGATGAAACAAATTGCATGTTAAAAGCTAAGCCCAAAGTTTAATCATTCCTGGGGTAATGTACATAAGAAGGAAATGAAACTCGTCTCTAGAAGAATTATATATTTGCTTATTGTCTGAGGAACTAAATACTGTGAAAAGGAAAACAGAGTCTGTAAAGTGTTTCAGCTGGTTTTTGTGCAGCTCAGAGGGTAAAGCCTGGCTTTTACTGACTATAGACATAATGATAGAAACCATCCCTTGGTGCAAGATTGAATTTAAAGTGGAAGAGTTGATATGATTATACCATAAAACTCAGTCATACTGAAAATGAAAGCAAAACCCATGAAGGATTTACATGAATCCTTAAAGTGATATTAACTTCAAGAAAAATCCACTTCAGTTTTCCAGCAAGCATTTCTGGAGCAGAAGGATTTAGTGCTGAGGAAGCACACAGTTTATTTAAACTTCCCCTTCAGCAGCTGTAGAGGGGTTTGAAACATCCACAAGTCCCCTCAGGGACTCCTGGATGAAGGTGATGGGTTCGGTTCAGGACTACAGGGGAGGTTCAACTCTCATCACCCTGTTAAGAGGAATAATCTGGGAATAGCTGCTGGGATGTTTATATTGCATAGCTAACACAAATCAATTTAGCAAGCACTGCTTTTCCCTTTCCCCCTAAACGTGTTCATGGATCCTGTGCAGCACTTACAGACGCCAGGCAGAGCAGCTGTTTCCCTCATAATTTCCCATTTTCAGTCACATTTGACAAAACTGTGGCTTTTCTTTCCTCTTGGAAAGACTAATGTCTGATGTCTGCTCAAATTTACTGAGTAATTTAAACATCAGGTGGTGTCCCTGTGTACATTTAGGAGTGTAAAAAGTGGCAAAATAGGGGTTTTTTGGGGGATGCTCTAGAGTAAGAGCAATCAGTTCTATAGCATCTATATCTGTGCTGCCTAAAGGCAGCCAAAGGGCCTCTCTCTGAAAGGCAACACATTTACCTTTGGACAGGTGAATCTCCCACCTTTTAGCTTTTATTCCATTTGCCCCCTTCAAGGACAGACCAAAGATGAAGATTTGCTAATAGGATTAAGTTATAATTTTAACCTGTTAAAGAAAGTTTGTACAAATACAATATAATGGTTATAATTATAAAATATAATTTAGTATCATTATTATCAATATGTGAAAATGGAGCTGGAATAATTTCTAGTATGATCAGAACCCATGTCTCAATGCTGTGAATTTATAATGAAGATAAATTGCATTTAGATATTTCCATGGATGCTTCAGCCTAGTCAAGGCAATTTGTTTTTTTTCTCCTTGAAATAACAAATTTCGGTTTGTACTTCTTACCTCTAAACTGAGTAAATATTATATAAATGTCCATGAACCTCGGGAATTACATAACAGTCAAAAATTCAATGACTACAGATTTGCACTTATTAAATTCCTTTTGCATTGAGGTTTATCATTTAATGTGAACTCCTGGTGATCCCAAAATAATTCACAGCTTTTTAGTGGCTTCAATAGGGCATCAAAGCAGACACATTCCAGAGAAAAGAAGAAAAAGCACCTCACAGTAAAATAAAACAACCACTGTGCTATCAGAAAAATGCTATCAACCACAATTAAATTTGGTATGAAGCAATTTTTGCAAAAATATGGGCAGCCCATACCTATTTTCATACTTATTTTTACTTTTATAACTGGCATAGACCCACAGATGTATTTTCCCTTTCCTGGTGGTGCTGTAGCTTGTCTGGTTTTGCACCTGACAAGTCGAAAGCATCTACATTCTAACCTTGTCCAGAAAGCAGATTGTACCAATTTATCTCAATCTTTTCTAAATTGGAGTAGTTAAATTGATATGTGTGTGTGTGTGCAGCTGATGGTGTTGATCTACACTTCTCTTCCAATTAATCTCTCTGGCAGTCGCTGCACATCCTGCGTACCAACCAGTGCCTGAGTGTGCTTGGGAGGAGTTCAAAGACTGCAGCTAGGGAAGGACTGGGCTGCAAACAAAAGCAGAACAGAAACTGGAGTCCCAATGTGTTTTGCTTATTGCTCAGACCTGCTTTGCAGGGCGACGTCTCCCCGTGCCCCAGATTAGGAGGTTTGTCACCAGGGACTGTCTGAGGCCTGTTTGATAGACCACATTTTCTATGCTGTGGAAATACATTGCCCTTTCCAGAGGTGCGGTGCAGAAATAATTATTTGTCCTTATAGGACTCAAGCTTAATAACTCCCTTTAAATTTAGTCATTCTCACCTTTCTCCTTAGGATTTAATTTGACCAACATTCAAGCATACAGGTTCTGATGCTCCCAACTCTTAAGAGGTTCCTCTCACCACCAGCATCTTGTCCCTGTCCCTGGGCTCCCTGTTTCACCATGCTATTGTAAATATTTGTGCCGTTTCCCAAGGCAAGAAATAAAGAAGTTGCCTTTAACTGCATCTACTTTTCCATGTGGATATAGAACCAATTTTGCCAGGGAGAGGAGGAGTCAGCATGGCTCAGAATGATGGCTGGGAGCAAGGGCAGAGGAGGACACCACCTTTCAGTGGCTGTGCTGATTTGGAGCATTTGTCAAGCTCCACACCCTTCAGTTCAGCCTTTTGTTTCACAGAATGCCTTCTCCTAAGGAATTCTTCACTGATATTTGTCATGTTGACTAAGCAAATCTAGTGCTGCCTCACCCTAGGAGCTGCGTGTGTCTGGGGTTGACTCTCACTGCCTGGGATGCCTCATTGGAGTCCTGGCTACTGGGGTTCAACCTTCAGTTAGTGTCAGATGTTCAGTGACACCAAGTGGGCACAAAGACTTTGATGTGGCCTATCTGAAAGACAAGAGTAAACCCAAAGCTTATTTGTGCTTACCTGGGCCTGTAATTAAACCACTAGGACACTCAAGTCTTAATCCAATTGAAAGTTCTTTGATTACAGCATTTTAAATTGTGCCTTCATTACAAACTCAGCAAGCCCAATTATTTTGCAATTATGAGCATTAATAAGTGGTATAGGAAAATCAGGACAGCCTGGAGGATTTGTTAGGATGGCAACTGCCCTTGAGAAGGATGTGGATGTGTTGCTCAGGAGGAACCTCCTGGGATGAGGGGCAGGACCTACATCATCTCATCTTCCAGAGCAGCCCCAGGGAAGCAGAGCAGGACAGGTGCTCTTTTCCTCAGGGCTGCCAGAGAACCAAGCACTGGCAAATGACTTTGGGTAAAGCTCTTTCAAGTTGTCTTTATCACATGCCTAGCTGAGAGATAAATTGGAACATCTCATTTAGCAAGGAAATGCCCTGGCTTTGTGTTGGTCTCTTTGGATCAGGGAAGGGAAGTTGTGGTGGTCATGGAAATGATCATGACATAAGAAGCTTTTCTAACTCAGCATGGTCTTTGTTCCTACGCTTGCATTTTTGTTGAAGCCTTATTTTAGTACCTTGGGATATGACTTAGGCTTGACTTAACTAAGCTCTGGCTCTTGTAGGTAGTTTTCTCATGAGCTGCTGTGTTGGTCCATTGTTGGAGAAACAAGAAATAGGAGATGAAAAAGGCCACAGACTGGTGACCACTTCAAATTACAGGAAATAATCAAACTGATCTCTTTCTACAATGCCAAGAATTAAGAAATAGTGATAAAGAGATTATGGACTTGAGAAGATTGATTGAAAAGATTATGAACTTGAAAAGATTATGGACTAATCATAAATTACTGTTAAAGGCACTAAGAAAACCACAATCCATTTTGGTTGAATAAAGTTCTGGTGATCATTGCTGCTTCACAGCTCACCTGCTGGCTTGACCGTGTTGTCACCTTGGAGGCAGGTGGATTTTGAGGTGACAGCCTAGTCAAGGTTTGATGGCATATATCTCTTGTCAGTGCAAGCTCTGAAGCAGAAGAGGCAGTAGGTAAGCAGGTAACAGCCTCAGGGTTTTGAATTCTACCTGCTGTCTGTGCCTTAGAGAAGAAGGGTGCAGTTTTCCTCCAAAGGTCCAGTGAGGATGTGGAAAGATCCAGTTATTCTCTGGGAATCCAGTGAAAAAGAGCAACCTTGGTGTTCCAAATCTCAGTTTTTGTCTAGGCAGGAAATGTTTGGCTAAAGCTAAGGGTTTAGCTGTTGTGTATCTACACCAGGATGGGATGTTTGCTCCTCTCCCTGGCTGGAGCATCTCCCAATGGGATGAAGTAATTTTATCAGTCATGCAGTGGGACTCAATGGCCCATTAACAGAAGATACCTGGAGAAAGGGCTGTGGAAAAGATAGAGAACAATGCCCCACCTTGTTTCAATGAATGGCCCATTAGCAGATGATATCTCCCACAAAGATAAGGATCACTGCTCCACCTGGTTTTAACAGATGGTGATGGAATAGATACTTTTGGTCACATCCTGTATTGCAACTCAAAACAATTCTTTTTTTTTTTTAGCAAAATGTTATTAGGTTCCTTTTAAAGACAAAAATAGATGCTACTAGAATTTTTTCCTGAACATCAATCTACCTTCAGGGCTGTGTAAACCCTCCAGGCAACAATTGCTCAGAAACAGACTGTATTGTTCAGTGTGGACACCCAGGCTGCTGTTACAGAGCAGTTACAGCCAGCTGTGAGGAACTGCCAACACACCTCCATCTCCTGGGAGAATACAGAGGCAGAGCTGCCTCTCTGCTGCCAGAAGAAACCCCTTGTGAAGACACAGTCACACTGGCAGCACTCCTTCCCTCCAGGGGCTGCATCTCTGCTGGGACAGTAGGGAACAAAGGCTGGTCCATTTACCTGCAGCAGGGACGTTTTGTCAATGGAGTGCACAGGTTGGACTTTAGTGCAGCAGAAGTGGTACCTGTCATGCTTGACCTTGCTGTCTGTGCATTTTATTTCTTTCAGCAAAAGGTTTTGACTGCTGGCACTCATTCTGGAGCTACTGGTGATGTGCTATTTAGCATATTAATGGGAATAAATGCTCCTCAGCACTCAGCTCCTCACACTTCATCACAGAGTGCAAACTTCCCTTGCATTATCTTACTAAATAATATGCATCTATGCAAATTACGTTTATTAATATGTCTGAGGTGCTCATGAAAGTGTAAAATAGATGTTTAACAAGAAGTTCTTCTCCCTCTTTAAATTTTGGTTTAATTTGCTGTTTTATTTAAATGAGGGATCACAACTGGCTATTAAATAAAAACATTTACTTGGTTTTGTAAAAACCACACCCTCCTGTAACATCTTTGAAAGAAGGCAGCATACACTGACAGGTCCTTTCTCTTTAAGAAGAATGCATATCTGCTTCTGCTTGGGATGAGAAAACAAGCAAAACAATGCTGTCATTTAAACCAGGCTGCTAATACCTGATCCTGCAAGGGTTAAATGGTGTCATTGCAGTTTCACTTCCTCTCAGACAGAGAGAACTACACTGTATGAAATAATTTGTTTATATTCCTTTCCTGTTCCAGACAGTTACCAAGCATGTTAATATGACTACTGCATCAAACACTTGCATTCCTTTCACATAAAGTAATTTAAAATTAAGTTTTTTGAGCAGTTTTCTTTTCTTGACCTCTTCTTGAAATGAAAGTAATCCTCAGAAAATTTTGCGTTAGGAAAATAATTGGCTTGGATAAAAGCCTTTGCCCTCTAGAAGCATTTTCAATTTGGATAAACTCCATGCTTAGGGACCAATAATCCAGCAGACTGTTGTGAATCTGTAAGTGGGAGATACAATGGATGTAAAAGTTCAGGAGAGTTTCTAGAGAATACACCAAGCTATTAAACAGTCACTGGAAAATGCAAAGTAAAATGCTTTCTTAGAGAAGTTTTACGAAATCTATGAGCCTGTTGGATCACAGATAAATGACTGCTAAAAGAAAAGCTCATTGACAGCAGCATGTGAGACCAGGCTATAGAAAAATTCACTATGAATCACCTAAACGGGGACAAGGTGGTGACAAGAGGGAAAATCCAGCATGTACAAGGCTAATTCCAAACTCTGCTGTACGATGCTCAGGCTGTACTCTTTACTCATTGCACAAGAAAAGGTGACAAGATTAATGCCAATCTACCAGAACATCTTTTTAGGTTACTATAAGGAATGAAAGCAGTACAGAGGAGTCTGGGAAAAGGTATGGGAAGGGAAAACGGATGCAAGGAGAAGAAAGAAGGATTTCTTCTACTATACTAACTTTTTCCTCCTCTGTAATCTTTGGGCAGCCTAGTCTTGCTCCTGGGACAGCTGTACAAGTTGTAATTTGACAAAAATCCTTTTGCCTGACACTTCTGTGTTCTCTGCCACTTTATTCCCTATAGTCAAAACAAGCAGGAAAAAAACGTCTGCAAGAACCACATGTGTATTTAAATGGTGCAGGTGATGATCCTGTGGAGAAAATGGCCTTGTTTCTTGACTCCACCACTCCTCTCCTTTTCCATGCTAGGTCATTCCCATGTGCCCTTTCAATGCTGCTCCTCTCCTACATTTTTTCTTCTGCCTGCCTTGAAATTAAATCAGACAGCACCCTGGCCCAGGACAGCAGGCTGCCACTCAGTTTTTTCTAGCAGGAATTTTGGTGGAAGGTGGGAATTGTGTGGCAGGACCAGAAAAGGCTTTTCAGCTAGAGCAGAGGCATTGCACCAAAAATTTCTTGCAATGGAGAAACATTCAAATATTCTTAATTTCAAGGAAACTGCTGGTAGTTTTCATGGGTTGTTTGCCGAAGATTTATTATGCATGTGTATTTAAATAAAGGCCATGATATTTGCTTAGCAGCAGGAGGGCAATAGTGTGTGACAATGCTGCCCTGCATCCATTCCCTGGGATCTGGCCAAAGCAAGCTTCCCATGCACTGCATGAAAAAAAAGTCCCCTGAGCTGACTTCTCTTAAACATGTCAGTCCAAAATTTCCTCTGTAGTTTTCTACAATGCTGTTACTCACCTTCATGCTCATTTTGTTCGTTAATTTGCAGCAATCTGCCTTTCATGTGCACGATCTTGGCCTCTGAGGCTGAGGCAAGTAGGAATAGAGACTCCTTCACATGGCATGAGCTTGGTTCCCCCATCCCAGGAAGGTGTCTCCATGCTCCTCAGGCACAGACTCAAACTACTGAAGGAAGGAAAAGTTCCTTGATGCTGGATGGGAAGTAAATATTGAAGTCCATTTCACATGATGATTCAATGACTGAGAGAAACTCTGGGAGCTTAGAGGAACCCTGTGGAGGAGAAAACAGAGACATGGAAGACTGATGATTTACACTTAGTATTTGAAAGACATATAAACAAATCCTAGTTAAGTCCCTCTGATAAGTGAATCATTGCCAGCAGTTTTAAAATGTCAAATGATCCTAATGTTCAAAATGTTTGCTGAGATGGCAGTTCTTTTCTAAATCCCTGTTTTCAGTTGCTCCATATCTTACCTTTGGAAGTGAAATTTATCCATTAGCCTTGACTTGGAAATGAAAAATTGCGAACTTTGAAAACACAATTTCAAACAATGCTACCCAGCATAAAGTGGACTCTGTTCTTCTGAAAAATGTGTGGCTGCCTGACATTTTCTAGCAAAGCTGCTGGCTTTATAATTTTCAGTCTTACAATTCTGACAGGTTGGGAAAATTGTGCAAGGAGAAATATTTCACTGATATTAGGGCTTAGGAAAAATTGCTCTCTATTTGGCAAAAGTAGCTTTTCATTTTTTATGTTCAAAACAAAAAGGGAATTACTGGCAACATAGATACTCTTAAAGAGTTTTGAAACCATACTTTCAGCTACAAATCACTATCTGATTTTACTGAAGGGATTATTTGGATGCATCATGGAGCTCCTGTGTAGGTACAATAATACCAGTCTTGTATTCTGCATCAGCTCTGGCACCATGAAGCCCAAAGCTCCCCTGACCCACCACCTGTTTATCTGTGGTCAGGTTTGTGGCACTGGAGCCAGGGCAAGGCAAACACTCGGGGTGTGGTGGAGACAGGACCACAGAATTAATTGCAGGTCTTGTGGTGATCAAGGCTCCAGAGAATGTGCTCACCATGGCCCGGATGAGAGCAGCTCCAAATGGAATTTTTAAAAATAAGGATTTTTTAAGCTCCACGAATACTTGGATGAAGGAGAGGAACTCTCTGGTTCTGTGCTCTGCAGGGAAGGGCTGCTTGCACATGGTGACTCCACAGACTGGCAGTTTTGCCTGCAAACAGCTCTAGGTCACAGCTGAACTCTGGCTACCAGGAAAGCAGAACATTTCTAACAAATCAGATACCCTGCAGCAGGGTTTGTCTCTCCGTGCCCTGCAGGCTCACTGAGCTGGGTAAGGTGAGTGAGCAATCACTCCCTGCTCTGCTGAACCTGATCAAACTATTTCCAACTAATGGTAACAGGGAGGCTGAGAGAGACTGTAAAGGCTGATGGGGTCCACTTCTAAAAATCAGGAATCATTGCTCTCACAGCAATGTTTTTTAAATTTATTTTATACAAATTCCTTTTATAAATGGTTAAGGACAGGCGAATGACCAGTTCCTACCTAGGCAGCAACCTCCCTCTGGCACGGATCCATTTCATTTCTGCAAAGTACTTAAGTACATGCTTAACTTGAACCACCTGAACTGTCCCACTGGAGCCACAGAGATGAGTCATGAACTAAAGTTAGGCTCCTGCTTGTGTATCCTGCTGACTGTGGGCTTCTGCAATATCTACTGCCAGATGTTTGGGAGAGGAAATGACAGAAACTCTGTAGTGGACAGTTAAGGGAGTAATTAACTAACAGAAGAAACTTTGTATGGCTTCCAAATATCTGCAAAGTGATCTAACATCCAGTTGATATTTTGGTAGTCCAGACATAGGTTTAAACAATTTTTAGTCCTATTTATGTCTTGATCTTTTATGTTTAGTCTCCTGGATTCTTCTCTAATGTTCCAGTCTGTCCACACTGGGCTTTATCAACTTTGTGGTTTCATCCTAATTTAAATATGAATTAATATTCTTCATGAAATACAAAATTGTAGGGTAAAAAGAAAGAAAAATGCTATGCTCAATGGATGCAATGCTTCACTGTAGAAAGGCTGAAGTAGAA
The DNA here is from genome assembly GCA_009812075.1 of Sialia sialis. NCBI lineage: Eukaryota > Metazoa > Chordata > Aves > Passeriformes > Turdidae > Sialia > Sialia sialis. Next base: position 25,044,555 of record VRYO01001681.1, on the reverse strand, counting down.
GATGGTAGGTTTTCCAGCATACCTCTACTTTTGCAACCCATGCACTGGCTTTCTTCTCTTTTTTCCTTTCCAGCATACTCATCTTTCACATGAATTGTCTTCCAGAAGCTCTTTATGAGGGCACAACACAATCTCTGCACAAATAGCACAATGCTGAGATAGAGTTAACAGGAGACTTCAGCCTGAAAATCTCACAACAATTCCTATGCCATAAGCAGCACCCATCACAATAAGGGCTTTGATTCAGATTATACAACCTCGCACAATGCCCCACACTGGGCAGCTCCCACAGCCCGAGCCCAGCGTTAAAGGAAACCCTTCCCACAAACCCCATACTGTGTATTCCCTGTAGGATGGATCAGGCAACCACCACTTGCAGGACCTGGTGCATTTCGTGGAAGTGCTGTTTTCCTAGCTCTGGGTTATGTGGAGTTTCAGAGAAAAGTGCTGCAGACTTGTGACCAGCTGTCACAATCTGAGAGAGAGAGGGTGAGAGATTTATTAGGGGAATTTCCCTTGCCTCAAACACAGCTTTCTTTGAGGGCTGACACTTCATTTCTTCCTGGTGCCACCTCCAAGGGCTCTAACTTCCCAAGTAACAGCAATAGAATAAAACTCACCATCTTTGTCTCTCTGCCTTTGTCACCAGTGTGGCTTAGCCCATCGCTTCCTGAAATTGCCCTGGACTGTCCATACACAAATGCCCATCTCAGATCCTGCCTGAGCTGTTTCTGCTGCTGTTCCATTTGCTGGCAGCTCCTTGCAGAGGTCAATCCCTGGCTGAGTCTTGCACTTCCTTTAAAAGCAGGGACTCCAGCACAGGCCTGACAGGCTAGAAGGGGAAACTTTGTCTTGCTAGTGCATGGGGGGTGACTTTATTCTGGAATAAATTCCTCTGGAATCCTTTCTGCGATCACCAGTTTTGAAAAGCAGTGGAGAAATAGCACACAAGAGGCCACACTCAAAATGAAATCGACTGCTTCAAATTCCTTCGGTGTGAGTCCTGCCTTTCCTTAACGTCCGTGGGAACTCTGCCAGTAATTGCACTTGTGCTGCAGTTTCTCTCTTTGTTTTAGTGTCCAGCAAAGCCTGATCTCCACATCGAGTCAGAAGATGGCAGAACGCTGATTTCTAGTCTGAAAGAGAACACAAAGGTATTGTGAAGATGTACTTTATTCTTAACTTTCATCCTATATGACAGCTACTTTTGGTTATGTCATACCCTATACAGCAAACCTCTCTTCCTTGCTAACACTGGTGAGGAAACAAAGACTTGTTTTTTCTCTGGACTACTAGACCTATTCTTTCCATCCAGAAAAGTCCTTCCAACATTTATTCTGTCCAGTAAAAGATCATAGATAGCAGTGGGTGAAACACTGACTGATATTTTAAGAAGTTTCTCCACTGCTCTTCCAGCAGAGGAGCCAGGAAGGGAATATATCGCTAAAGTTCTTCAGTCACATTAGGTACCCCTAATGCCCAAAAAGTCCTTAGGGTGTATCTTTTTGATAATTATTACTCAGCTTTCAGACTACTCACATGCCTATTTAATATGCACAGCCACTATCAGTGCCGTTCCATACTGAGTCTAGAATGTAATTCAGGACAAAAATCAAGCACTCAGCTGGGCAAGGGCATTCAAGAAGGTCCTAAGCTGTTTTCTCTGGTGGGGAAGGAGGGTTTCTGCAGTATGTGGTTTCTCTCTTTTGTGTTTTTTGAGCAGGGTTTGAGACAGGAGCCATCCATCTGGGGCATTCTCGTCTCCCCCAGGGCAGCTGCAGTCAGGGCTGGCAGCTCTTGCACAGCAGCTTCTCCATCTGGGAAAGCAGAGTCCCCACCCTTGGTGCCAAGCTGTCAGTCTGCTTGGAGTTTTGCAGTCTGGGCTCACACTCCTGGGTAGGGTCAACAACACTAAGAACTTTATTTAAAAATAGAGCCAGGCTCATCAATACACACCAATATTAAATTGTTTCAGGGCAGATGACTGTTCACAGTGTATCAGCTTCCAGTCTGTGGAAGTGTCTTTGAAACACCATCAGTGTTACTTGCACAGGACCAGCAGCTCTCACCCTGCTGAGAATGAGGAGGAAGGAAAGGGAAAGGACACACAATCCCCTCAGCCCCTTGTGCAAAAAGCAGTTGCAGCCCAGCCCCTGGACTGGGTCTGTGGATTTCCCCTGATAAGGCTCCTGTCCATTATGGTTTTCTGCGTATTGCAGCAAGAGATTTGCTCTGGTGTGTCTCACTGCTTGGCAAGAAGTGAGACTGCCTTCATAAGAAAAGCTGCAGCTTCCTAAATAATGCTGCAGCTCCTATTCTGGGCTGCGTCCTAAACCTTGCAGGGAGGTGTGTCCAGGGCAGCTGCTGCCCCTGTACCAGGTCCTGGTGCCAGCTGGGTCCTTGGCACCTCCCTGGCCCTGGGACATGCCATGCCAGGGGAGTAGGTGGCATCATTTTGGGAACCTCCTCCTTTCCTCAATCCCACAGGGAGTGACAGGGAGTTTAACTAACATTTGCCACTGTGGTTTCACCAACAAACCAAAGTCTCACCTTTAAGGAGGATTGGAAAAGTGATGCAGGGAGTTTGGTCTGCAGTCAGCCCCTTCTGTCCTTTCAAAAAAGGGGAATCTGGATTTGGATGGCAAATACTTACAGTAGAGTTAACCACAATATCTTCCCCACTCCAGTTCTTTGCTGTAGGCATCAGATATGTGACTTTGCTACTCTTTTCAGGCTCACTCTGTTTTAGTTATTAAATATTGCCATGTATATTTCCAAGTGAATTCTTTGATATATATTTCTGAGAAGAAAACTTGTTTTTATAAGTGCATAGATGCATAGAGCAAATTAAACTGGTAAATTAAAACTAGTATAATCTCATCCAAGTAAAGAGACTACCCTACATGACAGCTACATTGCAAAAGTGCCTTGTAATACCCATTTCATTCTTGTAAACAATGCATCTCTTTAAATGTGGACTGCAAAAATCACACGCAATACTTTGGTTCAGGAATCTGCTGGCTGATTTTCTGAATCACTGTTTTTAATATAGGGGATGTGGGCGTCTAAAAAGCCTTCTATATATAAATCTGAAGAGCCATCTCATTCTGTTTCTGCAACTTATTTTACCAGTTTCTCCTGATTCATTTTTTAGTGAATGCTGAGCATTTTAAGAGTAGAGTCTGAGCAAAAATGCTCTACACAGACTGTTACAGTTTGCAGCTCCATGACTTCCCAAGAGGTTATTACATCTCAAGCAGTGAGGAACAGCTCTCACTGAGTAAGAAATTATTCCATTGTGTAGTATTATTCAAGCAATTAGAAATCGTACTGTGTACAAAAATACTGTATCTCTACGTAGCAATTTTGGGTGTTGTACCATGCCTACTTAAGTGTGTAGCTACAGCAAAAGAAGTACTATATTAACAATACAACCATTTCTAAATCAAAAGACTGACAAACACATAAAATAACAATATACTGTAATTTAAATGTTCTGTTTCATTTGTTTTAGACATAAAATTCCCTGTTCCGGAGTCTCCTGGATTCTTGATTTCCCTGGCATTATAAATCCCTCATCTGGCCAAGGAGAGTGAGCAATATTTTATAGCATGGAGAAGATGTTCGCAGGAAACAAGAGGTAACTTCCCTTTCCTTCCACAGCACTCCTGACTCTTAACTGCTTCAAAACACCCAAAACCTGGTCTTGCATTTTTCTTGGCTAGCACAACATACTGCCAGAAGACTAAGCAGAACATTTTAAAGAATTTCTGGAGACTTGTAGTCAGCCTTTTTCTTTAGAAAATTAGATTGTGTCAGCATATTAACTTGAAGCATCATGGTAAACTCAGCTTTGCAAATTATATAGATGTGAGCTAAGAGGGCCAGAGCTTACCAATTACCCAGCTCTTAGGGTAGCTCTGTTTTGTAGACAGAAGCAGAAAAAGAGTAATTTATTTCTGAAGTCAGCTAGGACACTTTTATTGCTATTGGCTTCATTTGATAAGCTCCCAGGTACATTACAGTGATATTGGTGAAAAAAAGAGTCACAACATGCCAGTGAGGTATGGAAGTGCAAAAGCATGATTAATACCCATCTAAAATTCACAGTCAGTGCCAGATGTGACCACAGGAGGAAGAGCTCCCATCTTGAGTGATCCTGGCATGTGGCTGCTTAAAGAGGAAATGTTTTGTGTAAAGATGCAGGGGATCCATGGTGTGTGCTGGTCCAGAGCTTGGAAGCCCCTCTCATCTCCTGGCAGACAGCCCACCCCCAAACTCTGAGCTCAGGACCTCCCACCCCATGGCTCTAACTCCCCTCTGCAGGGAGGCAGGAGGCACGCTGTGAATTAAGTCTTGGTGATCCTTTTCCACAGCTGTGACCTTCAGCTATTGCTGAAGGACTTCCCAGCACTGCCTGAAGTGGCAGGCACTCTGGAGGGGCTCGGGAACACCTGTGACAGGTGGGTCACTGCAGGACTGGAGGACTCAGTGCTGCAGGCACACTCCAGCAGGCACTGCACCAGCCTGGCCCAGGGATCCCAAGGTTTTGGGAGTCTATTCAAGTTGTTGGCTGACACTGGGCCTCCTCTCTGTTAAACCATCCATAAAAGCCCCAGGGCTGGGGGGAAGGAAAGAGTGAGTGTGAGAGGCAGGAAAGCACAAACACCTCTGTACGTAATGTCTGCATTTCATAAGACTTTCTGTTACCATGGCAATGAGCATGGTATAAATACCCAGACAGATCTCCCTTGTGGCAGTGCATTCTGCTGCTCCCATGCTGCAGGGCCAGTCTGTGCACAGACATTTTGATGGGCATCTGCAAATCCTCTCTGGTAAAACTGTCAATGATTTTGGGTTCAATCTCAAGCCTATAGTTCACTGAACAAAAGTGCTCTTTCCACTTCATTCACCTCAGCTTAGTTTCTGGCTCCTACAAACAAGCAAATAAATTCTTTCAAATCATAAAGATGGAGGATTGCATCCTTATTAATTTGTATTCAGGCTAAATAATCTATAAGAAGAACTAACATTTTAATTGCTTTAGTTAAACTTGGAGTCAGAGTCAGCACAAGCATTTCCAATAACAATTTAGTGTGATGAAAATTGCAAATGCTGTTGAATTTTGAGTTGTAATGGAGTTATAACAGATCCAGGTTAGCGAGTCACAGAGAAGCATAGCCTTAAGCTGAGTGCAATAATTAAAAAATAAGTGCCTATGTTTTATAACACAGAAGGCCTTCAATTGATTTTTGCAGGATAGGTGCAGTCTTGCATCAGATGCGGACAGAAATAGTGGATTTTGTTATAAAAACCAAGCATGATCCTATGCACAGAATCTAAACATCTTATTTTAAATGGTTCACTGCCCCCTAATTAATTTGACAGTTATGGTAATGGCAGTGACCAGATTTGCCAGGACATCTCCTTTCCATTCACCCCCAGATTTTTGAAAAGAAAAAAATTAAACAGCAGAAGGATATATGTGCTCCTTTATATTGTATCTATGCAGGAAGGCATACTACTTCAGAAGGGGAAAAAGCACATCTTCATTTAGAAATGAGGTTTGCTTTTATGCTGAGGAGACTCAGTCAAACTCAAATCCAAGCTAGGGAAAGAGAGCTGGTATTTTCCACATAAATTAGCTGGGTAAATTACATATGGGAATCCCACATAGGTTAACCCAACCTGTTGTGTGGAGAACAAAATAAAAATGTCAAGCTGCCTGATTTTATTTTATGACAGTTAACAGAAGATCAACCCAAAATGGAAATGAGAGAAATGTGCCTTGAAAGAAACCCATAGTAGGAATTTCTTCCTGTATTCTTCCTGGTAACAAGCATGTAATATGGAAACAAATGGGGCTGGGAGCAGGAGGAGACTTGGGGAACCCCAGGCAATGGGATCAAAGAACCCTTCCTGCTTCCAACACTGTGTCACTTCTGACAAGTTGAAATTTTCCAGAGCAGCACTTATTCTTCCTTTAGGTTCTGAATCATACAGGGAAGAGGCAAATAGAGTCCAAATGTGAGGGAGAAGCCAAAAAGAGTGAATGTCTCCCTTAGCCTAACTGGGGTGGGTTTGTAGTTGAAACCATGAAGAGTAAGTATTTTTTAATCCCACTTCCTCACCCTCTTAAAATGAGTTTATGCTTCTTCCTCCAGTAAAAGTGTAGTTTCCTCCATCTCCTTGCTTTTTATTTCTAAGCCAAACAATTGAAAATAACAAGGAAGAGCAAGAGAGAGCACCAAAGGAGTTTGGAAAAGAAAAATCTGCGTTGGCAGTGAGAGCTAGTCAAGATGTACATTAATCACATTGTGTAATCGAGACAGTTCTAATAGCATTGTACTGTAATCCCATGTTAAACTGAATCAGAGCTCATACAACTCTTCACACTAAATAATGTCATGATCCCGCAGTACTTTTAAATTGAAAACTCTTCCAAGAACCGAGAAATTGGTTTGACCTTTCCTTGGACACAGGTGAGGTGATTCATGTAACGACTGGAGGGGGAAGGGGACACTGCATGAGTCACTTCTGTTTGTTATATGACAAGCACCTTCTCCTAACTGTTTACTTCACCAACTTTCATTTCCATCTGCTGCCCTTTGACCATGACAGAACATGTCACGCCCCAGATGTGGCTTACACTTGCTTCTTAGTGCTGAAATAGATTACAGAGGCGATTCAGTGGACCCAACCAACTTGAACAGAACAGACAATTCTTGCTTGTACTGAAAAAAAAACTTCTCAGCCACTGGCATGATTCTGATCTGGGACCCATCATTGTGGCTGAAGCCAATGGAGATGCAAAAAGTGCATGAAAAATGAAAAGCTGATCAGCTGGTTCTTTCAGGCATTAACCACTTCTAATAAAAAATAGCCCAAAATAACAAATATCTCTACTTCCAATAAAAAATATCCCACTTGGTTAGACCTGTAGTCTATCTAGCTCAACGACTCTTTACCCAATAATGGCCAAACCCACATGCCTAGAGGAGTTTAGAAGTAGAGGGCAAGTATTTTTCCTTATTTTCCTGTTTCTAGAAGTCTGTAGCTCGAAGACTTGCCTATTCTAAGATTCCTGGGACAGATTTCATGTGCCATGAGGATGCTTTTTTTTACAGGGACAAATACCTGCCTTCAAGTACTAGAATTCCCTGTATGCACTTTCCCGTGCTGTCCTGAAGATCGAGAGACAGCTCTTGCCAAAGGTGAATGCTGCTCTGCAACTCCAAATCTTCAACAAATGCTCTCAAGTGACTGGTGGGGACTTTCCCAAACTATTTGCCTGATGACAGAGAGAGGGCTAATGGAGAAAAAAAACCCCAAAACTCAACACTTTAGAAAAATCTTAGGTGGGTATTACAATTTTAAAAGTGTATATCTGGTGAATGATAAATAGAAAATACTAGGAATGGGCTGAAGGGTTATTTCTTAACATTTCCCTTCCATGTGAGCAGAATGAAAATTGTGTCCTTGATGTGTCTATATCAGTTACACACTGAGAGAATTTTTTTGAGATGGTTTTTTATACTCTTAAATCAGAACACATGCACCAGGTGAACATGCTGTTGAGGCAGGAACACTGTCACTTCCCTAAGAGTGACAGCATCACCACTGTTTACCAGTGACACACTCTGTACAAAGGTACAATCTTCCTTAAAAGCCTTTCCAGTAATTTTGGGAAGCTGCAGGCAGGATATCCTCTGATGTCACACACTCTGATGCGCCAACATCAAGAGCATAGCCCCCAGGATGTCCAGATATGGCCCTGCCTTGGGAGCTGAACAAAGTTACTGAGGGCAGGCTTTGGCACATCTATCAGAAATGGAACAGGAGCCCTGGAGTGTGTTAGACAAGTTTATAAACAAGGACAGAGAGATGCAAGTCTCCCTTTTCTCCATTTGATTTCAGGACTGTGGGTGAGTTGGGCATGCCTTGCCATGTTCTTTACCGTGAATAAAGGCATTTTTGCTTCTGCTGTTATCACCAAGAGGTGATATCCATGTGACTGCCCTGCATTCAGCTGGCACCTCTGACAGTCTCGCCTGCACTCTGTCCACCAGCACTTGACAGTGGCCTGTAACCTCAGATGAAAGGGATGACTCTGAGTGCCTGTGATGCTGCTGCCCTTGGAGAGCTGCTCCATGCCCACAGGAAGGTTGTGGTAGCTGAAGAGAGAATTCCTACAGGTAGACAAGCACACTCAGAATAAGAGGGTGTGATGATTATGGGGGGAAAGTCAGGACATCCAGCAAAGAATCTGCAGCAAACTAGGACTACACCAATGGGGATTAATAAGAGAAACATTTTGCCTAGTGCCAGAGGAGATTTTTAATTGGACAGAGAGGGAAAAAAAAAACCAGCAAACTTTTGCAAGACACTAAAACCTCAAAAAAAAAAAATAGCAATGATCCTTTTGCAACTGGATCCATAAAAATATACTCTATAATCCATGGGAATCTGGTGCACTTCTCTGCTTACTGTGGCATTACATCCCTTGATATTAACTAGAAAGGCAGCAGTGTATGTGTGCTTATGAGTGAGTGTGACAGCACTCAGGAGGATGAGAATGGAGCTTTTTTCTTTTTGACTGCCTTTTAATGAATGAAAAATGAAAAATTCAAGGCTTTGCTGTGTGATACTGATCTCCACATTTGGCATCTGGGATTAATTCTGCAGGCTTGCTGTGTGTGGATGCCCCTCCACATCTCCAACAGAGAGACCAGGAGTGCAGCATCCAGCCCAAGGTGCTGCTGTGTCCCTGCTTCCTGGGAATATTGTCTCATCACAGCCAGGAAGAAAAACAAAACAAAAATCCAAGCAGGCATCTGCAGAATTGGATTATAGACTTAACATTCAGGATAGGTTACAGCAACACCTGACTACCAAACTATTGCATTTGCTAAATATTTAAGCAGATAATGCAAATAATTGCAGCTAAAACTATTTATTTGTGAGAAAAGAATATGGAACAACAGGCCAGGATCCTGTTTGGTTTATGTTCGGCATATTAAATGAATCATAGCTGGTGTTGATAAATCTGTCAATCCACAAGAGGGAGAAAAATGCCTTAAAGGAAATAAGCAGAGCAGGAAGAAGGAAATCTGTATTCAGGACAGTGCTCTGGGTACTGGATTGCAGCAGTGATGGAGAGAGTGGAGGTGAAAGGGAGAAGCACATACTATTCCATATGCTGTCCTGATTATCAGGCAAGGTGGCTAAGGCACTGGGAGTTATTTGACTTGGAATAGGTGGGTAAATAGCAAGTAAATGTTATCTCTGATCCTGTTAAGATTTTTAATAGCTTTTTTAGATTCAAATGCTAAGAAACATACAAGGAAGCTGGCAATGGTATACCTGGAAAAGAGCAGAGAGCAGCCACCTCTGTAGTTTCCATGGATGCTGTCTTCAACACAGGGACAGTTCTTACCAAAAAAGTGGAGGGCACTGACAGGGTTGTGTGCTAACACCACTTGTTTTGTTCTAGCTGAATAAGGGAGAATTAAAAAAAGCATTCAAGTGCAGTTCTGGTTGAGAGGCCAAATGTCTGAGTTAAATTAATGTAGTGCCAGACTTAATATCCCCTGCTGAGAGGCAGGGCCATGTTTGCATGACTGTACAGGCTTCTGCACTGGAGCTGGACAGGAAAATTTATTTCAGAGTCAGTAAGTGCTATACAAAAGTAAATATTTATACATCTGTACATACAAATGCACACTTGATAATTTTATAATAGGTGCTTATGTAGTTAGGCACCTTCTCTTAAATCACTGTGAACCTTAAGTAACTAAATCCTCCTGGAAGTCTCACCAAGGATGGTGTTTGGTCTTCCACTTTCCATTCTATAGGATCCAGCCCACTGACTGTCACTGAAGCCTTATGTATGGCTCAGTTCCCTCTGAAGATGGAATGGAGGCTTCTGCATCATGTAAATACCTTTTAATTTCTATTGTTTTCTGCCACCTGAAAAAGAGATCAAGTAGAAGATAAGGTGCAGAATCTCTGACGGGGCAGCATTTGACTGGCTGCCCACATCAGCCTACGGCCACAACTCCCTTCCCCATCCATTGCTTCAAGACTTCATGCTGTGGGGATGGATAGAAGATGCCCAAGGCAAGGAAGGCTCCAGAAAGGTGGTGGCATTTCCAGGGTGACAAGGAGTACAGCTCCTGCACCAGTGCTGGGTACGGCTCACTGTCACAGACTCGAAACCACATGGAAAGGCTGGACATGTCCTGCACAGCCCTGGCACAAAGCAAGCTCATGCAGTTTGCCAGTGATGTTGACCCATCAGAACTACAGGGAGCAGTATTATCTGGAGGAATGGGGGACAATAATGTTTGACCTGACAGGGATGTTCATAAGTCATTCCGGAGGCTCCCTGATTCACAATAATGAGGTTTCTGGTGCATCTGGCCGAATTTTTCATTTAATTTTCTCCTTCTTCTTGAGTTAACTTAGGTAACCTTGGACTTACACATATGCAATAAGCTGTAGACTCAGTCAGTGGACTGGCTGTCAGCCCCAGTCAGGTGACATCCTGGCCTACTTTATATGGGAACAGCATCTCACAGCTGAATAAATGGTTGATTATGAGCAATCTCTGTAGAGCAATCTGTGGAGACTGTTCTACCTGTGACTGATAGGCACACTGTTCCCCTTCTTCACCACCTGAGGGATTTGCACTTGACCAGAGTTATAAATGTATTTATGAATTCCAAACTTTGTTATTGTAATTCCCTATTCCTGCATATACAATTGCCAGGTTTAAAGAGAAAATCGATTTAGGACATCACATCTTCCCAAAAGCACATCCTGCAACCAACAATACCTCATCCTCTATATCCTATTCTCAACTCTGCTGCTATCCTGAATACTGAAAAAGAAATTGGAAAATCCTATTTTCCTTTCCAGTGCTCTTTAGGGGAGTGAATAATGTCCCATAAGGGCTGGCTGCACTGCGTGTCATTTGGATTTCCTGTAACACCTCTAATGGTCAACTATAAAGTTTGTGCCAGAGCAAACTTTTAGAAGAGAACAGAACAAGCCACGCTTCATTTGAAGTGAAATTAAGAGCCATGTATTTTAAAAAGGTGAGAGGAAATTGTACACATACAAAACCCACAAGTATGGACACAGATTTCCAAGTATTCTTTAAGAAGCTGCTCTAACTACCTCACACCATGACACAACCTTATCCTCTGGACATATCACACAAAGCTTTGAACTACCTCCAAAACAAAAAGGGAGGACTGCTGCAAACACCACTGATAATTACACCCCCTTTTTTTTTTTTTTTTGGGTCAGAATTTGTCCATTTGATAATACACATTCCTTTCTGCAATCCAGCTGTTTATGCCTCAAGAGCAAAGCTGTCAGCAAAATGGGGACATTTCATCTCTGGGGCCAGATGTAGCAAATCTCAAAGGAGCATCAAAATCTTTCCTGAACTGTAGAGTTCACCTCATGCTCCCACACAGAAAAATTCCAGGGTTCAGTGGCAAGGGGCCAAAAGCTCAGCAAGTGTCTTCCATGGAGAAAAAGTCTTACATGAGGGGATACAATCAATATAAACTCTGAAATTACACTTCCAGACTTGCTCTTACAAAAGGGAAAGTTTCTCCTGCCTTGCAATTATGTGAAGGCCAGGAACTCAGTTGCACAGGCCCTTGAGGGTCCATTGATTGTTTTAAAAGGCTCCATGAAAGATAATTATCAAAAGATTCATTATGGGCAAAAATCCTTAGGGATCTGAAAACTGAAAAAACAAAGAATAAAAGTCACAGGTTTGGTCTTCTTCATCCTTCCTTGAAGCCTCTACCGGCAAGCTCTGGAAATGCTTTTGATTATCTCCAAAAATGACAGAAGATGAAGGCACTCAGCACCTTGCACAATCAGGTACTTAATGTCCTTACTCTCCCTGGGGCTCTGCTGCTGCCAGCAAATGAACTGATGGCTCCTGCTGCTCCCACCAGCCTGATTCTCTGTGTCATCCACCTACACACTCACACATTCATTCTCTCCCTCATGATTTATTCATTCAATTTATTTATTTATGTAGGTCATTTTCAGTAGTAGTTTTACAAATAATGGCAGAAGCGAAAAAAAGAGCGAGACAGAAACAAAGTTAGGGAGAGAGCTGGTGACATGCAGGGAATGGCAGGGGGGAATTCTGCTCTGTTGAAAACAAGTCGTGCACTAGAGGACTGTTCCTGATTTCCTCCTCAGGCAGAGCCTGAGCAAATTGCAAGTGACATCAGCTTCACCAGCCTTTGCTCAACTCTGACTTCACACGGCCAATCCAGCTGGTGCTCATGCCCTGCTCCCTGCGCTTGCATGGTCTTTCTGAATGTACTTGAGGCCTTTTGGAGCTCCCTGAAGGCAACTTCTGAATTTACAGACGACTGTTTTGGTTTTCCAGACATTTAGACATTAACTGTGTTTTAAAGCTTTGGTCACAGGGGTCTTTGCAATAAAGAACAGGCCTATTTATATTGCCTATGTGTCTAAATTAGATTACTTACCTTTATTTCCTTTTTATCCAACCTTTAAAGAAACTCCCTTTTCTACACTGAACCCACAGGAACTCCAGGGAAATCCCCTTCCTAAGGATATAATCAGAATGGTAAGCTGATTTTAAGGCTTTCTGTTACTGAAAGAAAGAGTCTTGTTTCTTCACCTCGTGTGCTTTTTCCTGCCTTCCTCCTCTTCCTTCCCCTAATTCTACCTGTTTCTCCATGCTTCCTTAATTTTGACACTTACCTGACCCCACACTGAACTGATTCAGCTCATTGAACTGACAGAAAATAAATCCAGAGAAGTTAAAAAAAAAAAAAAAAAAAAGGACACTTTTCTGATGGGTTTATGAGCTTCATCAGCTCAATGAATATGAAAGTCAGCCCAAGGGTAAGTCAGGACCATGTAGGAGGGAGTGTGAAGAGCAAGGAAGATTGACCCTTTTCACAGTAGAAAGTGATCAAAAGAGCCCAGTTTGTCTCCACTAATGGTATCCTTAGGTGGGAATATAAAGTAGATGCCTGGAAACAGAATTTCTCCTTCATGTTCTGGCTCTGCAGTAATGAATTTATATTTCATTTTCTTTCCCTTCTATGCTCAGCTGGCATGCTCCACCTCAATTCATGGCCTGAGAGTGTTATAGAGACCCCCTCCAAGCACAGCATCTCTACACTGCTGACAAAATCTGTCTCTCAGAAGTTTCACAAATACAAGAAGCACTGAAAACCATTAGTTATCAACTATGACCTGCCCTGTTAGTGGAGAAGCACATAAGGGGAGCTAAGAGCAGCACAGTTGTCAGACTGTGAAAGTCAAACTGTGACAGTGAAATGAGACCTTGGCTGTCCATTTTTTGATACCTTCAGACCAAATCTGGGCATTTTCTCCACCACACGTTGTGCCAAGCACAAGAGATGTAACATGTTATGCTCAGCAACATTGTTAGTCCAGTGAAACTGAAGGTTCTGTGATATATTGGAGGTCAAAGAAAATCATCTCATATTCCATAAATCCGTAAAGCACTGATTACACAAAGGTAAAAAATATACCAAAGCAAGACTTTTTAGTTAATGACCACAATCAATTCCATTCTTCCAAAACAGAGACTTCTCCGTACATCCTTCACTTTGGGTTAGTAATCCTTAACTAACAGGAGGAGAGCTCCTTTTCTTTTGATCTGTGGACATGAGCACCAAACCAGCAATTACAGAAATTGCAGGTGTCCTCTCTGTTTTTAGAAAAGTAATTTTTGAATGCACATGTGGCATCTCAGCATTCTCCTACCAATGTTCTGGAAATGGTTTTGTCACTTCTGCTTCTCCCATGGTGTAAGAAATCATGTGCTCTGCCCCAGACCTTACTGCTCAGGCTGTGATGGAAGCAAAAGCAGAATGTACATCAAAGGTTACATACCATACCTTGCAGGTGGAGACCTTCAAGGCCCTCAAAATGTCATCTCTATTCTGATTGCAAAATCTGCAGGATATTTTATTTCAATGCTCTCAGCCTCTCTTCATGGGTAAAGGAGAAATATTTTCATTTGCTATCTTCATTATCACTTTTTACATTCAAAATGCATGCAGGCAAATCCACTCTGAACTATAGATACTGAAGTGGTGTGTGCCTGCCCTGGCAATAGTCTGCAAGTCTTGTTTTGAGGAGTCTTTTTGTAAGACTCCCTGAATCAGAGTCCTCCAGAGGTCTAACCAGTATCCTAGTTAGATTTCATCATCAGTCATGACAAGTTATGGATTGCATTTCTTCTGTCTCAATTTAAAACTAGTCCGGCTTCCTACAGTTCCTTCATTTCTCCAACTTACTCTCTTTTTCCTATTATTAACATGCTTTTTTCCTGAGTTAGAATTTATGACAGGTTTCTACCCATGGTCCAGGACTAGTGTAAATAGTGACTCTGGTTCTGTAGCAAGTTGGTTTCCTGTTGCAACATCACCCACACTATGGAAACCACATTTGTTCAGAGACGGACCCATTTTAAGAACAGTTATTTTTAGGCTGTAGAAGATTATCAGTAGTTAAGACAAAGGGCTCAGGTGAGTCCTTAAAAAATTAGGAGAGTAGGTAAAGCCTTCTGACATTCTGAGATACAGGAGGCAGATGGGAGAAATACCATTTGCAGGTTGCTCTACTTAGAGGAATTAAATTAATTATTATTTCAAAATAGTTTGAAAGTTTTCATGTTTGAAAATGAAACAGTGCTCTGAAGGGAAGGACTAAACAGACTAATGAGTGAAATTGTTGTGCTACAAGACAGGCTTTTCTACTTCAGGGTGGGCATGGAGGATGACATCCCCCATCTTCAGTGCTCTTAGCCACTTCTGCATGTTCTGAATATTGTGATTTATGGCTCTTAACACAGGAGAGATTAATGCCCTAGCCAGGCTGATCCTGCCTGCTGCTGTGTGCTGTGAGCACAGGTGGACACTGCACTGCCTGTGTGTGTGCACAGGGGCTGCAGTCACATCTGTCCCTTCGGGCACCCTGGCTGGATGCAGCTCCGAGCACAGAAGAGTCTGAGTCCTCCCATGTAAAATACTCAGAGCTGACGAACACCTGCCCTGTCATTCACTTGTCCTTTCTCACCCCTCTCCAAGATGTGGGGATACAATTTGGCAGCACAGTGAAGCCCTGGACACAATTTCCTCATGCAATGTAATGTTACAAACAAGGAAGTGATATGACACAAACATGAGTTGGGAACCTCTTCAACCTGGAAAGTTTGGGGCGAAATGAAGGGACAGCTCCAGATAAGAGCTTGGACTCAGCACTCTCTGGGGAAATCTTCATTGTTTTCCTGACACATTTTAGACTGATAAATACCTCTTGTGCATAGAGATTTGTTGCTCTTTTCTGATTGGATTAACTGCAATTAAGATAGAACTTCATTGCATGGAGAAAAGGGTGTGACAAGCTATTCTGGCAGCAGACATTTTGCACTACAGCACTACGTAGTCTCTTTTTACCTTTTAGAAACAGATTAGGCTACACTGCAGAAAGACACTGTACAGTATGAAATGATCTATCCAGGGAATGGTGCAGAATAATCAGCTTTTAAGTACATATTTCACTGATTTTCATCAGCTTTCCCATGTACACAAACCCATCCCTAGAAATGTTAGGTTTTTTATCTACATTCTAGCAAGTCAAAGGAACAGGAATTGATTTGAGTTTTTTACTCCTTGTTTTATTCCAGAAAATGTTCAGTTCTTATCTCTTGATGTAGTGGTATTATATGTACTGTATACCTCTGACTAGCGCTCTACAAGATGCTAAAGAGAAGGAGGATTTTTTGTGTATGGGTTTGTAAGAAAATATATTATAAATTTATGAAAAAAAAACCAACAAAAAACCATTCTAAATTTCTCTCTGCTCTGGAGCAGCCTTAACACAAACTACTGATAAGTCTAGTTCATATGCTTGTGCAGGGAACAGGTTTCCAAAGGCCTGTTCCAGAGAGCCCTGATTAGATAACACATAACAGAGAGAAACCACGGGCTAGAGGACTTTGTTTTCATTTGCAGCTCATTAGAGGCAGCCCAGAGCTAACCTAAGCCTCCTGGCTGGGAGATACTGGATCAGGATAAAACCAGGGGCAGACAAAATAGCACTGTTTACACTTGATACAGCTGTACCCCGAGTTCCCACACAATCAAAAAAATAATAAGCCACCAAAGGAAGAGGCACTGTCTTCAAAAGCTTCAAAATCCATGCACACAATTTGCTGCAGTCCAGTATTTGTGGAGGTTCTTGCACTACAAAGCTGGCCAAGAAAAGCACCCTTCATCTGTGAGGGTGACTTTACCCTCCTACAGTTTCAGACAGGAAATTAGACCAAACTCTTCTGCTGCAGAGGATGAGACAGGCAAGTGGTGGAGGCAGGTCTTAACCAGTTCCACCTAGACTAGTGTTAAAACTCTCTTAAGCCAAATCAAGAAGGCCAGTTTAGAGGAGGGGAGAAAGAAGAGTGTCCACGTGTCTCTAATATAATTTCTAACCTAATTTAGTTAAATCAGTATGTGTTATACGAGCAAGGCTTATTGTCAGAAAGCTAATTCTTAAGTAAAATGAGAAATAAAGTGGAGTTATCTATTGCAAGGAGATATGGGCTGAAACTATGCTGAATTGCATGTCGCCTTCTCAAAATACCAGAATGCAAGGATCAGGTACAAGTGAGTTAATAAGGTGTTGTACTGCATTCTGAAGGCTGCTTAAAATTAGCTGTGAATGTGCTTTTGCTTGTCCTAAATGCATTGCAGAAAGACAAGAGTTTTTTTTTCTTCTCTCTCAGTCTTCCTTTGAGCTGTCATACTCTGAGAAGTCTGGGTCTGTAGGCACTAGAGGGTGAGAGATTGCTCTGTTGCTCTTCTTTCCAATCTTGCTCTCAAGCCTGAAGGAATCAGTTCCAGTAAGTGACATTCTGAGGTGACGCACAGTCATTTCCCTGCACAATTTGTTTTGTTTGCACTACGGTGCCATTGGGCAGCACTGTGCTTTCTGGTGAAAGCATTTTCACAAAAAGTGCCCACTTTCAGGACCAAATTATTTCCTATAAACCAACCAAACAAAAGATAGAAGGGGCTACAGCTCTCCTGGCTAAACCCCAACTGAAAATAAAATGTTGCTAGGATTTACTGAGATTCTACTGTGTCTTCTGCATTCTACAGCTGTGCAGAATGGTAACGATTTTTAGCACAATTTTTTTAAACAAATTTTGCACAGTGCTGCAACTAGCAACAGGCTATTAATTACTTTGCAATCAGTGGGGCAGGGAATCTTCTACACTTAACTGGCTGCATGAATTGTGAGCTACATGCAGTTCTCAGGATGTGGTCTGTGCCCCATAAAAATCTCTAAACAGCTCTCAGCCAGGTGCTGCCTGGCCCCACTCAAGGGATTTCATGTCCCTCTGGGACAACAGGCTGTATTTAGCTAAGTATAAGAAGTTTGTACTTCCAGCTGAGCTACAATCCTTGCAGAGAGGTGATTCTACCCTCCACCTACAATTTCTGATCTTCCAAAACTGGCACTGGCCAAAATTGCTGCATGCATGGAAGCCCCTATAGCATCTGAGAGCAACCTGCACTTCATGCCCATTAGCAAAATACCTTATAATCTACTAGAAAACCAGTATTCCTGCACTGCTACAGATAGGAGTTTGCCTTTTTACCGTACTCTTCAATTTTAAGAAACACTGAATAATTGCTGGAGTTCACTAAGTCAGCCAAGTTTGCAGTCACTCAGTTAGACATGTAATCATCTCTTCAGCCTGGAGCCAAACCTGTTCTGGCATTCCCCATTGTCAGAGCTGGCATCATGGAGCTTTGTGACACAGGCGGTGTTTAGATAAGATTCGAACTGCTACAGAAAATGCTGGCTTATCCAGCAAAAAAAAAAAAATCCCAGTCTAGAAGCTGTGCAAAAGGGAAGTTTCTTGGATGGCATTTTAGCCCAGAAACTTTCTTCACATCCAAAGTCTGAGTGGAAGATGGCAGCTTAGACACAATTCTGCATGTCCTTACTTCTGAGAGAGAGGGACAGCACTTAAACCTCATCTGACCACAGCTGAGACCTACGAAAAATTTGCAATTAAGCATGTTCTGGTACCCATCTTTGTCTTTAGAGGAGTGTGAGAGTTTGCACTGTCTGAATGTATTAGGCAGCAGCAGTTAAACACAATCGAGCTGTCTACTTCTAAGGTCAGGACAGAATACTTCACAGCTGCAGTCCTTCTCCCACTGGGTATGACTAATCACATCTACTTCCCTGATATTCTCTCCGTCTCTTTTAGGTGTTTGCACAGATAAATTCTTTTTGCCTGAAAGTGCTTTCATGTTGAAATAATGGCTCACTTTGTATTTTTTCAGGATGCATGTATTTTTTCAAATTCTGAGTAACACCCAGGGATGGTTAGACAGGGAGAAATCACAGGGTTTAGAAGGTATTGTCAAATTGTTCAAGTCCATGACTGAACACTGCAATTCATCACTTTACCCCCATGCGCCAGATTACCAGATCAGAGGCTCTTTCTCCTTTGTTAGCTTTTCAAAGATGTGGAGTCCAGAAAAGATGTCACTGTTTTGCTCCTATTTCAGAATTACTTGTGAACAAAGCACTTTTTTACATTCAGAAAAAAATGCAGCTTTTATGGCTAAAATAGTAAATTGAGTTGTAATTAACTTAATTGCAATAATAATGAAAAAAGCAGTCTCTTGAGGATAGCAAGGCCTTTGGCTGGCTTTAGTTCCAGTCTGACAGAGATAAATCAATTTAAAATTTACACTGGATATCAACACTATTAGTAAAGACGCCCCAGAAGAAGCTCAGAGTAATACAGCTGTGTTCAGTATTAAAAAGATAATCCATTTTGCCTTATAATAAGAAAGGAGACTTTTGTAAATTCAAATAAAATAAAAGATTCTATTTTATGACTCGGAGAATGTTGCTTTTCTTAAGTTGTTCACAAGACATAATTAGAACTGGGGTGTACTTTACTACGCACCACACAAGAGATTCTCTGTCTCACTAACCAGAGTGACTGACAGAGAACTCTCAATCTGTTACTGTAAGTCTCCTATCATTCAAAAAAATAGTTGACTTAATCCCACAGACAAAGCAGATTCTAAAAGAGACTTAAAATTATAATTTTAAAGCTTATAAATTGGAGGCTTTTTCTTTTTTTAATTGGGGTTCCCTTTGTGACCCTTTTAATAAACAGAAAAAAGCAGAGCACGTGCAGTAACCAGCTACAAACCCTCTTCCTTTAACAAACACACACAATTTTGCAAAGAATGCTTTATTTTAGGTGCAGCAAGCCCTGTACAATTCACAAACCAGTCATTCGTGGCTGGAAGTACTGGACTGTCAACAAATTAATTAATTTTAAAAGTACTTTATAATAGCTAATAAAGATAGAGGACATAAAATCATTTGTGATTAAAAGGTCATTGATATTTTTCTACTGGACTTTCAGCATAATGTTATAGAAAAATTCTTCATTCATGCAAGTGTTATAATGGAAAAGTCCAATCTTTTTTCAGAATCAGTATATGTTTGATCTGATAGTGACACAGGAAATCTCATTAGAATTTAAATACATATCTTAACTTTTATTGAATTGTAAGCTCTGCAAGTTTATAGCACTGCAATTACTGATACTATATGTAGGAATTCTCCCACACTGTACTGGATTCTCTGTCTTCTGAAAAGAATGAAAGATATCAAACTCTTATTACTCATAATTTATATACGCATTTGGATATAAGATTGCTAAACGTCACAACACTGTATGAATTAAATTATTAATGAGAAACCTTTGCACTATATTTGTGTGCTATTATTTTTTATCATTAAAAGAAATACTTTAATGTCAAGTCCAGGAGGTGCCTGCGTAATTAAACATTTCTCTGATTTAAAAGCCTGACAGAGAAATGGAATGACCAAGCTCTGAGCCACGCAAACACAGGACAGCTCAGAGACTGCACAATGCAGTCTGGGCTCCCTCTAACTGAACATTTGCCCCAGGGTTCCAAGAATAGTAAATGTTTAACTTCCCTGGTAGCAGAAAGTCACCTGCTGTCCTTCCCATTAGTTCTATAACCCTGTCAGCTCCACAGTTAATAGCAACAGGTTTTGATCAACCAACAAATCCTTACCTGAAGTCAAGCTTCTGGGCTTCCATACATTCAGAAGGGTGCAGGGTATAGAACCGTGGAATCATAGAATGTGTTGAGTTGAAAGAGACCCATCAGGATCATCAAGTACAACTCCTAATCCAGCACAGGACAACCCAAGAGTCACACCATGTCCCTGAGAGCATTGTCCAAACACTCCTTGAGCTCTGTCAGGCTGGTGCTGTGACTCCTGCCTTGGGGAGCCTGTTCAGTGCCCAACCTCCCTCTGGGGGAAGAAACTTTTCCTAATACCCAACCTAAACCTGCCCTGACACAGCTTCAGGCCATTCCCTCAGTCCTGTCACTGTCACCCCAGAGCAGAGATCAGTGCCTGCCCCTCCTCTGCCCCTCACCAGGAGTTGTGACTGCACTGAGGTCTCCCCTCAGTCTCCTCCAGACAGAACAGACCAAGGGACCTCAGCCCCTCCTGTTCCAGCTTTCCCTCAAGGTCCTTCTCCATCCTCCTGTCACACAGTGGGGCACACACTGCACACAGCAGGAGCTGGCCAGGCTGATCCAGAGACTGGCTGCAATGCTGGGCCATCACCCATCACCCATCACCCCATCCCCGTGTCCCTACCACATCCTCCTGCCAGGCAATCCCCTGCCTCCCCTGTGGCTCTAAGGCCCTGTCCATGCTCCACGACAAGATGAGCCAGGCAGCGCTGATCATCAAGATGGATGCTTTACTGTGAGGGTGTGAGGCCCTGGCACAGGGTGACCAGAGAAGCTGTGGATACCCCATCCCTGGAAGCAGGCTGGAAGGAGTTCTGAGCAACCAGGTCTAGAGAAAGGTGTCCCTGCCCATGGTAGGGGGACTGGAACAAGTTGATCTTTAAGGTCCCTTCCAACCCAAGCCATTCTATGCTTGTGTGTCTGGGCCAGCCAACCCTGCACATCACAGCACTTGGCTGGACAGGACCCCAGGGCCTCCCTAAGCGTCTGTGTGAGGGATTGTCTGTCTGACGTCAGAGCAATGCTTGCCTGAGACTTACCAGGCCTGTTCTCTTCCCATTGCTACGAGAAAATTTATCACTAGGTTTAAACGGCAGAAGTTGAAACCTGCTGAATGAAGAGAATAAACACAAATGAAAATACAGCAGCTTTTGCTACATTAGGAGCCCTCTCTGCCCCAGAAGTCTTCTTATTCTTCCCAACAATCCTACTGGGCCAGCTTTCTCCCTCCTCTAGTTTTGCTTTTGCCACCCAACAGATTTCTGGAACCTACTTGCAGTTCCTTCAAGCTAAGGTTCTGGATTTAGGCACAATGCTCATCCTTGCTAGAAGCACTTGTGTCACAGAAGGGTAGCACTGCCAACCCCCAGAAAGGCAACAAGAAGCAGGAAACTTAACTATTTCTTTTTCACAACTATTATGTAAACCAGTCAGTTGTTTTTTAACTCCTAAGGCTCAACTCCATCAGTTAAAATAACGGATCTTGCCAAGTCTCCCAACAGCACAATTGCTGTGGGCACAAAACTATAAGCCTTGAGCTTCTGAAATTTCTCTGTAGCCGCTCCTCCTTTTTTTGAAAACAGTAGCAAGAGCTTCTTCCCTATGCAGCCATGTGAGAGAACTCAGCACAATCTGTGCTACAGCACTGATTAACTTCTCTCCAAGAGGAGTGGAGCAAGGCAGGATATCCACCCCCTAACCAATGCTGGAAAATTCACCAAGATTTCAGCTTTTCTGAGGAAGAATTCTAACAGAGGCAAAGTTAAACTGCATCAGAATTTGCCACCTGCTTTTTCATCTACAAAGTCTGAGCTTGTGCCACTGAAATAAATGGGAACTTTATTAAAGACTAAATAGGAAGGGAAGAGATGGGGAGAAGGGGAAAAAACAATTTTAAATCCTGTATTTCTAAGTTGCAGTTCTTATAAAGAGCCTAATCAGATTTCTGTGCATGTAAGTCAGTATTATCTTCATTAGTGCAGCTAGTTGGCCATAAGTTCATTGCATTTATTCATGCATCTAGAGTAAAAAAAAAAAAAAAAAAAAA
>VRYO01001681.1:24983344-25022274 GCA_009812075.1 Sialia sialis | reverse complement strand
TATCACAATATGATCCAGAGAGTACTTATAATTCTATCCTTTATAGATTATTTTATATAAACAGAACAAATATTTCTTCCATCTGTATTGAAAAAAAGCAAACCTCTCAACTAATCTTGAAAAAAAAAAAGGCAAAAGTTGAGTATAAACACATTTTGGTGATTTTAGATGACAATCATCATCCACCCCCAGCTGAAAGGTTCATCATGCTGGGACTGAAGCAGCCCACAAACCTGGCATGGCTCACAGCTGCAGCAATACTGCCCTTCCTACCTGCATGGGCTATTGCTATCATTATTATTATTTAACTGATTACACACTTCTCAGGCTGAAAAATGTTTCCTTTAATATTTAACTTTCCTGGAAAGAGATGTGTCAGATGAGAGGTTATTTAAAGTC
The DNA here is from genome assembly GCA_009812075.1 of Sialia sialis. Lineage (NCBI taxonomy): Eukaryota > Metazoa > Chordata > Aves > Passeriformes > Turdidae > Sialia > Sialia sialis. The sequence continues at coordinate 25,021,875 of VRYO01001681.1, read as the reverse complement.
TGCACTTCATACAAAACATATAGGACCTCTCCTTCTTTTTATTAAACCTGGAGGAGTTTGGGTATTTATTGTGTTTATTTCAGGGATTTCTTTGTAATCATAAGGCAAGGATTTATGATTTAACACTTGACTGAGTCATGACACAAAACACCACAGGAGTTATAGTTTCCTTACACCGTCTCCTTTGGTAACCAGTAACAATACATCAATCTTCAGCTGTCTACAGACCTTCTCTCTCCCTCCCTTCAGAGGTGTCAATTCATCTGTAGGACAGCAGTACTAAAAAAGTTCCCAATCTTTTGTGTTTATCCCCGAATCCCACTGGATGCTCTGTACTCATGGTTCCCTTTTGTCTCTTTAACAATGACCTCAAAGATGATGTTATGCTAGTGCTTCTTGTCTGGATCTCCCTCGCAAATGTCCTGCATTTCCTGACTCATTAGGAAGGGATTGGCCAGCCTGGTGTCCAGCAGAGCCCACTGCTCCTTTACAGCCCCAAGAGCCACATAAAAGGCACTTCTGAGGTGCCAAGTTTATAATCTGGTTCTCCTTCCCCTTGGATTTCAGTAATATGAGCAGATATGGGGGCAGGGAGATGATCCTGCCCCTCTGCTCAGCCCTGTGAGGATCCCCTGGGATGCTGTGCCCAGTTCTGGGCTCCTCAGCACAGCAGAGACATGGAGCTGCTGGGACAGGTCCAGTGCAGGGTGACAGAGATGATGGAGGGGCTGGAGCATCTCAGTGAGGAAAGGCTGAGGGAGCTGGGGCTGTTGAGCCTCGAGAAGAGAGGGCTGAGAGGGACCCTCATCCCTGTGTGTCAGTGTCTGCAGGGAGGGGCCAGAGCATGGACCAGGCTCTGCTCCCTGCTCCCAGCAATGCACAGGAGGAACGGGCAGGAGCTGATGGCCAGGAAGTTCCACCTGAACATGGGGAAGAATTTCATCACTGTGCAGGGACCAAGCACTGGAAATGATTGTCCAGAGAAGGTGTGGAGTCTTCCTCACTGGAGATATTCCAGAACCATCTGGATACAATCCGCTGTGGGATGGCCCTGCTTGAGCAGGGAGGTGGGACTACTGTGGTCCCTTCCAGCCTGACCCATCCCGGGATCCAGCGGTCCCGTGGTACAATGGCAGCGCCATCCCCATGACTCGTGTGTGTCCCTGCCTGTATCCCCGGATCCCTCCGTCCCGTCCCCACTCCACCTCCGTCCCCCTGTCCCTGTCCCTGTGCCCTCGCCCCGCCCGCGCTTCCCGGAAAGCTTCCCCGTTCGCTTCCGGTTCCGTGCCCCATCATGGCGGCGGCCCCTGCGCCCGGCGGGCTCTGAGCGCTGCGGAGCCGCCCCGCTCCCGCCGCCCCTTTCCCGCTCCGTCCGCGCGGGGCGAGCCGGGCGCGGTGCCGGCGCCGCCGGGAGCCGTTCCCGGGCTGCCGCGCGGCTCCTGCCCGGGGCCGAGGCGCCGCCGCCGCCATGGCGCCGGTGCAGCTGGAGAGCGCCCAGCTGGTGCCGGCCGGCCCCGCGTCAGCCCCGGCCCCGCCGGCCCCCGGTACCGTGACAGCCGCCGCCAGCCCCGGCTACCGCCTCAGCACCCTCATCGAGTTCCTCCTGCACCGCACCTACGCCGAGCTCACCGTGCTGGCCGACCTGTGAGTGCCGCAGATCTCTCCGTGCCCGGCTGGCGGTGCCGCCTCGCAGCATCCCTGGAGGATGCGGAGGCCTCGCCAGGGATCTGTCCCGGAGCTCATCCGGGGCTGGAGTGGGGGGAGGTGGTCGCGCTTTCCCATTCATAAAATGGTTTGGGTTGGATGGGACCATAGAGATCGCCCAGTTCCAACTCCCTGCCGTGGGCAGGGACACCTTTCCCTCGACCAGATTGCTCAGAGTCCCATCCAACTTGGCCTTAAACACTTCCAGGGATGGGGCATCCGCAGCTTCTCTGGGGAACCTGTGCCGGTGCCTCAATAGCCACACAGGAATTTTTTTTTCCCTGATATGTATCCTAAACTTATTATTTTTCCATTTGAGCCCATTCCCCGTTGTCCTGCTTTTGTAAATACCCTTGTCCATTCTCCCACCTGGGAGATGCCTCTGCAGGCAGGTTGGTCTCTGTATCAGGCCGTGTCCAGGGGCACAGCGAAAGCTGCTGAATGATCTGTTCTAAACAGAGAAAATAATTGTGAGAACTGAGAGCAGCTGCAGATTGGCTGCTTAAATGCCAAATTACTGCCAAAAAACCCCAACTGTAGTACCGGTACTGATATAAAATTATGTGAAATTGGAATGTCTGAAACTGAGATATTTTCAGATGCTGCAACTCCTTGACCTACCTCTGTAGTTTTTAAAAGACCATTTGATTATTTTCGGGAAATAAGTTATTTACATTTACTTAATGATCTGTTGTGTTTGAAGTGGCAAAACAAAGGGATGTTTTTGGGCCAAGAAAAACTTTCCTGAAAGCATTTGGACTCTGAATAAACCTTTTTCTCTCTTACTTTGTTTAACCATAGAGGTTCTTGTGGGGAAGCTTTGTGTTTCAAGAAGTGACATACAGAACAAATGGGAAAAGATAGATATAGCAATTGTACAGTACCATGGTAAGGGTGCCAACACAAGTTTGCCTTATGTGTTAAAGAATGTTCAAACTCTGGAAAGGACAAGGAGTTTTGGAGTTTTAGTTTGCTTTGAAAAAACTTCCAAAATATCAATCAAGAAGTTTATGGCTTATATAAAGTAATTGATCTCAGCAGCCTTCATCAAACTTTTCAGTTAAATGGACCAGTTCCAGTTGGCCTGGTACAGAGTAGTGACAAGTGATCTATGGTATTATTTTTTATATACTTTGTAGTTGTGTAGAAGTTCCTGTTCCACTGAAGGTGGCTAACAAAATTTCTATTTGTCTATAATACATCTTTTTTTTTTTCTCCCTCTTCTTTCATATAGATTACCAAGAAAGACTGATATGGAAAGGTGAGTTAAGTGAATCTGTAATACATGTTAAAATATAGAACTTTTTTGGGATGCTAATATTAGTAAAATGTTGTTAAAATAAAATCTTTTTCACCTAATTTTAGATTTTATGCAAGAAAATAAGCTTTGTCTATCTTGCTGTCCCTACATAGTGTCAAGATTTTTCTCAACATCAACAACAGTAAACAGGATTTTGTTGATGTTTGGGTTTACAGTTTTTTTGGGGGCTTTTTTTGTTGCTGTTGCAGTAGGTGAACTCTGTTAAAGGTGTTTTTCTCTTCACGAATCTTAAGCAGTGAATTGACAGTAAAGCTGACGTAAAAGGGAACTGGAGAATTTAAATAGGTTCTAGTTAGTGTGATAGATGTTTTGTTCAGGAGAAACAGCTCAACAATTACAACAAGGTAAAAACCTCTATTCTACATTTTTCCATGTTACCTGGTCTTTCTTATCATGAACACTGTTTTCTGCTCCTGCTCTATGTGGTTTTGAAGTATAAAAATTATTAGAGAGCAAATGTAAGAGACCAGACCGGCATTCTGCTGAAATGAAAAAAAAATCCATCTACTTTTCTGTTTCTCTTAATAAATATTATGAAACTTGTAAGAATATTGTTCGCTTCATTTGTGTTGACATATTAATTGATCTAAATTTCTTTAGAGAGATATAGGAGCTGTGATATTCCTAAGAACCTTAATAAAGAATTCTGTGTACCAGGATGATCATTAATTGTTGTCTCAAGCTATCTAAAACTCTCATAACATGTGGAATTAAACCAAATTTCATGGAATCATGACCTGGAATGATTACTTGTACCTCTTTTCCTTCTACATTGTATTTTATTAAGAGAAACAGCGTGGGTTTTGATTTGGTTGAGTTTGGGTTTTTAATTGTCACAGTATTTACTGAAGAAATTACTTCCCACTTAGATCCAGAGCTACCTTGTACTCAAGGACAGGCTTTTCCCATTTGGATATTTAGCATTTCTAGGTAGAGTTGGATTCTACTCTGTTGGGCACATGGGTGTGGGGCAAGAACTTAAATCCTAATGGATTAGAGAAAAGAAAATAAGACAACCTTCAATGTACAAAGAATGTCCTGTGACTGAAATTGTCTTAAAATTAAATGTTCACATCCTTGTTAGCTTTGACTTACAGTCCTCCTGGTAAAATGGATTTCCAGCTCTTGGAGGAGCTCATCTGTAGGAATGTGGCTTAATTATCCATATTTTCTCTAGCTTTGATACTGTGATGGATTCACTAGTTTGGCTTCAAGCTCTGTTTCTTGGAGCTAGAGCCTCTTGACATGGCACATATACTTTGGTGAAGATGTGATGGTGTTATTCTCTAATAAAGTTCGCATAAAATATAAGTTCTATGCTACAATGCCTATTTAAAAGATGTTAGAATAAGAAAAAGTGATCAGAAATTATGCATCATAGTATAATACAGCACTTTTTTTTTTCAGGATCATGTATTAGTTATCAGTTGTAGGAGTAAATAACTCTTAGAAGAAAATGGTTGAATTAAAAAAAATCCCAAAACATTAGCGGTAGGAAAATTAGTAGTGCTGAGCTGTGGAGGAAATCCAGGGACTTTCTTCTTGGTAATAGAGACTGTGTTTTGCATAGTATGTTATCTTTTTCAGGGTAACTTCAGTGTTTGACCACATCACTGTGTTTCTTTGCTTTCCTCACATCTAGCTAGTTTTTCACTGGTTTAGTTTGTAGCTGTTGTACCTTGGCCTTCTGCACTTCTGGAAAGTGTCTGGTTACATCCTCCCTACAATTCCCCTTTAGATTCCTGAAGATGTCAGTAGGATCTTGCCACAGCCTTTTCTTCTTAAGCAGGAGCAAATTCAGCTTCCTCAGCCCATCCTTGTATTCCACATGTTTCCTGCAAATGTAAATCCATCTTCTGATCTGCCCTTGATCACAGACCAGTTCATCCTGTAGAAGGAAATTTATTGATCAGCAGTGGTTTGCCCTCGGCAAATTTCTAATAGTTGTTTCCAGGCTCATTTCATGCCTGATATTTATCAGGACATAGCTTAGGGAAAGATTTGTTCTATGAATTTTTTTTCTTAACTGAACTTAGACCAAATGAGCTATAGGTCCCAAGATCCTCCTTTACCTACTTTAAGAAGGACATAGTGTTTGCCTTTTTGCTGTCATCAAGACCTTTGATCACTCTGGGTTTTGAAAATGATAGAGAGCAACTTTTTTTTTTATTATTTTGTAAATAAACTCTTGCCTGAAGTTTCATCTTCCTTAAGTATTTATTTTTGTGTTGCCCACCATGAGGTCATATACCTATAATGAAAGACAATGCAGAAAATTTGAAGGTGTTTGTTTTTTTAGAGAAGTAGATTCCCAATGCAGTTGTCATTCAGGGACGGTGGTGGTGTTTCTAGAAGTAGGGTTCTGTCAAATCAAAGTAACCAATCTTCTCTAACTTCATTTAAGTGATATTAATGGAACTGTTACCAGAATACTCTGTCTAGATTTGCCACTCATTTTCATTATTAAATTGTTGTGCTTTTGGGGGACTGTTGTTTAAAATTTGTTTTCAATCACAGAACATCAGTTTGAATTTTTTCCTGCTATCATGCTGCTTTCACCATAGATGCTTGATGTAACGACTGGATTTTAGCAGCTTGTATGTGGAGTCTGAGAGATTGCTGGCTTTCTAAAGTCTCACTGTAGTCATCCTTCAAATCTCATGAAGTTTTCCTGAATCTTTCAAAATTCTCAACATCTTGTTTTCATAGTGTGGTTACTGTTGAGCAGTGTGTACATACAGCAGCTTGTCCACCTCTTGAAATCTTAATATCAGGCTGAATGCCATTCCAAAACATGTGCTCTAGAACACAGAGAAGTTACTGGCTTAGTGCCCAAGTTGTTGGATGAGGTTCACAGTATGTAATGGAAGCAACAGGACCAGATGGTATTAGCTGTGCTTCTGGCCTTACATGTTCATCTGCTTCAAGCAGATTATGCTTTACTTGCACAAAAGAGTTAACCTCATTACACCAGCACTCTCAGCAGAATCAGGCTCTTTTTGTGTCGTGAGTTTGTGTTTTACAGGTTGGGATCAGGAGATTCACCTTCTGTTTAGTAGAGGCCAATATCTTATGCACTAATTAATGTTGTTTTTGTCCAAATGCTTAATTTACTTTAAAAAACTGTATCAGGAAAACAGCTTAGATTTGGAGCTTTTTCCAAACTAAGTAGAAAACCGTAGTGAAATCAGTAAATTGAACACAGAAAGGGAGGAAAACCTCTATAAACTGTTGATGAAGTGATATTTCAGATTATATAGTGTTACAGATCTACATTGTGGATCTTTGTGTCTTGTCTGATGCATGTGCAATGTAGATCTCTAATAAAGCATGAAAATTTTCCTGTGCCCCTATTGCATTCTCTTCTACAAAAAATAGCTCTGAGGACATGCAGACATATACTCATTTTGACCATCTTGTGCAAAAATGGTGGGAGGAATATTGAGAGTCAGTAAGTTCTTATCTCAGTTTCTTTGCAAGGCAGGAATGGAAAGCAAAGTTTAAAGGAGGGGGGTTTTTGGGGTCTTCCCCACCACCACCCTATTTCCATATTGTAACATACTGTGTAAAGATATTGTAAAAATGATATTTTGCTTAGTATCTCATGTATTTATAGTGACTATAAATGTATTGTTACTGTCAGGTCCTGTAATCCTTGGGTATGTTGCCTACTTTAAACTTAATCTTAAGCCTTGGGGAAATCCTGTAAAACGTGTAAAGATAATTTAGTTGAGCTCACTATGGAATTGTTTCTCTTACAGTTAGTGATTAATTCCTGTGAATATGCTTTTTTGTTTCCCCAGACAGTCATGATTTGTTAGAATCCATGTATGATGTTAGGTATTTGCAACAGACTTTTTCCCCCCATGTTCCTAATCAAACAAGCCACATAGTATTGATGCCTGCATTAACACAATTAGAAGTTATCATTACAGCTCTTTTTTTTTTTCTTTTAATTGGCACACAGTTAAATTACAACTTTATTACATATCTGAGCACTGGCTTAATGTACTTTTTTTTTCTCTCCAGAAAAATAGAGATAGTGCAGTTTGCAAGTCGCACTCGTCAGCTCTTTGTTCGTTTGTTAGCCTTGGTCAAGTGGGCTAATAATGCTGGGAAGGTGGAAAAGTGTGCGGTAAGTTAGAGACTGAGTCCAGCAAGGAGCAGGCTCTGAGGGATATGGGAATTTCTGCACCCTGACTTCTTTTACTGCAGAAATTAAAAAAAAAATAAACTGTTTAGAATTGTATAATCTAGTTTTTATTAGTTTGTGTTCCCAAAAATTCATCAGTGGCATAAAATGAAAGACTTGTCTGCACATAGTTTCAGTAATGTTTTGGGTTAAGATAACAAGACAGGGAAGATGGTGATCTGAGTGTGTTAGTTCTTATTATCACTTTCACCCCGATCTTGGATAAATAAGAATAAAGTCCGGAATGTTGCAGAAAAACAAGTCCCTACTGATTACAAACAAGTATGGTTGCATTCCAGTAGCAATCAGCAGATAACGAGCTGTGAGGCTGTGCAGGTCCCCCACAGCATCAGGAATGGCATGTGGATTTTAAGTGTCCTTGCATGTGAATGTAAGAAGTGGCTAGAATATTCATTCTTTCTTTGTTTTGTAAATGCTGTTACTTGAACTGGAAGTGAAGGATAAACTGAATATAAAGGGCCATTGATTTGTGCATCTTTTCGACTTGCCTTTTTTTTTTTTTTTTTAAAAACTCCTTGTCCTCTGCAGATGATATCAAGTTTCTTAGATCAGCAAGCCATCCTGTTTGTGGACACTGCTGATCGTCTGGCATCGCTGGCTCGAGATGCTTTGGTTCATGCTCGGCTGCCCAGCTTTGCCATCCCATATGCAATTGATGTTCTGACAACTGGATCCTACCCTCGGCTGCCCACCTGCATTAGGGTAAATACCCCTGGGGGTGTGGGAATCCCCTGTATGGCATCAAATGCACGGTAATCAAACTAATTGTCCGTGTGCAGATGGAACTGTAGCTCAGTACAGGCCTAGTGCCAAGTCTCTGCAGTGTCAGTTTCTCATGCAGAACACTTCCTGAACAAGTTACACTTTCCCAGTAAAGCGTTCCCTCCATTTATTTAGTTCCGCCAAATTGAATGATTTAATTCAGTGGTCAGTCTTGGGTGAAGTGTAATCAGCTAGAAAGCAAATCTGAGCGTAAGATATAAAACTTCACTGGGCAATGACCTGTAGTATTTATATTTTCAGACTTCTGGTCTGGTTGGTTTTCACAATTGCTGCTATCAATCTCTTATACCTATTTGAGATATATAGACTTGCTCGTGTTTATTGTAACAGGATAAAATAATCCCTCCTGACCCAATAACAAAGAGTGAGAAGCAAACCACACTTCATCAATTAAACCAGATCCTTCGCCATCGACTCGTGACTACGGATCTCCCTCCACAGCTGGCAAATCTTACAGTTGGTAAGAACTGGAATTGCTTTTTGAAGGATGCATTATTGCAGGGTGATATAAAACTGTTATTTTAATGCTAAAGCAAAGCTAAATGATAGCTTAATTGAGACCTTTAAGAATGCGTCATCTATTAAGACTGGGATCCTGTCTCTGACATCAAAATATGTGGGTTTTTCCCCTGTTTGAAAAATGAGAGCACTGATAAAATTGCTAAAATAGTATTTATTTTTAAGAAGAAATCCTGTGCAGGTAATGTCAAAAAGTTTCAGACATTGTCTTGCTCTTTCAGGAAATGTTTTGTGAAACAGTCTTTGGACTACTTAATTTAGTTTTAAAATCACTTAAACTGTGAGGTCCTTCTGCAGAAACTCTTTGAACTTGAGTTTAAACAAGTCACTCAGTGTTGCTTTTTTAGGCTGTTTTGATATTCATGTTTAGGCGCAGAATTTGTTGATATTTATGCATGCCTGTTGTTCAGTGGCTCACACAGCACCAGATCTCCTAAACTGTTTTGAGATCTCTGTTTTTATTTAGCCCAAGCTGTGGTAATCACTAAGACAAACTCTAATACAGGAAGAATGGCTGTAAACTGGACTGAGTTATTGCAGATTCACAGAGAACAGGGGGGAATGGACCTGGTTAGCCAAGACGAAGTTAGCCATTTGTAAACCATTCCCCACAGACCTAGATCAAAAATGTTTCTGAAGAATCTTAGTGCTAGTTTTCTCTATTCCCTGTTTGAGTGCTTGCAGTATCAGCATTAGAGATATTTTTGTCTAACGGAAGTATATATGAATGATATATGGATAATATTTCTGAGTTCTTGAGAGTTTTCAACTAGCTAAACATTTCAATGACTATTACTTTCTGTTTTGGAATGTGGTTTGTTTTAAAAGCATGTCTGGGGTGCTCTTCAGAATGAAACTTCCAGAGTTAAATTGTTGCAGGAATATTTCTAAATGTCTTTTGTTGTAAAGGTATATAACATAGTTTGTTAAATGATTGGGAAGGTTGACCTGCATGTCAGAGTAAGGACTTGCATTTACTTGTTTGCTCTGCCTCTCATTCTTTTTATGACCTTGCTTGCATAGTTTTAAAGTCCTTGCTCCCAATTTGTAAAACAGATAGCAGTGTTCACAGGTGTGAGGACATACATGTCAATTAGATAAGCAATGAGCATAAGCTTTGCTTGTTGTGTATATATAAATTCTGCAAAAGATTATCTTCCTCATGTGAAAATGGATTTATAATATTCTAATATTGAATAAATGCTTTGCAGTGAGATGTGTTTTCAGGGCTGGATTTCAGCCTGGGCTGAGATCCATGTTCTGAATGTTATTTGAATATTGCTGAAAGCATTCATTGTTGATAGTAGCAAAGAATAGGAATATTTCAGCCAGATGTTTTGTTTGTCAGGCTGGTAGTCAGCTCAGTGTAACAGAAGCACAAGTGTTAACAAGTTATCAGATTTAACAAGTTATCTTCAGGACAGTTTGTACATCTTTCTGTGCTGCTTATTGACACTGGGTCTGATGCAGGCTGTAAAATGTTCGCAGTTGCATGGAAACGTAAGCAACTGAGCAGAAATGATAGGGAAGTAATCCATTATGAGTGCCAGGAGCTACCACACTGTTATTTTTTAGGCATCTTAGGAGACTGAGTGAAATAAAACATTCTTTTCTTGCTTAGCCAATGGCCGAGTGAAGTTTCGAGTTGAGGGTGAGTTTGAGGCCACCTTGACAGTGATGGGCGATGACCCTGACATCCCCTGGCGCCTTCTCAAGCTGGAAATTTTGGTTGAAGACAAGGAAACTGGTGGTAAAGAAAAAAATCAAACCTTTACACTTTGTTTTTAACATGATACTTGTCTCTGACTGTATAAATCTTGCTTGTGCTGGGTTTTCTGCATATCACCACTTAAGAGAATGAAGTTGTATGTACTTGTTCTGTTTTGACCTTGCTTTATAGGCTTTTAGTACCTTATCAAAGCTATACAGTGCCTGTGTAATAAAATGAGTGACATTTCCAGAGTAAACCAAGAATATTTTGTTACAAAACCTGGTAGGGAAATTGCTTGCTACAGTTGTATCCTTTATATTTTCAATTTTTCAATTTACTGAATTATTTTAAATACCTACTTTCCTGATGGCTAATGTGACTTATTTTTCATTTGCTGAAGACGGTCGAGCCTTGGTTCACAGCATGCAGATCAACTTCATCCATCAGCTGGTCCAGTCCCGGCTGTTTGCTGATGAAAAGCCGCTTCAGGACATGTACAACTGCTTGCGTATCCTTCTGAAAGGACCTTCTGAATTAGATGTTTAATGTGGCCTGGCTTTTAGTAGCTGGAAGTCAGGAAAGATGGTTTCCCTGCTGAGCTTTGGGGATATGTCTGGACATGAAGTTATGGTGGCCTTGAAGTAAAATGATGGCCTTGGAAGCAGTAATTCTTGGGTGTCTGCGTTTCAAATTTAATTCTACACACTAAATTAGCAAAGGTGAAGGTGAGGTATTCAGGGCAGCAGGTAGTGGGGTAAGTCCATGCAGCAGCAAATTTTGGAGATGAAATACAGAGCTGACTTGGTAGTTCTGGGAGCTGGCAGTTCTTGCTACCAAGAACTGCAGGTAAACTGCAGTTGATGAGGGTGTTTTGACTCTATTGCATCTGTGTGAATAATGAAAGGTGATCATCAGGACATCACAGGATGTGCAGTGATTTTCCACTTGCCAAGGGTAGATCCTTTGACAATGTTAAATGGATTTCAGTGAATCTGCAAAAAGAGTAATTTTTTTTTAGGGTGACCGTGGGACGTGGGGTTATTGGTAACTATAGGGTGACTGAAATTCCTTTGTTAGTAATCATCCTTTCAGTACAAGATGACAACTAGAAATCTGTAAAACAGGGCTGCGACTCTCTTGTATAACAACTTGTCCTAGTTTAGAGTTTAGAAAACCACAACAAAAAACCCACTTTGAGAAATATTTGGTGCTGTTTATATGTCTTTATCTCTGGATTAGTACATTAGTGTGTCTTCAGACAGCATCTTGTGTGGCTTAGATGACAAAAGATTGATGTAGTATACAGAAACAGGTTTATGTAGTGTACAGACTTCCTGGACATCTTATATTTTCTTAGCTCCATGCATTAGACTCCTTCTGCCTGGCTCTTCAGCTGGAAGTCTTGCATTCACAAACGCTAATGCTGATCCGAGAGCGCTGGGGTGACCTTGTGCAAGTGGAGCGGTACCATGCAGGGAAATGTCTCTCACTCTCTGTTTGGAAGTAAGTTCATTTCAAAAGGACTGTTAATAAACAATAAATGAAATAACAGGAGGGATTATATTTACCAAACTTGAGCCATAATTTTGAGAATTGTACTTTCTTTTTGATGTGAGACTTCTGAATTCTTGTAATTAAGTACCTACACGTGTTGTGTGATTTGCAAAGAAGTAAGGGTTGCACATTAATGTACAAATATATAAAAATTGATTAGATCTCTGTCAGAGTTCTACTGTATTTATTGCTTGACTTGCACTAGATAAAATTTAAAAAGCAATCCGAGTACACTTCTGATAGTGTTAAATTTGCAGTCATGTGGAATTTTTCTTGTAGTTACAGTTTACCAACAGTTCTGCTTTAAAATGTCATCTAAAACATATGCCTTTTTCAGTTCAACTGACACAATGTTTTTTTCTAGCCAGAACACACAGAATCAAGGTTTAGCTACTGAAAAATGTATTTTCTGTTTTTTCAGTTGCATGGTTTAATTATTCTATTTATTTTAAGTCAACAGGTGCTTGGCAGAAAAACAGGGACCGCATCTGTCCATAAGGTCACTATAAAAATTGATGAAACGGATGTCTCAAAACCCTTACAAATATCTCATGAGCCTCCACTGCCAGCCTGTGATTCCAAACTGATAGAAAGAGCCATGAAGGTAAAGATTTGCTTTGCTGGAGGCATCTAATTTTGTGAATTGAAAGCTCAAGTGCTTTACACTGTCAGTTTGTTCCACTTTGATTCTATTTAAAGAGGTGTTTCTAAGATTTCTAGTAAGTGGTTACTGTAGGTTGTGTAGTGTTTATGTGAGGACCTCAAATTGTTGTTACAAATTACTGGCCTTGACTTAATATTAAAAATTGCAGCTACTTCACAAGACATTATACCACTTGTGAGATGGAGTGCTGAGGCTGAGAGGAAACAACAGCAACATACCAGTTATTACTAGAGTTTGGCTTGAAACACTTTCTAGAGAGACAGTTCTTCCCTTTCCTGTCTTGGAGCTCCTCTGAAAATCAGCTTCCCCTTATTACTGGATTTGGCTACCTAGCAGTGCTATCTAGTTACTATATCCAATTACGGATATAATTCCCAAATCATAATAATATAATGTAATTATAATATATTATTTCCATGTATTATGGAAATCTTGTGCTGAAGAGCTCATGTGGTTTGTTTGTTACTGATGTTAGGTGAAGCTTAGTTTACATTATCACTAACCAGGTTTTATCATGTGGTCTATTTGAATGTTTAAGTTCCTGTATTTTAAATGTGAGATTGTTGCAATGATCCAAAATCAGTAACTGCAGTCAGTTGCCTACTTGGATCGTGCTTCACTGGGGATAATTCTAGATCCTGTTAAAAGATATTTAAGAAATACTACATTATAGATACTATAATAAATCCTCTGTAAGTTCCTCAGCAAATCTGGATGTGATATATCAGGATGTCTGTTTGTCATTATTTCTTTCAGTGTTTGGGTTTAGGCGAGTTAGTAAACTGGAGTGAATGGTGTAGTTTTCACACTTTCAGTACAGATTTTCTGCAGGGAAAAGCTCCCCAGCTTAGATCTTTTGCCTGTCTCAAAGAACTTTCTACTGATGTTAGCCTCCACCTCCTGTACATACTTTGTATTTCAGCCTCTCGGCCCAGCATGTTACCAGTGCTGACAGACAAGTCTGCATGGTGAATGTCAAGAACAACCAAGGTTTCAGCTGCAGGGGGATGTGGGAAACCTAGGGAAGCATGGTAGCCTTCTACTCTACTTCTAGAGTAGGAATTGTACTGTTAGTACAGTAAATATATACTGCATTTACTTCTTTAATTGCCTAAATTAGCATATTTAGGCTACTAAATATAGAGTTGACTTAGTGAAGTTGCTGTATTTATGTGTAAATCCAAGGAAATGCTCTTGATCTGCAGCATCTACTGAAGATCTTCTGGAGCTGACACAGTCTAAGATCACTGAATCAAGTCTGCAGCCTGTAGATTAAGTTATGAGGCCACTGTAAATTTGACATATATCAAACTTAATGCCCCTTTATGAGGACTTGCTCTGAGATTAAAAAAATTATCAGCTGTGGTAAATACAGTACTGTTGTAGTGTTTGAATAATGATCTCAGCTGTAATGACGTAGATGGCACACTGGGTTTCTGTTTGTTCAAGATACTGTATAAAACAGGGCAAAACAAACATGTTTGTCTGAGCAAGTTGTTCTGCATTAACCTACTGAAAATTGGATGGAGCTATAGAACATGTAGTCACTTCTTAGTGAGGAAGATTTAACCCGTTGCAGCTGTTGAGGTGAAATGATGTAGTGGATGGATAAAGGCTTGATTTTTTCAGGGCTTGTCTTGGAAGGCTTGTCTTTAGGGGAAGGTCATTCTGGTATGCAAAAGCTTGCAGTGAATACAGTATAATTCTGTAGTGTATGAACCTCTTCTGCATTTATCTCTTACGCTAGAAAAAAATTTGACTTTAATTCAGCTTGAACAGTTTCCAAAGCAATGTGAGGTTACCTAGAAAAAAGGTTTTGTGGTAATCTGGAGCTTTGCTTATGCAAAATATGTAAACAAGGTGACTGGGATGTGAATGAATGTGAATGCAAACGCTTTAATTTAGATTGTACAAGTGAGTTACATTGAATATAATTGGTGGCATGAGCTTCAGCACTGGCCGTGCAACAGAGTGTAGATGCAAGCCCCTAGATGTTTCTGGGTTCAGTAGGATTGGATATATTCGGTGTCTGTCACTGCATTGTTACCCTGTTAGCAGGACTTAAACTTGTTGGATTTCATTTTACAGCTGCATGTGTGTTTGTGTAGGGGCAGCCATATCCTAATGAAGTGTTACTTTCAGATGTTTCGTGTTTGGGGTCTTTTTCCTTTAGCTTACACTAGTAACCAGGGGCTGAGAAAAAAAAGCTAAGCTGAAAATGGACCAACCTTGATCCAGAACAAGTAGGTCTGCACAGGAAGTGGTAACACCATAGTTTTTGAAATGTCTTTTACATCTTCTAATCTTAGCTCAAAACTCTTCCCACTGCCTGCTGCACAGACAGAATCTCATGGTAGCTTGTTGTATTTTATAGTGCTCCAGATACTCAAGTTAGTAGTCAATGTGGCTCACCACAGTTCTAAGCAAATTATTTCTGAAGTGATTGTTTCATTAAGTACCTTTGTTCCAGTGTGCTAATGCAGAAAGTCTGTGCATCAAATATGAGCTTACTCAAGTATTTTTCTTTTTACAGATTGACCACCTATCAATAGAAAAACTCCTAATAGACAGTGTCCATGCAAGATCTCATCAGAAACTCCAGGAGCTGAAAGCTATTCTTAAGACCCACAATGTTAATGACAATTGTATGTGTTTGCTGCTGAAGTTTTTTTCTAGTTCATTTCCATTTGTGTCTAGGGATGATTTCCTTTTCTCTTGGTGTTTCTTGTTTCCATTAATTTAAATTTTAAAAGATTAAGGCAAACTTGTTCAAATTAACAAAACTTAGCTTTGAATTATTCTGCATTGATAATTGTAAAATACCCATACATCTAAATGCAGTGTAATAAGTGAAGCTGATTGTAGTCTGGCTTGAAGGGTTGAAATTCGCCTACTGCAAAACTTGTTTGTGTTCAGAATTGAAAGCAAATCTTTCACTGTTTTGAACTAGTTTTGGATGAGACTTGACTTAAACTGCTGTTGAAAGTTTTGGTATTTAGATTGGTAATTGTGAAGCAGTGAGTTAAAAGATAATTGAGGATTAATAATCTTCAAGTTTAGTCTGTCTTTTCTCATTAGTTTGTCACTGTTTTCACAGGGAAATTATAATATTGAGATTCCTCTCTATGTTAACACTATAATAATGTGCAAGCAAAATCTGTTTCTTTAAAAACATACAGTTTTTTGATTATAATTGGCTATGTGTTAATAAGGCTTGGATTTTAAGTGAAACTATTAACACCATTTTTTGTTTAGCCTTCATTGAGACAGCTCTCCCAACTCTTGTAATTCCAATTTTGGAACCATGTGGTCGATCAGAGTGCCTGCATGTATTTGTTGATCTCCACTCTGGAATGTTCCAGCTGATGCTGTATGGTGTTGGTAAGTAGGCACAAAACCAGGAGGTTTCCTGTCTTGCAAGAATCCTGTAATTGTGTGGGAACAATTCTGTCAGATCTGCAAAGTTCTGTGACCAAATGAACCCCACACTTGGGTCATCATGTAGGTATTGGAGTTTTGAGGAATAGAAAAGAGGATCTTCGTGTTTAAGTGTCACCGTTCAGTTAAGATTATTTTAAGAGGCCAACAGAGTAATTATTGTTGGGGATCAATGCAATGCATGTTCTTTATGACTCATGATTCCTGGCTTGTGCTGTGTCATTTCACATGGACCTGAGTGAGAAATTGTATTAGGTGACCTTATGCATTTTTGAGTTAAGAAAAGTTTGAGTTATCTCAAGAAAAGAAAGGAGGTTCTTTTCGTTTATTTGGTTAATAAGATCGTGCTGTGGTCTCACAAGCATTATGAATCATCCGTTGGTACAAGGGACGGCAAATAAAAGTTGCACCAGAAGTTTAATCTCAATATGAGAAACCAATTCTTCTCAGAGAAATCAAACAATCCTTAGAACAACCCCCTGAGAGTTTTGGTGGATTCTGCATCACTAGGAGATGTTGAAGATGCAGTTAGATAATCTCATCTGTGTTCCCTTTCCCACAAAAAGGTTGGACCAGGTGATCTTTCAAGGTTCACTTTGAAGCCCACACCTGGGCTGTTATATGATTATGAGATTAATTAGATGAGACACTTTCAATGAAAGTTTGAAGTTTTGTTTGAAGGTGCTAAGACCATTCACCCACCTGATGTTCTTGCAGATCAACTGACACTCGATGACATAGAGAAGTCTGTTAATGATGATATGAAACGAATCATTCCTTGGCTTCAGCAGCTCAAGTAAGTGACTTGAAAAATTCACTTAGTTTGCATGGAATGAATCACCACATTTGTATTATGGATGAGGACACTTGCATGGCTTTGTGTTTTACCACAATAGGGGTTATATTTTCAATGTTGTAAGCAACCTTGAGTATTTGCCATCTCCTCTAAGCAGTGCAGGAAAGTCATGGAATTGATTCCATGGTCCTGCTTTAATTTTTCCCCTTATGTGTAGCTTCATGCATTGCTATCTGCACACTTTGCAGGAAGTCTTTTCACTTTTAAATAGCAGACCACTTGCTTCCTGAGAATCTCTGTTTCTGTTCATGTTCATCCTCTGTGTCCTTTAATTCCACTCTGTTTCTACGGCTGAACTCTGCTTGTTTCTCAGCAAGAATGATCTCACTTCTCACAATACAGAGGAAAAACCAGGAAGTGGCCTAGGATGATTTAAATAATACCTGTTTATCTTCTAGCACTTCAGCCCTTGCTGATTTAAGCCTCTAATCTTCTTTCCATAAAGCCCTGAGATTTAAGCACAAGATACATTTGGCTCCCATAAGAGCCTGTAGCAAATAATACAAACACAGTTTGCATCTGCATGAGAACTGAGTTCCACCTGCTCCATCGTTTTGGAAATTCCCAATGCCCTGAGTTAATTGCAGGGTGAAATCTCTATTTGAGGAATTCTGCTTCTAAAAGAAGCTTGATGATGCATGAAGCACTGGCACCCTGGAGAAACTAATCAACCTCCCTTTGTTATAAATAATGTACTTGAGATAATGGCTTGGGTAGTGCTGCAGTTTCTGAGGAAGCTCAGCAGTCCACAGAATGTCTTTTAGGACAGCTGTATCTGACATGTATCTGTGAGAATAAATATGGTGTGTTGTGATGGAGAGGTTGCTGAGCACCCACACTTTCCCATGCTGTTGTCAGTGGAAATTTGACTGAATATCTAAGCCATGCATTTCTGAGCCACTTTCAAGCCTAGCTAGTCTCCCTGGCCTTGCTACTATAGCCAAAATCCATTGGAGTAGGACAAAGTTTAATTCCAAACATGAGAATAAATTTGGTGTCTTGCATGTAGCTCTCCATCTCCAAACTTATTCAGGTGAATGAGTTTGTTTATAACATAACTGAGAGTGATACCCAGCTTCAGTGACTTTTTTTTACTATATTGCTTAGCAGCATATGGGACCAAAGGTTTTCCTTTCAATACCAAAATGTAATTGAAGATTCTAGATTGTCAAATAACTGCAATCTGCAGGGTTTTTTTATGTTTTATATTGTAATTTCATATTGTAGTATATAAAAATGTATTTAGCAAATAATTTCACTTGAAATGGAACACTTGAAATTCACTTGAACAGCATTTCTCCTTGAACTAACAGCCGTCTGTTAAGCTGAAGACGAGATGTAAAGATAGTGATGTGAAAATATAAAGTAATGAAATTTTCTGTGTGATTTTTCTTTATTTAAGCTGTGCTGCAGTGATAGATGTTGGCTTAGAATATGACTTACTCTTAATTTGAGATTATTGCTCTACACAGCAGAGTATTAGAATCATGAAACCAGTCTCAGGGTACTAATACCTTTATTTCCATGCAAGGTTCTGGCTTGGACAGCAGCGCTGCAAACAGTCTATAAAACACCTGCCTACAGTGAGTAGTGAAACTCTTCAGCTAGCTAATTATGCCAGCCATCCAGTGGGAAACCTTTCCAAACACAAACTGTTCATCAAACTCACTCGCCTTCCCCAGTACTACATTGTAAGTAGCTGAAAAATGCTTCTGTCTTTTGCCCCTGTCATGGATATCTCAAGCAATTTGTTGAACTCTTTAACATTAGCAACCAAGTAATTGATGTAATGCCTGATTCTCTTCTCTCCCTCCCTTCTCCCGTGGGCTTGTTAAGCACTCAGGCTCATACAGAAGAAGGCACATATAGGTTTCTTATTCAGCAACCTTCCCCATTTTCTGTTTCCTGAAATGTTTGGTCTTTCTTCTCTTCTTGGATACCGTTCCTAGCCACAGTATTAATACATCGAAAAAAGCCTAATGTGTGTTCTTTGTAAAGAAGGGATAGGAGCTAAATTGGACTTACTCCTAGCTTGAGAATCCTCTCAATTTGTTTTGTTTAAATATAGGTTGTAGAAATGTTTGATGTTCCTGGCAACCCCACAGAACTAGAGTACAAATACCATTTCCTGTCTGTGAGCTATGCTGAAGGAGATGACAGCCCTGCCACTGCACTTTTACTACAGCAGTTCAAACCAAACATTGAAGAGTTGGTACTGGACACAAAAAGTGGCAAACTAATGAAAAGTGGTGTCAAACGCAAGGTACGTGTTCCAACAGCCACTGGGGCGGTTACAGTGCATGAAAGCTCAGCACAGCTTCTGAGCATCAATTCCAGCTTTAGTAGCCATGTTTCCAGTGTCTATATGGCTGACATCTGACTTATAGTGGTTCTCTGGACTGCTTCCCTAGGGAGATGCTGGGAAGCTTCTGTAACAGTTGTCCTTCAATTCATGCCAGGCTTACTGCTCTCTGAGCCAAGGCAGAGCTCTGTGCAGAGGGGTGTGTAGTGTGTTGGTATCTGTGTGATACACTTTGGGTCATGTGTAGATTTTGAAGACCTTGCAGGGGCTGATAAGAGTTTCTTCTTGGAGCCAAGCTGATGTGGCTTAGTCATCTACAAGTACTGTTTTAAGGACAGAATTTAACTGAATTGCTTCAGTCATGAAGTAGATCCTCTCAGGAGTTTGTGCTCAGGGTGTGATTCATTTAACACTTAGATGAATTAAGTTATTCTCTGACATCTCTTCAAAGTGTTTACTTCAAATATGCAAGTATATTTGTCTTTATTTTAATTCTAGTTATCTGGAGATCCGTGTTCCGTAGAACCCAAGAAACCAAAACGGTCGGGAGAAATGTGTGCCTTCAATAAAGTGCTAGCTCATATTGTAGCCATGTGTGATACAAATATGCCATTTATAGGGCTTCGGATAGAGGTGGGTATTAAAAAATATTTTGTTTCCTTCTTCCCCTCCCCTGCTCCTGATTCTGGTGTCTAGATGTGACTATTTGGCAAATTTGTGGTCATGTGCTCACTCTGGAGTTCCCCTGCCAGCTGAGCCTGGGTGACTCAGTCCTCTGCACTGTGTCGCTCTAGTCTTGTTAGAGCTGCTTCTCTTAGTACAAAACACTGCAAAGAGCTTGAAAAGTTGAGGGAAAAGGGAAAATGAGGTTGAAAGATGCACTTGTGGGAAGAGTTGGGAGACAACTTTATACACATTTGCACAGACCGTTTTTTGGCTTTCCAGTGCTTGAGGATGTGAAATATCTGTCACCTTCAGGGGGAAATAGAAAAAATCCTTGAAAATGTTACCAGGTTTTTTGGGGGTTTTTTTTGTTGTTTTTTTTTTTTTTTTTCTTGGAATAACATTTTACTTGTTCACTCCTAGTTATCCAATATGGACATTCCTCACCAGGGAGTACAAGTAGAAGGAGATGGCTTCAGCCATGCAATACGTTTGTTAAAGTAAGAGGATATTCTCCGTATTTCATTTCATTACTTTATGTACAGCTGGAGAGAAAAAAAGGGCTTGTTTGGAGAGTAACAATAAGAATATATCAGGACAGGGGCAGGATTTTTGTTTTGGGGTTGGTTTTTTTTGGAGGGGTGTTAATACTGTGTGTCTTGCACTTGCATGTGAAGCAGTGCAAGAGAAAGAGGCAGCTAAATTTTTTTTCCCTCATTAGCCTAAACTGAGGGGCTCTGAAAACACTTTTACAATCCTTAAATCCAGGCAGTGCTAAGGAAGATGTGGTGATGATTCATGAATATGCAATTTTAGATCAGATCAGAGGCCTACATACTCCATATGTTATTTGACAATTATGTGAAACTCTAGAGGAAAATGCCAGAAATCCCAGAAAAGACAATTACATGGTAAAGAGGTTGTAGAGGAAATATCTGAGAATTATACAGACTTTTTAAATAGGTTATTTGAGCCAAATTGCAGGACTTTGCATTTGTTTTCATGGAACTTTATAAGGTTCCTGTTAACTTGTTCCTCCAGTCATCTGCAATCTCTCTGAAGGGCAGCCTTAAGGGCTCCCTTCAGTTTGTCATCATCTGCAAATTTGCTATTCTTCTGTGTCATATAGGCTATCGAAATATTTATATTGAAATTGTTTATAGGAAGCCAACAGTATCTGCCTCTGTGTTAGCCCTGAGGAGTGCAAGCCATAACCAGCCACTAATTGGACCTGTTACAAATAAAGTTTAAACCAAAAATACACAAACTCCAAAGACACCTACTAGAGTAACCTTTGTAATGCCTTTTCTGCTGCAGAAATGTACAATTTCATAAAGGCACCAGTCTCTTAATGCATCAGGCCCTACTTTTTAAACTTTGCCTATGAGCAGAGAGCTTGTTAGCTGAAGTTAAGGGTGGAACATGAAATTTCTGGCTAGATCCTCAAGGAATTTGAAAAAGAGTTTGGCATGTTTTTTACTTAAGCTTTATTTAGTCTGTCCCCTGAGCTCAGTTCACACATTGGGATACGAATAAATTAGTGAGTACTAAGGCAACTGCCAGGTTGTTCATTGCATGTAGAGCAAGCTTGTTCTAGAAGGCAAATGAATTCAGATTGCCACAGAACTTACTTTCATCTTTTTTGGCTTATTTCTCTGTATAAAAGCTTTATAATGGTGAGCTCTTAGTTCACCAGGAGATAAGGACAATTCAGCAGATCCTTTAACAGTCTGTAATTTGCAGAATCCATATAAAAATTGGTCTTAGCTCAGAGTGCTTTTGTGACACACTTATTACAGCCCTGAAGAGGAACAGGTTATCTCACGGTGCAGTCCAACTGCCTCTGGTGTTGATTTGTTCATTCTTTCATGTCCAGACTTGGGAGTCCTTTTAGAAGGTAGTGTTGTTACTTGTGGAGCTGTACTGTGTCTGATGGAGATTTTGTTTTTGTCATGTATAGAATTCCTCCCTGTAAAGGTGTAAACGAGGAAACGCAGAAGGCTCTGGACCGGTCTCTTCTTGATTGCACTTTCCGACTACAAGGTAGAAATAATCGCACGTGGGTGGCCGAACTGGTGTTTGCAAACTGCCCGCTGAACAGCACTTCATCCAGGGAGCAAGGCAAGTTGCATTGAGGAACACTAGTAAATTTTGTTTCTTTGTAGTTTAATGTAGTTTACATTACTATTTCAGTAGTTCTAATCTATTGGTGTCTGCTCCTGAGATTTCTAATAAACCACAAAAAAATTCTGCCTGCTGAGTTGATGCATTTTTGTTACTTCATTGTGCTTCCTGATCACTTTGCCACAATTCACTCACAGTCTGTGAACCATAGCTCAGGAACCAGTGGGTTGATGAGTATTTCCCATCTCCTCACACTGCAGGACCAACCCGCCATGTTTACCTGACGTATGAAAACCAGTTGTCTGAACCAGTTGGAGGTCGCAAGGTGGTCGAGATGTTCCTTAATGACTGGAACAGCATTGCTCGGCTGTATGAGTGTGTCCTGGAGTTTGCACGGTCCTTACCAGGTACAGAAATCATCTCCTTGTTGTCAAAATGATGAGCTTACAGGTGACTCTGATTTTCTCCCTCTAACTCTCTTCCCTCCTCTCTTCTCAGACATCCCCAACCACTTAAACATGTTTTCAGATGTTCGGATCTACAACTACCGAAAACTAATCCTGTGTTACGGAACAACCAAGGGGAGCTCAGTGAGTAACTCCTAGCTTGACTTTACATGTGTGATTGAAAACAGAATGGGTAGGCTTAGACTTGTCAGAATTTCTGCACAGTTTTTCTTTGTAGTGGAATTAATATAGATGAATGTAGAAAAGACGGAGGGTGCTGCATTGCTGATTTGTTGGGTTGCTAGAAGTTCAGGATTTTTGAGAATTTCTGTTAGATGCTTTATATGGGAAGGACAGTTGTGTGCTTCTGATGAAAGCTGGTGTGGCAGCCTTTTTCTGAAAAACCTCGTGTTGTTACTAGTCGCTGCTGTACTGGGATATATGGATGGATATGTGTAAGCTAAATGCCTAATTCTGCCTTAAAAGAGAGGACTGTAACAAAGTTTTAAATGTAGTGCTGTGCTTTCAATGCGGTGTTCATTGATTATTTTGTAGCAGTGCTGTTCTCTTGTTCAAAGCTCTAGCTTCCTCTGTAGATTAGAATTTACAACTTATTAATTACTTAAATAATTGTGTGCTTGCTCACACCTTTGCAATAAGTGCAAGGTAGAGGAGGAAGTAGGTGCATGTTTATTTCAGATTAAGAATATAGCTTTGTGTAGCTTGATACTTGAAAATTTGAAATTTGCTTCCTGAGACTTTTTTGTGTTTATTTTATAAGCTGAATTTTTAAGAGTATTTTTATATGCATTTTATTGGGAAGTGTGTGTAAATATCTATATATGTATACATAGATATTTTCTATATGTCTGTAAGCAGCCAGAGCAGCAGTATGGACTTTGCATTTAACTTCCTTGCATATTATCCAGTACTCATTTTTGTGTAACGTAACTTAAGAAAAGCAGTCCACCTCCAGCAACTCACTAATCAGTTTTCTCCTCCATGAATCTCCTGAGTTTAATTTTCTTTCTCTCACCTTTGGCGGAAAAATTCTTTTGCTTTTTGGCTGAGTTGCTGATATAAGTGCCCAGTTCTGTGGTTGCCAAAAACCCAGGCAGCTAAATGGGTATTAAAGCTGAGAGTGCTTTTTATTTTCCTTCACAACTTCAGCAGCTTTTGAGGAAGGTGAATTAGGAATCTGTTGAGATTTGATGAAAAATGGGGTAAAAATTAAATCTGACCAACTTTCTTGTTATAATCTCTTATTATAACCTCGTTATTACAACCTACTTGTTCTAGCTTCCAAGACATTTTATGTTTGTGACATTGCAGATCAGCATTCAGTGGAACTCCATCCTCCAGAAGTTCCACATTTCACTGGGAACAGTTGGCCCAAACTCAGGTTGCAGTAACTGTCACAACACAATTCTGCACCAGCTCCAGGAGATGTTTAATAAAACGCCAAACGTGGTGCAGTTGTTACAGGTAATGTTCTAAAACACTTCTCTCAAGAAAATTGCAAGACTCTAGGGAGCTGAATTCTGATTAAACTGTTCTCTTCAAGGGTATTACGATTGTTTACAGATCTCATTTCCAGAAAGCATCTAATTTTCCTTGCTATGCCCTTTTGGGTAAGCTACCTGACCTCTCAATTTCCACTCCCTCCCAGGTTTTGTTTGACACTCAGGCTCCATTAAACGCCATCAACAAACTCCCAACCGTGCCCATGCTGGGACTGACCCAACGCACCAACACTGCCTACCAGTGCTTCTCCATCCTGCCCCAGTCCCCCACGCACATCAGGCTGGCCTTCAGGAACATGTACTGCATCGACATCTACTGCCGCAGCCGCGGCGTGGTGGCCATTCGCGACGGCGCCTACAGCCTCTTCGACAACAGCAAAATCGTCGAGGGCTTTTACCCCGCGCCCGGGCTAAAGGTGACCACTCTGTGTTTTCTAGCAGGTTGTAAATAAACGAGCTTCTAACTTGGAAGTGTGAGTCTGAGGTGAAGAGCTTGGTGAAGGTTTTGTTTGTGGAGAGCTGCGGTCTTTCCAAAATTCTGAGTGTAGAAGGAAGTTTTTGATTTATTAGTGGATCTGTCAATTAGTTTGAATTAAAATATTTCCTTAAAAAAACAAACATCAAGTGCTAGGATTTTTTTTTTCCTTATCTGTGTATTCAGGCATCCTTTTGTTTGAAACTTGCTGAAGCTTTGTGTCTAGGCAAGATGATGCTCCAGGATTAGCAGCGACTGCTCCTCACAAACTGTGTTGTGTGGCAGTACAGTGCCCATAAGTTGCATGTGGGACAGTACTCCATGTCAGATGATTCTAGACAGAAACTTCTCTTTTAGAATGGTTCCCATCAGTGTGTGGTAGGAGCCTGTGGCTTTGCTTTAGATGCACTGCTGGTTAACTCTTCATGAAAGATGAATCTGCACACTGACAGAATACCTGAGGGCAGCTTGTACCAGTGCTAGTTATACTGAAATTCTGGAAAATGGCATCCTTTGAGAAACAGTTTAATTTGCTAGATTTTTTTTTCTGACAGTTGCAACTGAATATTGATTCTCTGGCATTGCATTTAACTGATCCTGAACATCTGCCTCTTTAACAAATGCCAAATGAAAGGCTAATGGAAAGAAGAATGAGATTGTAGATACCAGTGTAAAGTGGTAGAAGAGAATGAAAATGGGAAAGTAGACGAGGAATTAATTCAAGAAAGTTGGCAGGTTCCTCTGGGTACAACAGAATGCTGTGGAGGAGGTGACACAGATGTTCTTAACCAAACAGGGCAGTTGTATGTGTGATACAGCAGCCCTGTAGGTTCTGGATGCTAATGAGTTGTTCTGGAACGGGTATATCCAGGTGTAGGCTTTTCCTTATCTTTAAGGAGAGAAGAAAAATGTTGGTATTTTAACTTACTGGAGATAGTTCTTGTTGTAGAGCCAGGTGTTTCTGTTTATTAATTGATATATTTGGCAGATAATTATACTGTAATTAATGAATGCTCACTAGTATTTAGTTCCAGAGACTTGCCTGTCTCTTATGTGCTTAACTAATAGAGGTAGTTTTAAAGCTTAGCAAATACTGCCTTCATTTGTATAGTAAAATTTAAATGGGCAAGTTGCTAACAAAAGTGCTTTTTCCACAGACATTCCTGAACATGTTTGTTGACAGCAATCAGGATGCACGGAGACGATCTGTAAATGAGGATGATAACCCACCTTCTCCTATTGGAGGAGACATGATGGATTCTTTGATATCACAGCTCCAACCCCAGCAGCCGCCACAGCAACCACAACAACAGGTACCCTTCAGGCAAAATAAATGTTTATTGTCTTCCACAACAGTAGATTTCTAAGAACTTCATGTTCTAAAGGGATTAGCAGTAACAAAATGGAAAGGGAGAATATAAACCCACTCTGCTGCAGAATTCCTCTTCAGGCAAAACGTATTAATTTATTTTGCCATTTCTCATTCCAGTGTAAACAGCCCATAGCATATGAACAGCAGTTTTGAAGGTCACATGAAACTTGCTGCCTAGAAGCAAAGGACTGAGGGAGGGAAAACAGCTGTTTAAGATAAAAGATGAGAGGGAGAGTCAGGAGGCTTTGCTGTTACAGGGTGATAGATAAAAGGAGAGAGGTACAGAGGTATTATGTCTTTGTGAGAAACTGAAAAAAACAGTGAGCACTGAACAGGATAGTATAGAAAATCCAACAACTGTGTAGATGAACCTGTAAGACCAAAGCCTGATTAGTATTTTTCTACATACTTAACTTTTGTTTTGGTACAAAATGATCAGAAGTTTTCATTATCCTGTGTTGACAATTTCAGCCATTTGCAAAACAGGCAGGAGCCTCAGGAGCATATCCTCTCACCTCACCACCCACCTCCTACCACAACACAGTGACACCCTCCCCGTCCATGATGCACACACAGTCACCAGGTAGGATGGCTGGGAGGCTGGGAACTGATCCTGTGCTAGAAAAATAGATCTTTGTGCATGCATGGTTTTTTCTATTATTTAAGCTGTGTTTAGCCCCAGATTAGTCAAGTGAATGCACCTTACACTGTGAGGAAAAAAAGCAAGATCCTGCCATGCATGTTTGGGGAAGTACCTTTTGAAGCTAAGGAAACCCATTAAGTGAAACTGTCATCTTCAGCTGTGTAATATTCGGGATTGTTTCATTATTACAGTTTATAACTTCCTAAGACAAAAACCTGTTAATTTTCAGTATCTGCTTCTTCAGAAAAGCTTTTCATCACCAAAGCTCTGCTTTCTGCTCCCAGCTGTTGTAGAACAACAGCTGAAAATACTTAAATCTGGGGAAGGGCTGGGCAGGGGGGAAATGCCATTCTTCAAGCCAGATATCATGGGAAGTTTCCTTTGTGTGGTAAATCAATCTGAAAAATGTAAGAGTCATGCACGTACAAAATAAAGGTATTAAGTGCAAAAACAAATTCTCTTGTTTGCTGTTCCCCTAAAAAGGAGGGAGCAGTTGATAGAAAAAATTAGAATAGAAACATGGGAAATGTGTATGTCAAGTGATTTGGTGTCTTTGATCAGGAAATTTGCATGCTGCAAGCTCACCTAGCGGGGCTTTAAGAGCACCATCACCAGCATCCTTTGGTCCAACTCCTTCACCTTCCTCTCTTGGAATCACAATGGGACAAACTGCTAACTTTGCCAGCCCACATGGTGAGTTCCTTACTGGCAGATGTTTATGTAGTGGCAAGGAAGGCAGATTTGCTTCTTGAAATTAAATCTTCCACAGCTGACCTAAATTAATTGAGAAAAAATCATGGTTTGTAATTGGCTTAAGTAGCTGTTTTCATATATGTGAGTGTTAACTCCTAACAGTAGTCAAAAGTAGCTGCATGGCATGTTGAGGTGTTCCTAACATGTTAAAAATTGACTCTTAGTCATTCTTTTCTGCTTACTAATGTGGGGAAATTCAGTGTGGTCTTGTAGCAGAGCAATGGCTGCAGCTTTTAATGAGCATTTTCTTTTGTCAGATTAGTTAGTGGATTTTCACAGGTTAGAGATGCGAATACTTGCAGTTTCAAAATGCCAAAGTCTGGCTGGTTTGACGTATCTGTATGTGAGCAACATGCCTTTTAGTTGTTTCCTTTATTAATTCGATTGGTTTTTTTGGAAAGCTGCCAAAACAATCCTTTATGTAATCACAGTGCATCTATAGATCACAACAAACCAACAGTTCAGATGGAAATTTTCATGCATGAGTTTGACTGTTGAGATGAACAAAGTGAGAGAGAGATGTACCACAGAGTAGGTTTTAAGGTTCTGTAATCAGTCTGTATAGCAGAGATACCTTTGCAGCAATAATTGTAAGATACTGGGTAAATTAGGAACTGCCTGGCTGAGGCTTCTATTTGCTAAGGAGCAGTAGAAGTCCAAGTCTGTAAGCAAGAGCTCCTTTTGGTTTAGAACCTATTACTTGTTGAACATGATGATTTTCCTTAACATTCACTTCTACTTTTTTGAAAATACAACCTAGAAACATTGAAATCTGTATCTTGATTTTTATTCTCTGCCCCCACTCATGTGTTTTGTATGGCTGTAAAAAGTAGTCTAAAAGCTTGCAGGTACTTTCATGCTTTACAGTTTTTGGTAAGCCTCTTTCAGATTTCTCTATTAGAAAGCCTTTTTTAACTTTTAAAAGAAGTAATAATGGTCTTGTAACATCTGTAGGTACTATAGACCCAAGCTCACCATACACCATGATGTCACCCAGTCAGCGTGCAGGGAATTGGCCGGGATCTCCCCAGGTCTCTGGTCCATCACCAGCAGCACGGATGCCTGGAATGTCACCAGCCAATCCTTCCCTTCATTCACCTGTCCCTGATGCCTCTCATTCCCCACGAGCTGGAACAAGTAGGCTTCTTTATCAGTGTTATAACTGTGAAACACTCATGTTTGATTATTTCTAGTTGTGTTCCGTTTGGTAGTTCTTGTGTCAGTCTAACAGTCCTTACTGTCCTTGTGCAGTAAAATGTCTAAGGAAAATAAGTCTTTATTCTGTCCTTGTTCAAGTCTTCAATAACAAATTGGAAAAGTGAGCTAAAGCATACAGCTTAAATGTCAGCAGGATTGATGATAGCTCTTCTTGCAGCGCAGAAATCAGTCTGAAACTGTTGAACTCCATGACTGAGAAAAAAATCTTCAGAGTAAAAGCAATGATAGGCACATTTGCCAACCCGAATACTAACTTTTCACATCATAGATTTGTAATGCTGCTCTTGCACGACTGATTTAGCCATCTTTACGTCCCATTGAGTTTGTTGTGCAAACCTGCTGTCTGCTGGCATGCTGTAGAAAGAGGAAAAGGGGAGGAGGATTTTAATATTACTGAGACTGTTTGCATGGGTTCTGGATCAAAACTAATTCCTTGTCTGTCTGATGCCTATAGGCAGGCAAATTCTTAAATAAGAAGGATTGAACTTTGGCCCCAGAGGATTTGTTGATGAATAGGTAAATAAAGTGAATATGTATCTTATTTTTCAGCTTAAGTCCTCCCTCACTGCAAGTCCTTGTGTCCCCACAGGTTCCCAAGTCATGCCCACAAGCATGCCTCCACCTCGGAAACTACCTCAGCGCTCTTGGGCTGCATCCATTCCTACAATCCTCACCCACAGTGCCTTGAATATTCTGCTCTTGCCCTCTCCTACCCCTGGGCTTGTGCCAGGACTAGCTGGCAGCTATCTGTGCTCCCCTCTTGAGCGATTCCTCGGATCAGTGATTATGAGGAGGCATCTTCAGAGGATCATACAGCAGGAAACGGTATGGTTTCAGTTGGAAGGGACCTGTGGGTATGTGACTGCTCTGTGTCTTTCAAATCAGGCACAAACTGAGATGCCTCAGATAAAATAACTGCTGTTGGACTTGTGCTGTACTTCTGATTTTTGCCATCTAAAGTGTCAAAATTTAGAGAAATCATTTAGTTCCACTTCTTTTCCACACAGATGTGGAAAACCTCTTTGGTCAGGTGAAATTTGGTAACTGTTCAGCAAGTCTGTGACCAGACTTTGAGATGCTGTGGGTCCTTTGGGTTTGGCATGTCCATTGGGAGTTTACTAGAACAGCCACGGGATTACTGTGGATACCACTTCTTGGCAGGATTGCCAGAGGAGTTACTAGTTAATGTTAACTACTCCATTGGGAGTGTCACTTTAGGGTTTGGGACAGACAAATGTGTCTCTTCACTTCTGTGGCATGGATTCAGTGACAGAGAAAGAAGCCGAATCTGGCATAAGCTTAATTCTCAAGGCAGTTCTACCTGTATTAAAATACCATGTGTTTGTTTCTGGAAAGAGAGGTTGATCACTACACTTTGGGAAGGGAGTGAGAGTGTGTGTGTGTGTGTGAGAGAGAGTTCATGCCATTTAATGAACAACTAATTGACTGTGAATCTCCTTTTTATGCAGCTACAGTTAATAAACTCCAATGAACCAGGTGTAATTATGTTTAAGACGGAGGCACTGAAATGCAGGGTTGCTCTCAATCCCAAAACCAACCAGACCTTGCAGTTGAAAGTAACACCTGAAAATACAGGACAGTGGAAATCGGAGGAATTACAGGTTTTGGAGAAGTTCTTTGAAACAAGGGTATGTACTGAAATCAAGAATGTTGTTTTTGTGCATTGCTTTTAATCTCTGATGTTGAGTGATATTGCTGACTTTCACTGGCATGTGTAAGAGCTGCAAAATATAAAATGGACAGCTGTGCATGCTGGTTGCTTATTAAATTACACAATTATTATCTAAATAGGCACTACTAAATAGTGTCTTTCTTTAGGTTGCAGGACCACCTTTTAAAGCAAACACCCTGATAGCCTTCACAAAGTTACTAGGGGCTCCCACGCACATCCTCAGGGACTGCGTACACATCATGAAACTGGAGCTGGTAAGTCAACTCTTCGGTTTATTTAGTTCACCTAGCTTTGGTTATTATATTTTTGAAAAAAAGGTTTCTGTCTTTATCTACAAACACACAAATTAAATTTATACATAAATTATTTAATGTTATTGGAGAAGTTTTCATTTTACTACTTGCTTTCTTGGAAACAGTCCAAATTTCTCATTTAAGCTGATGATTTTAAGGAACTGCAGACATCTTATTGCACAACAGGCACATGCATAGGCTGACCTGAATATTTCTGGTTGTGTTGCTGTGCTCAGTTCTTTCAGAGTTACTCTGATTTCTCTAAACCTGGCAACATCTGCAGGTTTAGCTAAAGAGGCACATTCTGCTTTGTAGTGGAGCTTCCATGTTTCATAGCTCTGTATGTTACTGACACGACCCCTTTGCTGACCTTTCTCTGAACAGTTCCCTGACCAGGCAAGTCAGCTGAAATGGAACGTGCAGTTTTGTTTAACAATCCCTCCCAGCGCTCCACCAATTGCACCTCCAGGAACACCTGCTGTTGTGCTGAAATCCAAAATGTTGTTTTTCGTAAGTAGAGCTATCTGGTTTAAAATTCTAACCCTGCATGTCTCTGAGATGATCACGAGTTCATAGCAAAGCATAAACCCATATCTGACAGCTGTAATGGCTAAAAGTGTTGTGCTGTTTGGAATCCTGGATTTGCTTGGATCTTTTTTGTAATGAGTTCGGTTCGTATTCCTTCTCTCCTTCCCACTAAAAGCACAGCAACACCTCGTGTTTCGTTTTCTTGGAGAGATGTTGACAATATATAAAGTTCAGCTCCCTCTGGGCTGCATCTTCAAGTGCTCAACTTGTGGGTGTTGAGTTCTTCTTTGAAGCACTAACCACCTAGATTGGGTGACAAGCATATTAGTGGTGCTGGGAGAGGAGAGCAGGGATGAGATGTTCAGAACAAATCTACATTAGTGTTGTGCCCGAGGCAGTGCTCACTGTGGGGTGCTTTTGAGAAGACAATAGTCTCCACCTGAGTGATGATTTCTCGGTTACAGAATTGATGTCTGAAGACAGGGGGGGTGGAAGTACATGCTGTCTGTAGGCCTGGAGTGTTTTAACTGTATCAGAAGTTGCACTGAGTACATGGTCATTCAATTTAACATGCTTTTTGGGTTGTTTCCCCACAGCTTCAGCTAACACAGAAAACAACAGTCCCACAAGAAGCTGTTAGTATTATTGTCCCAATTATTTATGATATGGCTTCGGGTACAACACAACAGGCTGACATTCCCAGGCAGCAGAACTCTTCTGTTGCTGCTCCAATGATGGTTAGCAATATTCTAAAGAGGTTTGCTGAACTGAATTCACCACGACCAGGTACTGTACATGTCCAGTAGATATATTCTCTTCACACAGACATCTGTGACAAATCTCCAGTGTAAAACTAAACCTCTCTTAAGTCTGAATTCTCTTGGTTTCTATCTTACTTCCTTAGTGATTACAATCTTCTGATGTGACAGGCAATACATAAATTAATAGGAAGTACTGGCAACACAGCAGAAGGTTGCACTGATGATTCAGGCTGAGTTTTGCTGTTCTGCCCAAGTGATAGAATGCACCCACCTCTTGTTGGCCCAACTTTTGCTGCTCAGAGTCACACTTCTTGACAAATGGGTCTAGAAAGAGTCACAAGAAATATGCTATGGGCAAGTTTCAGTTTTTACAGTTAATTGTGAATTTACTCAGCTTAACGGTAGAATATAAAGGGATGTTAAAATAGTATCAGAACTTGTCCACGTGCTGTGAATGATTTAAAAGTAATTGCAGTGGTTGTATACTCCTTTGTCAGTGTGTCCACTAGCAGAGGTGCATACAGTTCTGTCCCTCAGGTGTGCCGTGCAGTGTTTGAGCTAGGTTGTTCTGAGTGTTCATTGGCCTGTAGGTAGTGCACTGTGAGCAGCATTGTGCTTTGCTTTCCCTCTTGTTTGTCATGCCCTTTGGTTTTTTTTAGTATCTAAAACATGGAAGAATAGTAGCAGTTTCTTTGGGCAGCATGTTGTTTGTAAGCAGTGGTTTGGGGTCCTAATACACAGATGGCTCATAAGATGGCTCATAACTTTCAGTTCTGATGAAGAACAAAATTTTTCCAATAGCCCAGTGAATAGGTTGAAGTTGTGAATCCAGAGATTGACTCTTACTTCTCTTTTGTATAATTATTCATCTCGTTGTTATGCAGTAATTTTAACTATGCTTGATGGATTATTTCAATTGGTAGAACATGAGCAATGTTTACCTTAACTGGGTGTGGGTATGCATACATTTCTGAAACTTGTGATGGGATTTAAATTAATATGCACTTTCTGTTTAACATGTAGTAGTAGTGTAGGTAAATAGGAGCGAAAATAGCCTTGAGGGCATGTGGAATTCCCTGTAGGAGTTGTGGAAAAGAGCTGTTGTTTGTATAGCACTTTTATTTCAAAATACATTATCTAAACTTCAAGTGTTGCTTTTGGAAGGTGCTTCCCCACAGAGTTCCCGTGGTGTGGGGAAGGGTAGGTTCTTGCTTTGCTGTTTGTTATTGCCCCGAGTTGTGTTTTAAAGTAAACCCTCCCCAAAATACCACAGGCAGAGCAAGTAACTGTCAAAGCTATTCTGGAGATGTGAGATGAGATGAGTTCTGATGGTCACTAGATAGATCAGAATGGACAATTTTTGTTTATTGTGCAAGTTTTGAAGCAGTTCTGGAATCCAGTACAGGGAGCTGAGTATAGACAGAAGGGAAAAAAGCATAGGAAAAGCATTGGAGCCACAAGCAGAACCTTGTCCAGGCAAAGGAGACTGTAGCTGGCTGGGCTACAGAGGAAATTTCTCGTAGTCCTTCCTCTGACTTCCCAAAGACTGTGATTTTATTTATTTCCACTATCACCCAGCAAAAGTAGGATCTTCCCTAAGGACACTTGAAATGCAATTTCCTCTGTTGTTATTGTCAAAACATACATTATTATATCTGATCAAAGAGAACAAGGATACATTCTTTTCTTCACCACTGAAAGGTGATAGGAGAGCCAACAGATGAAAGCAGATAGCTGGGAGACTTCTTTTTAAAACAGCAGTACATGGGAGATCCCAGATGTGTGTTCTTTCTCATCCGATGCTCCTTTCTCTTCTGCTGCTCCTGTGCTGTACCCAGGATTTTCCTGATTTTCCTACCTGTTAGCTCTCTGCTGCACTAATTGCAATCTGCTTGGTTAAGGGAATTTTTCACTGTTTGTCAGACAGGACCAGGGCCTCCCCTCATGCACAGATGATGTTACTGGCACTGTCGTTGTAACCTGGAATCAGTGTTGCCTTGTTCTGGCTGTATCTTTTTTACCTTTCTCTCTTTGTGAGGAAGTATTTTGTATTCGGCTTAATTTTCCTCTTAATAAAATGGTAGTGCCTGAAAAGTAAGTTCTTTTGAAAGAGTTTTCTTTTCAGATCTGTGGGCAAACACATTCTGCTGTGTTTAACAGTAAAATGTTGATTAATTGTGAGTACACATTGTCTGAGACTACTTTACCTATGCCTCCATGGGAGAAAATACTTTGGGGAAACACTTGTATGAACTAAGAGGAAATCAGTGCCCTGGAATAATAAGTTTAAATTGTAAGTTCAAAATCTACAGTATGTAGTAGACATCAATCTGGTGAGGAAATTAAAGTCCCTGTGGATGCTGGAGGTGACCCTTAGAGAGGAGCTCAAGGGACTCGTGACGGTTCTTAAAGCACTTCACGACTAAACACTTCTCAGTGTCTGATTTCCAGTGATGCATTGGATGGTATTCAGCCCAGATTTGTATCTTTGATATGATAATGACTTGCCCAAAATAATCTTGGGAATCCCTAGTCTGGCAGTTAAGATTAATGCATCCCAACAGGCTCTGCTCTTATCTCTTTGCTCGCACTGTTGGTCCTTCGGCAACAAAATTCAATGTCTTCTAATTGATATTTCATGAAATATGCAGGAAAAATTCAGCCCACAGTGACCAGGGTACAACAGTGGCTATTAATTGTATTCTCTTAGCAGGACACAGCTGCCTGTTACTTCATCTTTTGTTGTTCTTACTTAACCCTTTCGCTTCTGTTGATTTTAACTTCTTTAAGCTATTCAGAACGTGTGTTTTTGTGAACAAGTGATGGTATTTAAAACTTCAAGGTAGCTGTGGCTGGTTTTTCCTCTCAGTGTTGAATCTCAGCTGTTGGAAACAGAAGTCCACCTGCTCTGTATTTTATTTTGCAGATTAAATGTCAAAGTTGAAAGAAACAGATTCCTGACTGTTTCTCAGTCTTGGAATTAGAAATGTTTCTAAGACTAAGCTTAGGACAGAAAGCATCTTCCAGCTGTTTCAGACTTGAGTCTTTCAAAATGTATAGTTTCTGCTTGTAATCAATAGAAGTAAAAGTTGAAGAAGTTGGTTTATTTTCTTTGTAAGACATGGTGCAGAAAAAAATGGACCACAGTCCATGTGCAGTCAATTCTAGCATAGATTCAATCTGACATTCAAAAGCAATTAAAAGTTAAGAGCTACTTGCAATTGCATCACCAACAAGAGCAGTCCTGCTGGGGAAGCTGGAGCTACTTCAGTGTAACTCCCATAAATCCCGAGGTCCCTGGAGGTCCCTGGGTTTGGGAGTCACCCTCGGCTCTGCCCTGGGGGCTCAGTGAGGAAGGGTTTGGGGTATGGGGCTAACCTGTCTGTTTTCCCTGCTCCAGAGTGAGGAAGGGCTGTCCGGGGCGCGGTGCTAACCTGTCTCTTTTCCCTGTTCCAGGTGAATGCACAATATTTGCAGCCGTTCGTGATTTGATGGTTAATCTTACGCTGCCCCCTGGGGGGCGTCCCTAGACACTTTTAAAAGAAGGCTGAAAGTGAGACAAAACAGCAAAAAAAAAAAAATTTAAAAAAAAATAAAATAAAGCCTTCGGTTAAAAGAGGACATTTTAATTTTACCTTTTTTTCTAAGAGCTAACTATAAACTGGCAAACTTTCAGGGATGCACTTTCATCACATGAGTATCACCACGACTTTTGTATAGTGCTGTTGTATAGTGTGTTTTAATGGGAGACACTTCAGACTAGGTAATAGATTGAAGTATCAGCTTGCTGGTAATAGATTTAATATTCTGTTTTATACTATAAAGATTATGAAAATGCCAAACTTGTTTGTTTTTCTGTTTTTCTTATGTTTTGGTGTAATAGTCTTTTTTTAAGGCAGGTCTGTCATTTTTGAATACTGTAAAACTGTGACAAACTTTATATTGAAGCTGTATTTTAATATGACTGCTTTGAATCCTTAAACAATTTATTTGGGCTTGTTGTAAACATGTCCCCAAAAAGCAATATTTAATAAACTGGATTAAAAAATCTTAAACTGGATGTTGTATCATAAACTTTATTCTTCTTCCCTGTAGCCACTTGTCAGGTCTCTTATACTCACACTTCCTGCACTGTCTATATACACATACACACACATGTGCTGCTAACTTAAAAACCCAAACAAATCTTTATTTATCCTCTGGGTTCAGTTTGTTCCAAATCAGAGTAGAACAGAGTTTGTTCATTTTCCTGGTTGTAAAAATAACCAGTAACTACTTAAAATGGTGCTTCATTTCTTATACCAGGAACTACATCTTTTCTGTCTCAAAAGCAAAGCTTACTGGAAGAAAGAACCTTTTGTCATCTGTCTGAAGTCTGGAATAACAGACTCTTGTCTTATTGTAGAGCTAGGTAAGGTAGAAGCTGGACTTGCATACCACAGAATTTCAGAGGCTGATCCAAAAAAGAACACCTCACACTTCCTGAATTGGATGTTTGTAGATAACTTTGTCAGTAATGACTGAAGGTTCTTGTAATTAAATGAAATGTCCATCCTTAGGAATTACCATGTCTTTAACCATTTGTCCTCCTGGATTAGTATTCTCAAGTTTTTATGAAGTTGGTTTCTTGACTTCCTACAACAGTGACTTTCATCTGTGCTGCCTCCCTCCCTTTGCAGAGCTCTGACTCAGCTGAAGGATGCTTTAAACTAATTCTAAATATCTTTTTGTGAATTTATTCTGCCTGCCTTGCTGTCTTCAAGGCTTCCCATTGCCCCTATGGCTGTCACTGTGCTTTTTTCTCTGAACCTCCTCACACTTGAAATCACCTTTTGTTTGGTGCCCACCTCAGATTTTAGCCTGGGACCTGTGGTTTGAGAGCGGGTTCTGTGTCGCTCCTGCTCTCACCTGTGTGTCTCACACAGATGGTTACACAGCTTCTGCTTCTGAAAAATAAAACCCATTCCCTGGAGTGAAAACCTGCAGTTTTTAAATGCTGCTGCTCATTTGGAAAGGGCCCGTATTCCTGCGTTTTTACAGCTAAACTGATGTTTTAAAATTGAGAGGTGACACAAGAATGCCTGAAAAAGACTGGCTGTTGTGCTGGTCAGTGGTCTGGTTTTGAGGTGGGAGCACTCCCATGCCTAAATCATCTTCTGACACATGACCAGTACCTGCTGCCCAGAATGTTGAGTGTGGTGGAGGCAGAGCTTCAGCATTTGGAAATAAAAGGAGGGGAGAGGCTTCCCCACAGGGCAGAGGAAGAAAAACTTGACTATTGGCAGAGGGTTATGGACTGACACTCCAAATCCAGATGATGGGAAGGTTGAAGTTTGTTTCACGTTGTTCACAGCACTCATAACATACACTACATTTTAAGCATTTCTCCTAAATAATTAAATGCTTAAAGAAAACACTGCCAGTAAAAGGAAGCATTTCCCACTCACCAGAGAGACTTCTTCCTTTCAAAGCAATGATGGTGATTTACAACTGCAGTTTAAAGTTTTGTTTTTCACGTGTATTTACAACTTCAGTTTTAAGTTTCATTTTCCATGTGTTCAGTCCCTTTTCCTGGCAGCCAGATGATGTGACCACCTGCTGCATTGGGACTATTTGCAGATTTCTTCCTTATGGTGGATTTCTTTGTCCATTTATTTCACTGAAAGTGCTGCAGTGACTCCACATCCCTCAGTACTTCTAGAGGTTTCTGAGTTTCTGATCAACCCACCAGTGGGACAAGAATGAGGATTGAATTATAGAGAAGAAAAATAGTTCTGAGTTCTGGCTTAGAAATGTTAGCCAGTGTCAGATGGAAACACATTTTAGGTGTCCAAAAAGCCATTCCCAGTGGCAGACATAGATTTTGTGGCTTTCCGGATAACAAATACTGATACTGTTAAAGGTTTTCTCAAGATAGAAAATAGGGAAGCAGCTTTTTTGAGCCCTGCAAATGCTCAGGCAAGGACCGGAATCAAGGTGAGGTTCTGGGGGGTTTTAGTTTGAAACTAAATTTTAATTCTTTGTTATCGTTCCATGTTTGAGTGTTCCGCAGGTTGCCTTTGAGTCTGCAGATGTTTTTTTAACTGAGTTTACAAAGGCTGCAGGGAAACAAGCTCTGATGATAAACTGCTGAGACAAAACAAAGCTCCATAAAACCAGAAGCTGTTTTTCTTTACGAGCTGCAGTTTGTCTTTAGGCATATGCTCAGTTTCATCTGTCACTTGAAAGTTACTCTGGTTCGCAGGCAATTTAAAGCAAAATCTTCTGTATGAAGAATAGGCTACTAGGAGAATATTTGGGTCATTTTAATCAGATCTATGATTAGTCTGTCAAAGGTGTCACTTAGAAGTTGTGCTACACTGGCCATTTCAGCTCAAGTGGTTATAGTTGTTCCCCTGGCCCAAATTTTCCATCTACCACAGAATTTCAGAGGTTTTTAAGGTAAGAATGTATTTCAATAAATTAACGTGTAATTGAAATGTATTAACCATATGTAGGATCGAGGTTGTAATTACCGAGCTGTGACTCTGTGCAACCCCATAATAGCGATGTAATTGAGACTTTCCCATTTAGATTAAATCATGCTGGCTTCAAATATGCGACGCTTTTCCGGAGGTGCTCCAGCAGCCGCCGGGGGTTTGCTGCTCAGCGGGTGGATCATTATTTTGGGGAATGTTTTTAAGGCTGAACTTTGGCTCCGGGAGCATCGCACGCCCGGGAAGCAGGTGCTGAGCTGCCCGCTTACTCCCAGCTCCTCACGTCTCTCCAGAGCAGTGATTAATTAATTAATTTACTAATCTTTTGGGAAATGACCCCGCTGGAAGGTCTGGCAGGAAGCGTGCGGCCTCTGCTCCGGGAGATAAGGGATGCTGAGCCGGGAAGGGCTGGGTGGAGGCTGTGCAGAGCCGCACGGATGCGGGAAACTCCTTCAGCTTCAATCCCTGCCCGGGAAAAGGAGCTCGGAGGGGCTGGGA
>VRYO01001681.1:24907288-24974862 GCA_009812075.1 Sialia sialis | reverse complement strand
TTTTTCTTCCCAAACTGATGCTGTACCACAGTGAAGATTTTGATTGATCACCTGCTGTAGGGTGTGGTTGGAGCTCCTATTTAGCTCTCCAGTGTTCCAAATGCTCTGCCTGATCACTCAGGTATTACAGCAGACTTCTTTTTATATCAGTTGCTTGGGTACTTGGACCATGCCATTGAAAAGAAGTATTTAAAATACAAGGGTGGATCAGGTGAGTAGATTTGGCAGCACTGAAGTAATTCAAGTCTGTGACTACACTACTGCCCATCTAAAATACTAACCAGCTAAAATACTGTGAATTTATTTATCTTGTGTACCCATGGCCTAATGAAAAGCGTAAGCTCACTAGATTAAGGACATGCAAATTTGTCATCACAAATTTATGCACTGGAGCATAATTAAGTGGAACCTGACTGCCTTTGTAATTTTGTGCAACCATCAATTTTGTTCCCCTTATGAAACATTTTAAACATTTTATGATGTGTATTCATGCCAAGAACTGAGTTATGTGTTTTTGTTGATGTTGGGTGACATCAACAATACTAAATTTGACTGCCAGAGTCCTTCAGTGTAAACCCATCCTTCACCAACATAGGAATTTCTTTAAGCTCTGAAGGAGCACTAGCAAGGCAAGTGCCTACTTAGGGATGGGATTTATATTTCAGGTGCTGTACTCGACCACTGCAGAGTGCAGATGCAGTACATGCCTTTTTGACCTATTCTAGAAAGTAATTCCTGAGAGTTGTTACAGAGATCCAGGAGAATCTCTACATTTCCAGAGCACTGGAAGTCGCATGCATTCCTTGTTTTAGACATCCCCATCTCCTGCCTGCCACACACAGACACCATCTGTAGCAGCTGCTTTTCCAGCAGCTCAGGTTGGAGTGGGCACAGGAGCACACTATTTGGATGTTTGGCTTTGCGCCATCCCTCAGTTTCTGCTCTGTTTATTTGAGGAACGTGGCCACCTGGGCTTTCTGTCCCGTTCCTCATCCTGGGAAGGCAGGACACATTGCACAAGTCTGGGCAGAAACCCCAGAGTGGTGATTTCACACCATGGGCTGTAGGAGCCCTTTACAGTTCAGTTCCTCCACAGCAATGCTCTGCACAACTGGCATGATGGGACAGGAAATAAACTTCTGAGTTCCCCGTTTTTTTCAAGTTTATTTTGTTCTGACAGGTTTGAAATCTGATAGTTCCACTTCCATCATCCTTGATCTGGTTCCTTTTCTGTCCTGCAATACTCATGCGGAAATGTTCTCCCCGCTTCTACAAAGATGAAAATTCCCAAGAACATAGTTAAGTGCCTGCAGAGGGGAAAATAAATGCAGGAGAGTCATAAACCCTCAACTGAGAAAAAAAAAATTTTTTTTTTTAGGGAACATTTGTGACTTTTAGCTCAAAGCACCCATTTCATCATAGCCAAAAATTTTGTCAACATGGGATTCAGAACGTCGTTGTTTTGGAGGCTTTTTGTGTTGTTTAGAGAGATGCTTATCTCCTTACCTAGATTCTGGCATTGTGCTTCTTAGATCCAAGAAGGGTGACCTATAAATCTCAGCAATCACTTGCCAGGTTGCTCAACATTTGCATTTCAATGTCATTTCTCCATTTCCACTTCCTTTTTTTAGATGTAAGATTTGCACATTTCAGATCTGCTTTAGACTTCCCTTGCCTGTGTGTTGCTACAGCTGCAAGAACTCTGAAAGTTGCCATTCCTGCTGCAGAGAAGTTGATGCAGGCACAAAGGCTGCTCTGCCAGGTTTAGATTTTGGGATCTTATCTAGAAAAAGCAGCCTACTGGCTCTTCAAAGAACCCTTTATTTTATGGGTTATTTTCTCTTTTTAATCTAAGTATCAAAAGCAGCACTCAGTCCTCAGTTCTGACTCAGGATTCTCTCCTCCTTCAGCAATTCCAGCACTTCTTGAAAACAGCTTAGGTCCACCTCAAGCCAAATAGTGGACAACATAAGACCACGGTCTGAAGAAGACCCAATCAAATACACATCACCCTTTGTGCCAGAGGCCAAGCTCTC
This sequence comes from Sialia sialis, assembly GCA_009812075.1. Classification (NCBI taxonomy): domain Eukaryota; kingdom Metazoa; phylum Chordata; class Aves; order Passeriformes; family Turdidae; genus Sialia; species Sialia sialis. The sequence continues at coordinate 24,972,826 of VRYO01001681.1, read as the reverse complement.
TGAAGAAAACCTCTCTCTGGTGATCAGATCACTACTCCTGCAGCAGTTAGGTCCTAAATCCCACTGACAGCACTCTGTGGAGCCTGTCCCAGCCTGATGAAAGCTGCTTGCTGCCAAATATTGCAAAACAATCCTCCTGCCCTTCTCACCTTGGGCACACAGGATCCCAATACCAGCTCTTATTCTCCTTCCATCCCCTTCCTGCCTTGGCTTCTCTCTGTTGTGTTCCTTCACAGAACTTCACCTGACAGTTTCACTGCTTTCCTCATAGCTCTGTGCACAAAACCTATGATTTCTGCCGTATCACATAAATCTTTTTACTATCAAGAGCAGGTTGATGTGTTGATGGCACTTCCATTCTAATCAACTTAATTCTAAGTATGAAAATGCTATTCCTGGCCAGTGATCAGAATTATAATTGCCTGTTTGATTAGCAGTTATGGACCAATATTGGTGTATAATAAAGTGTGTCTGGCTTTCCTAAACTAAACTAAACACAGGGGATCTGGACCTGAAGTGGTTCAAAATGCAGCCTGTGCTGCACAGAGCATTTGGTATTTAAGACACAGCACACATGACAGTGCTCAAAAGCACCTTTAGTACCAGCTGGAGGCCTACAGCCATGAGAAGGAGCAAATGTGCTACTAACAGGAGAAGTGGGAATTGCAATTCACCCTTCAAAGTAGTCTAAGGCCAGCTTTAAAAAGTAAAATTAGAGCCTCCATCAGCAGCTGGGAGAGAGCTGACAGGCAGAGACCATCTCAATGGCAGGTCCTGCATTTAAACAAATTCTACACTGTCAACTTCACACTGACTAAAATACAACTGTTAAATACTTACCATTAATTACACAGTCCCTTTAAACAACCAGCTCCAGTAAAACTCTGTACCAGTATCTGAAGTGGTCTGCTAATCTGATCAAAGCTCTGAATCCACTGTTAGAGATGATAGAATTGTTACTTAGATACTGCACTGGGAATATTTAGATCCTGTATTAGCAATAAATCTAATGATAATCATTGACATAATCACTGTGTCCTATTTCTCACACCTGGCTGAGAGCCTTCCCTTGACTACTCTGTCACAGTGTTACAGAATGTTCAATAATTACATTCCTGTCAGAGAAACTGCCAGTGCAACTCTTCCTTTCCAGCTACTGGCATCAGTCATCCAGATTAACTTTAAATGCCATTAAAAGTAATTTCGAGTGATTGTAACATATACTGAACTGGATTTCTTGGACTTAGGCAAACCTGCAATTTGCTCATTTCAACCTAAATCACTGTCCAGGGTGTCCAAGACATGAACAATTTCAATGGCCCCAATTCAAACATTCCCAGTAAATGAGACTAATTCAGCGAGAACATCTTTTCTGGAAGTAGAACAATTATCTCCTAACAGCAGGGAAAGTTTAGCACATTAGAGGGCAAGATGGTAAAAAATGTAGTTTCCACTCATGCTGCTTTAAGTCAGGAAGATCTTTTACCACAACAGCAAATGAGTTTCTAAGAAGGAAGTAGTTCTAAAAAAGATCAACCACTTGTTTTAACTACACTCACTATCTGGTTTAGGAAAATCCACACAAGATAATCTTTCTTTTGAAGGACAGTTAAAACTAAACTGCTGCAGGCTTAGGAGCCACTATCACACATCAGATGCTGCCACACCTGTCCCAGTCAGCTGAACAAATCCTAATCAGAAGCAGCCATATCTATAAAGCCACAAGGAATAAATGCACTCCAGAACAACTGTTCTTTGTTTTATTGAATGGCTGAAGCAGAACTATAATCCAGGTATACTTAAATCTTAAGTGTTGGTCCACTTATCATCAAAAAGAACTGATTTTTTTAAATAATAGTAACATCGACACAAATGGAAGGGACATGAAGCATCATAACAGGAACTTTCAACTGTAACATAACAGTTAGACCACGACCAGACTGGTGCTGCTTCAGGATTTACAGACTGCACCGTACAGATCAGCCACATTAGTGTGGCTCACCTCCCAACCACTGAAGTCCTGGGGTGATCCTTCTGTGTACAGCTCACCTTTGAGCAATCAACACGAGATCAAAATGCCATTTGTGCTACTAGAGTCCTAGGCTGATAGAAATATTTCTATATTTAGCATTTTACTGAAGAATATTTACTTTCCTCTCTGAAGTTACATATAACCATTACAAATATTTACATCAAACATTTACAGCTGGTTCATAATATACAACACAACAATTCAGCTATAATTTTTGATCTTCCAGTGTAAAAGTTTCAAACATGTTGCTATCATAATTTCAGTTTATCTGGTTTGCACAGGCACAGGCAGTACAGGGCATTTCAAAACTCATGTTACAAGATTTAAAAAAAAATGGAACGATGGAATGATGTCACTTTAATAACAATTATTCCAGGGAGTGTTGTTTTGGATTTTTTAAACAAGCAGATTTCAACTTCTAAATCCCATCTGGTGCTACTACTAACATTTAAAATAGTCTTGAAATAGGGGAAAAAAGTACTTAGAAATAAATACACCTTCTAAAAACTTCCACAATTAACCATGTCAGAATATTGGTTTTCCACACAGGCTAAAGGAGACCTTGCTCTTCATCATCTTTCTGTGCTGAAATATGGTGCAGTTCAATCCATTCTTATCTTCTGATTTGTCATCCTATAAATAATGCTGTCATAGCCAGGATCCATGTTCCAGAGGTTGTAGGAGATAACTATCACAGCCAAAGCAAGACCTATCATCATCCACAGGACAATGTTGAAGATTACAGAGTAGTTGTAGTTATATGGATATGCAAGGTTATATGGATTTTCTTTTTTACTCTGCAAAGAAAAAAGTATTTATTACTTTAAAGTGCACACCAAACATCTTGACTCCATCCCAAGTCTGAGCAACCTAAATCAGAGATGCACATTTTTCTAGACAAATCTGATGCAAGGGCACAGAATGCAAAAAAGTGATTATGTGAGTGGCATCAGTGGAATCCGAAAGAAGGTGACAGGAAAATGAAATCCCAAGTCCTAAACCTGGGGCAGAACAATCCAGGTGACAGCACAGGCTGGGGACTGAGCAGCTGGGCAGCTGCAGAGAGGGACTGGAGCACCTGGCAGACAAGGGGAATAGGAGCAGCAGTGCCTCTGGAATGACAACTGCAGCCTGGACTGTGTATGGAGTCCAGCCAAGGAAAAGACATTTTCCCACAGCTGGGAGGCAGCACTTGCATGCACTGGGGAGGCAACACAGAAAGGCAAATCCTAACAAGGCGTAAGGGAAAAGGTCTTCACCATGAAAGTGGTTAATGCCTTGGAGCAAGGGAGGCTGTGGGACTTCCAGGGATGGACTTTTCAAGAACTTGGCTGGACAAGAACCTGAGCAACTTGATCCAGCTCCTAAATTTGTCCTGCTTTGAGCAGTAGGTTGGACTGGATGAGCTCCAGAGCCCTCCTCAAGTGAAGTTACTGAATGACTAAGTGAAGAATCAAGACAAGTAAGTAACTAAGCTGTACCCACATTTAAGTCATAGTCAGTATTTTAGTCCTTAAAAAAAAAGTTAGGTGAACCAATATACTTTGGATCACTTTCAATATATGAGTTGAGGAAAAATGTGGCTCTACTACCTGTGAAGCCTGGAGAATGGAGCGAGTCTTCCTTGAGAGGGGAGAGTTAAACTCCTTCACAGCCACCACTTCTACTACTGCATTGCCACCATACAGATTAAACATCTCATCTGCAAACTGGAAAAGAAAAGGTGGTTCAATTAAAAGCCTAGACTGCAGATAGGAATTAAGCAGTTTTGTTAGCAAGATGTAGTAAAACAAAAGATGTCAGCCTCAGGAATAATTATGGAAAGCTATAAAAGTTTACACTATTTTAGAATTTCACTAAGTGTCAACCTTGCCCTGGTTTACAAGGCCTTTTACAAACCCCCAATCACCGCTCAGCAGACTGTGGTTTATGCCTGCTTTCTGGGCTGAAACTTTACTCTTCTATTCTTTTACAAAAGGGCCCATTCCCACATTATTTCCTAATTGTGTGCCAGTTCCAACAAAATATTTAGGTTCTCAAACACCCACTGGGAAATGATGAACCTGAATATTTTAATCTGGTCCAAATGCTAATATGTCTACTATTTAAATATATTTGCTTAAGGTCAAAGAGGCCAAAAAGCAATGCTTAGAAAAAACAAGTGTTTGGCTTAACAAATTGATGGTTTTGAATTTTTTCATCACACTTTGGAAACTCTCAAAAGTGACTGATCTTAATAAAAATTTAACTAATTATTATGTATGACCTGCTGAAGCATTACTTTCTTGAGCACACTGATGGATGAACAGCAGTTATTTTAACCTCTTAGAAATTTACATTTACATAGCTTTGTGGGAAAGGGTAAACTAACCACTGCACCTTGGGATAAAGATTTCCAAGAGCCTCTTTTTGTGCTTTCAAATGCAAGGTGTTTGTTTAAGAAAAACAAACATATCAAGTAATGCTGATACAAGGTTTCAATACACCCCTACTCCTTTACTCAAAATATCTAAACACATTGTAGAAGCACACCAACACCTTCCAGAGAGGCAAATTGCAACATTCAATTTTATAACTAAACAAGAGCATTTTAAAAACAAAACAACAAAAACAAGCATGAGGCAAGCCAGCACTAATGAAGTTACATCTCATCACACTGTAGTCAAAATAAAAATTATTTTCTAAGTATTACCATAAATTTTGCTCATTAGATAGACAATATACCTTTTGCAAAGAGTCTACAAGAATTTGAGAAGCATCCTTGAACTGCTGAGAGTCCTCCCCATATCGTTTTCCAACCTCTTCCAAACCAGACAGTTCCAGGGAATAAAGGTCTGGAGAGTGATCTTTGGCTAAGTGCTTGTGTCGAGAAAGCTTTGGCACAACATTGAGGACAGAAAGAAGTTAATTCATACACAGGTTACTTTAAAAACACATTGCACAAAATCAATTTACTTGGACCAATCCAGTCTCACTTTTTACAGTCATATTCCATAATTAGGAAATGGAATTCTTGCCAATTTAACTAGAAGATGTCCATAATTGTTTCTTTTTTTAATTCTACAGAAGAAAGCAGATGATCATTATGTAGCATCTGTTCCTAAAATGAGGTAACATACACATAATAGAGAGCTGTACTAAAAAGAAATAACATACTTATTGACATCAGAATCCTTGTTCTTTAACTGCCATGAAAATAAAACTCAGAGAAAACAAAAACACATAACTACAAGACTTAGATACTATCATTTCCTTGTTTGAAGTTGGTCCTGGTAAAGCTCAGTAAGTTGCAACTTCTGCTTTGTGTTGTCCATGTACATTTGATATCATCCAATAGTCAGAAAATCCAACCAATACAATCCAAATTATCTCAAGGGAGAGAAGTGACACTCTTGCAATTCTGCAGGTGAGAAGATGCAGCACTGATTTTGTCTGCACAAGACAACAGTTTTTGAAAACAAGGAATTTAATCCCATCTTCCCAACTACTTAAACTGCAGCATTTCTAGCCTGCAAAACAAAACCAAGTTGTTCAACCTCCTTTTCTCAAGAGCCCCATTTCTCTCCACTAGCCCTTTACCTAATGTGAATTTTCGAGTTTTTCCACAACTCTTTCTTCTACTTCAGCAGTTAAGGGCTGCAGCTTAAAGGACACAGAAAAAGCCCAAACCAAAATGAAACAAAAATACCCACACACCACTGACCCACTAAAACAGACTCCAAACCACAGCAACAAGACAGCAGCTTCTTAGTAAAAAGATCCTCAGAATGAAAAGCTCACCCCTCCATTAGAGCATGTCTACCACCATCACTATTCATGGCACAAAAGTCACTCCAGTCTTTTCGCATAAAGTGGTATTTTGAAGCAAAATGGTGGATAGGGCAGAGAACATGTTCTTAACTACCATTATACTTTAAGTTAGACACCAAAGAAAGCCCCAGCAAATTCTTCACTGAGTATTTCAGAACTCTCCCCGCTCTTATCAAACACAACACAAAAGAATGATGATTAAGGTTCTCATTCACAATTGCAGTGATGGGGCTGATACGAACAGAATGCATTATTTAAACTGACGGAACCAGCTGATGACACACCAGAACATGTGTCACTGGTTGCCAAGTATCCTGGCTGTGGCTTCTCTGCCTTTAAAGATCTGAAGTTTGTGACACAAGACAGGGAAAAATGTTTCAAAACACCTTACCAGGCTTGCAATATCACGTAGGACTTGAAGTTCAGACAGAAAAAGCAAGTCAACCTGAGAGAAGAGGCAGAGACAGGTATTTCCTTTAATGAAACCCAAGTTAGAGAAGTCTTGTATTGTTGCAAGTATTTTATAACAGTTGTCTGCTACAACATCAGAACAGGCTTGAAGGAAATAACTCTTTCAATAAAAACATATTTGAACCTAGTTAATTCAGAAAAAAATAGGAGTGGCTCTTAGGCAAAGAAAGAGGGAAGAAATAGTGGAAAAGGAGAAAAGAACAAGCTAACTAAGAATATTAGAAAAAAACCAAACCCATAGAAGTTCCCACAGAAGAATGTGCGTTACCTCGTTGTTCCTGCTGAGGGAGTTGAGAGGGAGGGAGTTGAGGATGGAGCTGTCCTGGAACAGGCGGCTCCGCAGCTGCCGCAGGGTGACAGAGAGATCCTCAAACACAGCGTTGGCCTTGCCCACCATGTACACCCTCTGTAGGAACAGCCACTGGTTACTGACAGCACAGCCTCCTGCTCAGCTTGCCCAGTCACTAATAACAGCCATGCTGGCAGTCCCCAATCCAGAATTTCATGGGATCAACTGGGTTTGCTCCAGCCACACAAGGGAAAAGAGGTTTCACTGTTTGGGACATGGGGAAGCAATACTCACCTCCTCACTGGGGGCCAGCTGTAACACCACGGGCGTCTCCTCAGAGAACAGAGTATGGATGGCATTTGCAACACTGTCCAGACTGAAAGGAACAGCCTGGAAGACAAAGTCTAGTCAGATTTTCAGGTTAAACAGTACTGATCTTAACTAAAACAGAGAAGTAAAGGGTATGCAGATTTCCAAAGTGATAATAAGTAACAGGAACCTATGTGCAAAGCAAAACATCATCTGTGTATCTATGAACAGACACTTTATTCATGTAGCAGACACAATATATTCTTCAGAACTCCAAGGGACCATGACTGTGAATTATGGGCATTATTTAGAATTACAGTATACCCTTGTTTATCAGTAAAACAAGACCAACAAATATAGAAGCAATGCAAAAGGGAAACAATCTTACTGCAAATGGAAAGTTATGAACCATAAAAAACTGATGGGTGAAAATATACCAGCAGAAAGACCAACTGCTGAAACAAAACAGGATACATATTAAAAAACCTACTAAAAACAGAAGAAATGCTAGCACGGTGTAGTGCCATTACCGGCAAGCTAATAGAACTGTTAGATTTTTTTAAACACTTACTTGTGGGTTTTGTTAAAAAAAAGATGCAGAATGGCACATTTCCATTCACTATTTAAAGTGTCCTACGACAGAAGAGGCAATGGCATAGATTTAAACCCAGGAAATTTTAACTTTGTTCAATTTTTCACTCCAAGGGTGGTGAAATACTGGCAGAGGTCAAGAGTCTCCATTTGTGGAGCTGCCCATATCCTGACTGAACACAGCCTGCCCTGGCTGATCCTGTTTGATCAGGGTATTGGATGAGATGATTTCCAGAGTTCCCTTCCAACCTAAAGGATTCTCTGTTGCTGTAACAAGCCTGAGAAGCCTTAGCAAAGACAGACAGTGATAGGTAAATGTTCGTTGATTTCTTCTTGATACAATATAATGGAATGGTGTCTCTTAACTGCTGTATTTCACAGTCAAGTACTTGAGGAAAACTCAAAAGACCACTTAGAGGGCAATACAGTACATCAAAAAATCAACTCCATATAAATTGTTATCACACACACAGCTGCACCAAAACACTTAACAATTCTGATTTTGAAAGAAGTGGATTGGTACAAACATTAAAATTAGCTGTCTTTCAAGGAGAACAAGCCTTGGTCAAACAAAGCATGTTGAACTGAACTCAAGGGCCTCCTACCCTGTGCAGAATCCTGACTATATTATTGTTTAGTTTAGGGGATATGCAAACTTCAAGTGAAGTAGAGAATAAGTGAACATCAAGGACTACAGCAGAGAATCATGTACTTGTCATTAGACCACAGAAGTCACAAGAATCACGTGACAGTTCCAAATGTGGATACTCACATTCTCAATGGGGTAAGAAAACCCTTTGACAGGCAACTTGTCCACACCCTTCACTGTCACCAGCACAGTGGCTTGTGGCCTGTGAAACAGATCACCCACGCCCAGCCCAGGCCAGGGGAGGTCCTAGTACAAAAGAACAGAAAAAGTTGTATTTCACAGGCAAGGAGAAGAGTTCTGCCCACTATTAAAGCTAAACACCTTGTCAATGCCCCTGTGCAGGACAGCCTATCGGAAATTCCATGGCCAAGTAAGTTAATACTACACTGCTTTCATCCTCAGTAATGCCAGTCAACCATGAAAGAACTGTTGGTTTAAAAGATTAAAAGATGCCAGTAACTTCATAGCAAAATCTACACTAAGAAAACATTATATGTAATGGATACATGAGGAGTTATTTCCCATAATTAAATTATAAATACTTTAGTCTGTATTTAGTAAGTGAAGGCTGAACTTAAAAAACCCATTAACATATTGGTATTCTCAGCACAAGAAAAACAGGGTGGAAAGGAAGGGGAGGTAAGGATGTGTCAATCACAACAGGCAACTAAACTTAAATGCACAAATTTGCACAGAAATAGAAAAAGATTTCTTTGTAGCTTACTACAATTATAAATCAGTAAGAGCACAGTGGAGGCTACCTGACTGCTTTATTCAGGCACAAAATACAAATTCATCTGTCCGGAATAAAGGCAAACAGATGTCCCCATTTGTGTAAATGACATAACTGCCCTTATTTTGAAAGCAAATTTAATTGCATTTTAGAATTATGATTTGTATCACCTCGCAGAAACAAAGGAAAAACCCTTTAAAGCATCATCAGGGACAAAAACGGGTTAGGTTTTGTTTTCCTTTAACAAGGGAAGAATAATGAATGATTCTTTCTGAGAATTCCCAATGTGATGCACTAAGAATTCCAAATTCTCTATAGTGGCCTTGCTGCACTGCTCAGTTTATGTTCCTAGACTTCAGCTTTGATGTGAGCTGCAAAAGAAGTGCCTGGGCCCTGCAGAGCCCTCCTTACCAGGGCTGGAAGCTGCCCACACACTGATCTCTGCCTCAGGGACAGCTTTCAGGAACTCTCAGTTCCAGAGCTGAACTGAATATAATTCAAACACTTCCTTCTCTGCCTGCTTCTAGGATTTGAATTAATAGTAATAGAGAACTATTTCTAAAGGATGCTACACCCTCATCACAACAAATTACTCCCAAGGCAAAGGCACAAAGTGAGTACTGGAACACTTTTTTCCATTATAACCATGACATTCTCTGGATGACCAGGATACCAAAAGGACAGAACAGGCCAAACTCCACTGTTTTTCTGGGTGTCTTTATATGCAACACACAATACCATTCAATATATTGTTTTTTCCTGATAAAATAATCAACATTTACTCCCTAGTCATACTACTCATATAAGCTTGTTACTAGTTTGATGACACAAAAAAAGCAGAATTAATTGACAGCAAGGTATTTTCAAATTCCAAAATACAGGCTAAGCAGCCTTGCATTCAAGACAGCCTTATCAGACCTGGATGAAGTATGGAAGAAATGAGAACTGGCTGCCCTCCCCATCATTGTGAATGCCTCAGCCTGCAGATTTCAGTATCTGGCTGCAGAGACCCTGCCAAAGATATCTGGCTATTCCACTTTCATCTACTGCTTCAACTACTCATCCCCGCTGAAGCCCAGCAAAAAAAATCACTAGGCAAGATGGAATCAACCCAAGGGCTCCTGCTCACGTGCCCCACTTTTAACATTGCTGAAGTTGTATTTGAATGCTTAATGTGGAGAAACACTACCACAAATCATGTTTCCAAGGTTTTGGATTATTTCCTGAGTAACCAACGTACTTGTTGTAACTCTGCCCAGCAAACAGGCTTGCTGACCTCTTCAGATTACTCAGGAGCAGAGCCCTACAGAGGGCTTGTGTGCAAGAAGTGACAGTGGTTCCACAGATTCTCAGTTTGTGACCACAGATGCAGAGGATACAGCTGGGTCTCTAAGGAACTGAGGAACGACACTGGAGAGCCTCTGCAGGCTTCCTTCTACAGCTGGTGACTCAGATTAGCCAGCCAGCACAGCCCCTGGCTGCTCATATGACCCACATAGCTCTGTCTTGGAAACCACCTCTGTCAAGTCATGCATTCCTCAAGACAAACAGGGCAATATTTTATATATTCCAGCACATGACAGGAAGATTTGCATCTTGAGTGAGCACGTCTGCAGCCTTAGAGGCCTTTCACAATCAAAACCTGGAACGTACTTCTTCAACAGAAAAGCCCATGGTCAATGCAGCAACATCTGGGATCCGCTCGCCTGGAATGGGCCAACTTCCATCTCGGAACACAACTGACTGAGGTGATCGTAAGATGCTGAATTCACCACCACACACACCTAAAAACAGACAGAAAAAGCTGTCAGAGCTCATGCAATCTTTACATAACAGGAGAAAGATGATATTTGAGCTTTCATTCTTTCTTCCTCACTCCCATGCCTATCAACTTATGGAAAGCCAGGAATGAGAATGGATAATTTTAATGCTCTGGAAAACAAAATAAGGTTTCTATACAGCAGTGACTAAGAATTAACAGATCCATACTAACAAAAGCAGGACAATTATTCAAACAACAGTACAGTTCTGTGCAACAAGCTACAAGTAGTCTTACAGTTCAGACCTGGTAAAGTGAACTCTCAGTGGAGCCAGGCAGACTCCAAAATCCTGTTAAGCTCACAAAGCACCGACACAGCTCTGTTTGGTTCCAGGCAACAGCCAGAGCCATTGAGCACAGAGCCAGAAGCCCAGTGGAATTTGTTACTGCTGGCTTAAACCAGGCACTGCCAGGACAGCCCAGATCCTGCAGAACAGCTCTGGTGTCCCTGCTCTGCCTCCTCCACCTCATGACACCAGGAGATGCTCCTCTTGCTTGGATGCAGCACTGGACCCATGCTGATTGTGTGGAACCACAATCTGCAACATTGTGTTTTCATCAGGGATCCTCCTTCACTCTCTTCCCCATTACTCTGAATGGCAAAGTTGACTAAAAGCTTATTTCTTAACTGTTTTATGATTACAGTAATTTACTGCATAATAAAGTCAGAAAGGACTCCACAGAAATAAGAGAAGGGCTTGCTTCAACCTGGCTCCCTATCTTAAAGTCACAGCTGCAATACTGTGTACACCAAAATTTATCTAAATAAATTTTAAAACTTATTTGGTGTATATAAGCAGTAACATGCATAACACAAAAGTTCAGGTATATGCTCCTCAATGAGCAATCTGAGCAGGTTGCCACTAGAAAACTGATTTGATCCATGAAAATCAAGTAATAGAGTAATAACTATTTGTAGGCCTGTATGTTCAAGTTCTAATCATACAATTAACCTGACTGCCTACCTCAAAATTATTAATAATGTAACTGGCTAAAGAAAATAGAAGTATTTATTCATATGATCACTGAAAATTGGTAACCAATCCAAGCAGTGATACACAGTAGTTTTCCAGGGCATCTACAAATCTAAAGACTATATACGAAAACAATGCAATTGTAAACTGTGTTGTGCAGCTAAAAACTTCCCCTAATATTAATTTAACTAATGTGACCTTGAAGATGCTGTTCCAAAGCCTGGCTCATGATCATGCATACAAATGTTGACAGTAAATCTGAGCTATGTTATGATAAACACACCAAAGGACAAAGTTCTGAGATGCAGGCTGTGGAGGGGAGCAAAAGGAAGGAAAGAGGCCAAACCAAGTGATATTCCATGCAGCAGATTCAAGAATTTATTTAAACTGATGTGTTCCTTGGGTGGCCTGATACCAATTTTAATGGTGGATCAACCATTCTGAAGGGTAAAAATGCTTCCAGACCAACTTCTTAAAGGAAGAATTTCTCATGCTGCTCTCCACAAGGCTGTTACACAGTCACATTATTTGGGATAAACTGGCTTACATAGGGCAGGATTGCTCAGGTGGATAAAATCAACTATTAACCCTTCACAAAACTGGATTTCCTTCACTAGACTTTTTCAAGATTACAATGATTAAAACTAAATTTGAAGTTGGGAACATCAACAGATGCCTAAGGAAAAGTTAACCTAATTCCTGCCCTGACAAAGTTGTACCTCAGCTTCTCAAAATCCTTTGTGAACCTGGAGATCAAAAGAACGTTGAATGAGAAATATTTAAAGGGCCTGGAAGTGCCATCACAAGCCTGAATCACAGAAGGTAAGAGAGAGGCTACAGTGACCAGAGAAACAGCTCTGCAAAATTCATACAAAATAACAAAATTATCTGTGCCTATCACAGAATCGTCCGAGTTGGAAGAGACCTCTAAGACCATCAAATCCAACCATCAACCCAAACCACCCAAACCACCAAACCACATCACCCAGCGCCAGATCCAGACCCCTCTCAAACACCTTAGGGGTGGTGACTCCATCACCTCCCGGGACAACCTATTCTCAGCTAATAGAATTGGATTTTAATACAATCTGTGTACAGTATAAATTAATTTAATAAAGTAACATATTACACATAAACATGCATATGCATTGTAAAAATGCACCATATATTATCTAAATGTATATTTATATAAATTTATAATTTGTGATATAATTATAAAAAATATTTTGTATAACGAATTTACACAATAAAATTACAGAAGCATATAATTTTATATAAATCAACCGTTGGATCGAAAGGGTCAGGACAAAAGCGTTCGAGCACCGTCTCTGGAGGTGGATGGGGGAGCTGCAGCAGAGTGACAGCCCCTCGCTCCCACCCCTGGGTCCTGAACGTGGCACCCACAGTCACAGACAGGCCCCCTCACCTTCCCCCTTCCCCAGTACTGCGGCCCAGCCCCTTTCCGGCAATCTCCCCCCGCAGAGGCCATGCGGCCCTCCCCGCTCCCCTCGGCGTTCCCTTGGCGACCCCGCTCACCCACCGGCGACACAGGCCGCTGCCACCAGCGCCGCCAGCCCCAGGGCCCGGTTAGCCCCGCCGCACCGCCCCATGTCCGCCATGAGCAACCAAAGGCCCCCGCCGCGGACACACACCCCGAGCGCCCCGGCCGCCGCCTGATGGACAGCGCTCGCAGCCAATCGGCGAGCGGTATTCCGGATGGATAGGCGGGACTCGGCAGAACTGACCAATCGCAGGAGCAACACCGTCCCTGTCGCAGGCCTGAGCAGTCAGCTGTCCAGCCGGGGGCGGAGTCTTTATTTGAGTGGCGTTCCCACTTGGCCAATCACATCCCGAGAGGTCTCTGCACCATGTTCCTGCCTGAACTGTAAACCCAGAGGGAGCGTCGAGGAGGCGGGGCCAACTGACAGCTGATTCAGCCAATCGAAATGCAAGGGGTAGGGACTTTGCTCCGCCCACGCTCGTCAGTAGACAGCATGGGGCGGAACACAGCTGTGATTGACAGGCAGATGCACCATTCAGAGAGCGAGGCGTCGGCAACACCCTCTGGGCAGCCGGGTGGCGAAGGGGTCTTCGGATGTGGGGCCCTGAGGGGTCGGTAGTGTTCATGTCATTGTCCTGTGTCCCCTTGTCTGTGACCGCGCCTTCAGTGGTTTCTTCCTTAAATTTTGTTGAGAACTTCCACAGTAACAAATTCAGTGACTGCCTCAGCCATGCTCATCTCACTTCAGCTGTCACTGCCAGTGATAGGAAGTGATAGGCAGTGATAGGCAGGTGGTGCACTTTGGTCAGTGTATGTTTAATATTCCTGTAATATGCCATAATCATCACAACCAAGGGAGGGGATCCTGCCCCTCTGCTCAGCCCTGTGAGGATCCCCTGGGGTGCTGTGCCCAGTTCTGGGCTCCTCAGCACAGCAGAGACATGGAGCTGCTGGGACAGGTCCAGTGCAGGGTGACAGAGATGATGGAGGGGCTGGAGCATCTCAGTGAGGAAAGGCTGAGGGAGCTGGGGCTGTTGAGCCTCGAGAAGAGAAGGCTGAGAGGGACCCTCATCCCTGTGTGTCAGTGTCTGCAGGGAGGGGCCAGAGCATGGACCAGGCTCTGCTCCCTGCTCCCAGCAATGCACAGGAGGAACGGGCAGGAGCTGATGGCCAGGAAGTTCCACCTGAACATGAGGAAGAATTTCTTCACTGTGCAGAGACCAATCTGGAACTGATTGTCCAGAGAATGTGTGTAATCTCTCTCATATCTTCATCAAATATTCCAGAACTATCTGGACACAATCCTGAGCCACGTGCTGCGGGATGAACCCACTTGTGCAAGGAGGTGGGACTAGATGACCCATGATGATCCCTTCCTACTGACCCATTCCATGACTCTTTTAAGTTCGAGGTATTTATTGGGGTCTTTGTTCATTTTTAGGCTCCAGGCACTGTATGAATCTTTCTTCAACTAAAGGCAGATAAAACCAGACTTTGAGGGTGAATTGTCATGTAGCATGGAAGGTTAAGACCTTCCAGTGCATTGTAACTAAAACTGTGTTATGAGAACTTCAAATTAATACTCACTCATTCCTTACTCTCTATTGTGCATCACAAAACTAGCACAGCATAGTAGTAGTAAAATAAATGCAAATAAGTGCTTGAGATTATCTGATTCAAAATAGTTGTTTTCTTGTGCCTTTATATTCTGGATTCCTTGGGAAGTTCAGAGGAAATCCAGCAGTGCTAGCTTTGCAGACAGCACCTGTGTCACATCCACGTGGTAAGACTGTATTTATGTGTAGAACATGCCAAGGATTACTACCCATTCAACTGTTCTGCTGTGTATTTAGAAATTCCAGCCAACTATAGAAACACCTTGAAAAATGTGCCTGAGTAATATTTCTGTACTGGAAAACAAAAAGGTTGTCTAGAAGAATGAGTGGGCAGGAGAATGCAGGTAGTAAAATGAAAGTGTGTTTACAGCAAACAGTATTTGAGACAGTAAAGTTATATCCCTGCCACTCCCACATGATAGTATATGACAATGGGCAGATCAGTTAAACTCAGCTTTTCATAGGTGCCAATAACAGTCCCGCCCTTGTCTGTCAGTTGTTTTGCATGAATTAGGAGGAGCTCCTCCTGCTGCCACGTGGAAACTTGACTTTGAATATAAAAATCCTGCCAGATGCATAGGGTACTCTAAAACTCAGCAGCCAAGCAAGTTATGAGCACTTCAAATTAATACCTACTCATTTCTTACTCTGTCTTGTGCATCACAAAATATGCACTGCGTAATAGCTTTTGTGAAATAAATGCAAATAAATGTTTGTGAGATTACCTGAATACTGTGGCAAAGGTATGATCAAAATAGTTGTTTCCTGATGGGCTTTTCTGCTTTCAGAACAGGATTAGAAAAACACACGGGAGAGAAGGCCTGGATCAGTGAACAACAAAGAGAATGAATGATTGCTTTTCAGGGAGCCCAGCTGGTTTGTGCGGTGAGCAAGGCATGATGATTTTGAAAATAGAGTATTCTGTATTGTAAGCTGATAATGCTACCACAACAGGTAAGCCTGGATTAAGGTTATATGGGTTACCTTATTTTTGGCATTTGCTGTCTCTTGGGCACTTGACTTTGCAAGTGTAGTGTGCCAATTACTGTGGATATTTCAGCATAATTTCACAAAGCTTTGCCTATCTAGGAAAACATGGTTCCTGCACCTCGTAGTCTGAAGTACAGATGAACTGCAGGGATGCTTCGTCCTCCTACTTACCCCCTCTTCCCTTCAGGTTGTGTCTACACCCAGAATGTGCATAGAAATAAGGCGAGAAGAGTGACTCAAAGCAGTAAGTTTGTGAAACTGCTAGAGGGCATTGGGTGGATGTGATTGTGTCCTAGATGGGCAGGTAGTGGAAAGCACAGAGCAGAGAAAGGACCATATGAGGGAAGAAGTTTCTTCATCTAAATTAAGGATTTCTTACATATGTGATGTGGAAAACAAGGTGCCAGAGCGAATAAGACTGTTTTGAAAAAGTTATTTCTCTTATAACTGTTACTATTTCTGTGTTTCATATCTGTGCATGTTAGCAGTCATTTCAAATTTTTTTAGTAATCTCTTGACACTGTTTTCCATAAAGCATTCACTCTGAAAGTCATACCACAACAAAAGAGTATCATGTTTTTTTTTCACATTTGCAGAAGGAATTGTATTTTTGAGGCTTTAGCATTCACATTCTCATTTTCTTTTTCTGAACTTGTGGTGCTAGGAATACTATAATGTAATTCTAGAAATAGAAGAGAAATCAGAGTTCTGTGTTTGAAGAGTCTTATGTTCCTTCTCTGCTTCTCAAATTGCTGTTTTTTTGAAATCACAATACAAACATGGTTTCTGAAGAATTCTCTATCTTATGTTTTCCTGTTCTCATCTTGGCTTCTTCTTTGGGAAAATAACAAATAGAAGCAATAAATTTTATTATGAAACAGTCAAGTCTCACAAACTCTGTACTGGTTTCTAGTGCCCACTGGGTATATCTGTATGTCAGTGAAGCCCGATGTAAGAGAATAACATCATCACTTTGTAGGTTGGCAGAGTTCTGGCTATTTTCTCTAGGCTTAATTTAGATCCCAGCTGTGCTTTGAAGAGAGTGAGTTTTGTAATCCTGTAAGCAATACTTGTGACAAAATCTACATGCAGTAAAATTATTCTATTAAACTGATTTCATTTGGAGCTTGTGCTCAGGGCAAGTGAAAAATGGAGACAACATGCACTTAGGTCAGAAATAATTTTTGTAAAGCCATATACTGCTAGTAGCAGTCACAAAATCAAAGTGCCAGCTGTAGGCAAAATACCAGCATTCCCTGGCTCTTTTAGGAGTGTGCTGTGCAGAAATGTCTTCAGCAGGAATTGCTCACGTGGTACTTGGATGCTGCCTTTGCCTCCAGCCCTGTCTGTACCAACAGCGTTATGGGTGAAATGATGGTAGACGAGGGAAAATGAGGAAAAGTCTGAGTCAAAGAGCCCCCCATTGGTCTAACTGCTGTGTTATCACTGGATATCATTATGTTACTACTAAATCTAGTCCTGTTGCTAGCAGAGTAATTGTCTCAACCATCATTTCCAAAATGATGCTTTAACTGGAAATTATTTTTCTGGCTGCTGTGATGACCGGGCCAGTTGTATCCTACTGGAAAGAATTAAATCCCAGTGCCAGGTGCCGCTTGGCATTACCAGCTCCAGAAGTACACAGGATGAGCAGTGCCCCTTTTGGTACTAGGATTTACAGTCTCAAAGGAAATTTATGCACAGAAGTTAAGCAAAAGATTCTAAAATGAAATTGAGAAGACAAAACTCTTTTTTCTATTGTGATTTCTGACACATTGATTGGGTGTAAATAAACAGTGCAGTTAGTTGGGCAACCCCTGTCCTAGTGTGGTGGGGTAATGGGACAAGGGGACTGTGTTGGGCAGTTAGTCTGGGGGCTGCTGATGTCCTGGGAGGTGAGATATGAGACAACTGAACCCAGCTTGGTGATTTATACTGGGTGCAATTTATCCAGGTCTCATGTGAAAAGCTGTTGGTCCTTGCTGCTTAATTGCTTTCTGATCTCCTCATTCCTATCTCCATTTGCACACTCCATCTATGTAAGCAGAAACAGTTGGTTTTGCAGATGTGGAGACCAAGGCTAAATAAATCAAAGACAGCTCAAATAATTTCTAAGAGACTCAAAAACAACCCTCAAAAATCAATAAAAACCCATACCAAACCTGCTGTTACTGAGCCAAATCGTATGCTGTGTCA
The DNA here is from genome assembly GCA_009812075.1 of Sialia sialis. NCBI lineage: Eukaryota > Metazoa > Chordata > Aves > Passeriformes > Turdidae > Sialia > Sialia sialis. Next base: position 24,954,846 of record VRYO01001681.1, on the reverse strand, counting down.
GAACTGATTTCCTGAGGACTCATGTAATAAGCAAAATGTGAGTTCTGCCCTCTCTAAAAGCCAAATTTGTCATTTTGTCTTCCTTTTTTTTTTGAAAGGAGAAGTGCCTTTCTCTTTTACTTTGGTCAGTCAATAGCTGTCTTAGAGGACTGTCAGCTTTCTCTCTGTAGGGCTGAGCTACAGTTAAAGCCTCCAAATCTGCACAAGAAGCCCATTTTAGGGTTCTTTTTGCTAGGTTCTGTATACACGTCGTATAGAGAGAACTACATGTCTCTTTTTGTGTGTCAGTACAAATGTCACAACATCAAAATTGTGATCTTCTGATGCAGCTCCTGTAGACTTTCAGCGTTTTCTGACAGTTCTCACCATGGCCTTGTTTGTGAATTTGCCAGCACCTGTGGGCTCACTGGAGGTGAAGTGTCCCTGCACACGTGTTCTGTCATCGGCAGTCCCAGTCCTGCAGAGTTTGCAGAGTTTTGATGAGGTGACTGATCCTGAGGTCCTACAGCAGGTCAGTGGGAAGGCAAGAAGAACCTTTCCTCTGTGACCTGTATTCAGCCTGGACTGTCCTCTCAGCCACTCTCTGCTTTCAGTGATCACAGCCGATTTTTAGAAATGTATTTTACATATTGTTCTAGAACGCAGCACTGCAGCCTGCTGAGACCGTAATGATGATGTAACAGCTCTGAGGAAGATGGTCATCTGTCATTCACTTAATTTTAGTAGTTTCAGAGTCACGTTAAACACTATGTTTTAGTTAAGTCTGCTTAATCAAAATGCATTTTAACGTCATTGAAGATAGGGGGTGAGTATGGTTTTGAGGGTAATTGATATAAATAGAGGAAAGAAGCTTCTCTATGTTGACATTGTAGCGCTAATGAGGAACGAAATCTGTGAGAAAGAACTGCTGAAGCTGCGGAGGGAAATGTGAACGGTGGTTGATTGGCGCGTTTCCTTTTCCCGGTGATTTTGGCAGGGAGGGCTGGCCCGGCAGCTGGAACGCGCATCCCCAAACCTGGGCGCTTTGGCTCCATCGCGTGGTCCAAGCTGCGGCTGCAGCCTCGCTGCCTTTGTGTCGCGTCCTCGCACCGAAACTCGAAGGAAACTCCAACTTTTGGGAGCACTTCATCTGCTGTCCCCACCTTCAGATGCCTGACCTATCCCACTGCCCACCCTTTCTGGAAAACGGTGGCTCAGAGCATGCAGGGAGTGGGTGGCAGAAATTGAGTCAGAAGAAGTGTGGAAGCCCAGAAGATAAAGAGCTAATGTGTGTGAAACACTGATAGCCAGATGGCTGTGGAGCCAGCCAAGGGTTTTTGATAAAAACAGACCAGAGCTCCATGAGAAAGAATAGGATGTGTCTGGAGAAGGGACCCTATGGAGATAGGGCTGCACTTTTCTGGACAAACACCCTTGTTCTGAGCCTGGAGATAAACCCAACACAGTGTGAGCACAGGAATGAGGTTGAGAAGTGGGAGTGGACTATGGGGGGATCGAGACCACTGAAGACCCCCAAAGCCTCTGACTCATTTCCAGAAAGGTCTAGAGGAGTGGGCAGTGACAGTTAATTTGCATGTAAAACTAGAAACTTCTCTCCAGGGCAGAGAAAACTTACCTATAAATAGGTATCTCCACAAAGCCCAGCGCACTTGCTCTGCACCTGCACCCCAACACCCTGGACACCACAGCTGGATCAATGCTGGAGCAAGGATTAGTGATCTCTTGTCCTCCCTTTTCTTCCTCTCTCACTCTCTTCAATTCATCTCTCTCTTTCCCTCTTCCCTTTCACCTTATCCAACACCCATGTCTTATACTAGGAGGTCTGGTACTAACACACCAATTTCCATGCCAAGTGTATAGTTTGCTAAAAAAACTTTGTAAGCTTTTGTAGGTACCCTGTGACTTACATCATTCCATTTGACCACAAGCATCTCCAAATCCTGAGTGCTCCCTTCCTGTAAAGGGAGGAGCATCATAACAAGGAACCACTAACTTTTCATGGGAATTGGAGTGAAACTGGAATTTGCTGTTTCCTTCCACGTCAACATAGAATTTAAGTTATTCTCTCCCACTTGTTTAAGCTTACATGCTTTCATAAGAGGTAAGAAGGCAATTCACTACAATTTACTAGCTTATTATGAGGGAACTTGCCTTCAGTAGTGCCAGGCTAAATCTTACAGACAATCTGCAAAACCTCCTAAGATGCACTCTGAGATTAGCATGCTTTCGCTGACAACACTTGAGGTTTGTCTGTTCCTAATTCTTGTTAAAGACTGAAGCTGGTACCTTAGTCATCCAAAAGTTAAAAGAAGAGCAAGAGCATTATCTCCTCTCTGCAAGCAAGAGCAATACCAAGAACATTATCACTTCTCTGGCACAACTGCTTAATATTAACATCAAAACCCAGTTTGAGCATGTAGGTGTAGGCCTGTCAGCCACTTGTCACACAGTAAGTGGGGAGTGACTCTCCAGCAGGTCAGAAACTCAGCCATAACTGCCTATGTCTGTACTCAAACACAGCTGTGACAGCAGGGCAGGGCTTTGGCTTTATTTCAGTGAAGGGTAGAGCTAATTTACTCTTTCTCCATAGCTATTAGGTTTAAGAGTTGGCTTCTGAAATTTGCCTTCATCACTTCTCCAACTGAGAAGGACAAAGGTGGTCTTTTACACTTTTGGTTAATGAGCCCTCTCTGCTGTGACCTTTTGTGTTTTGCAGCCCCACAAACCTAATATCCTGTTGTGACTACTCAGCCTTTCTGGAAATGCACTTCTTCCAGTTTGAGAAGATTTAGGATGTGGTGAGAAAGAGAGAGAGAGTTAAATTTTACGTTCTTCCCCCTGTGGTTGAAGAGATTTAATTGAAGTTCACCCAGGGGAGAAGTCACTGCCAGCAGATAAACACCTTAGCTTGCTGTTTCTACTAAAACGGTTAACAATGGAGTAGTTAAGACTTAAAATATAATTTGTTGCCATTAAGCTTTTATGTTATCTTCATCCTGAGCTCAATAGAAGCTCCTGTTGAAGGGTCCAGGTGCTTCAGATATGTTCTATATTCTGAAGGAAATCATTGCAACCATTATTGTCAAGATTGCTGAGCTAAGCTGATAGCTTCTTGCTTTTCAGACGTGTAGTGGTGTCCCTGTTCTCCCAGAACTTTGTATTGTCTCCCAAACATCTGTATTGTATGGGCTGTGGGTCTCCTTTCAGCTTAGTGAAAAAAAGCTCAGGTTGAGAGTCGCTGCTCAGTGATGACAGCTCTGTGAGCCAGGTCATGGTGTGGCTGTAGGAACTCTGATGTTGCTCTGAGTATCGAGGCAGGAGCTCGTGCCTGAAGGTGGAAGCACCTCAGCACCAGTGCAGATTCATACCTGAATTAAGTGATGATGCGTCCATGGCTTTAAGCCAGATTTTCTTTTCTGTGCCCTTCAAATTTCTGTGCCCTCCAAATGAGACAGCCAAATGCAAACATACTGACCATTCTCCTGCCACTTTCTTTAGTGGCAGTGCCAGTTCCACTCAAACACAGTTGTGCTGTCTCCTGGCTGTCATTTGTCACTGATACTTGCTGTGGGAGGACATCACATGCTTGAGAGCTGAAGGAATGGCCTTATAATAGCTAACATCTGTAAAGGCCAATGAGAGAACTTCAGGGAGATAGGAGGATGTTTTTGGTAGTATACCATATGAGAAAATGACCCTTTTGCCATTGCATCTTACCTTATGGAATTTGAAACCACACTGTAGCTGCATACACGTTTGGAAGGATAAAGAAGGATGCAGCATTTCAACTGCAAGCTACAGAAAGGCTTTTCCTTTGTCTCATTTAACAATTTCTCTAAGTATGTTTTTGATGCTTGCTTTGGGTACTTTCCCTAGTGGTCTCTCAGACTGATTACAGACTTGCTCAGCTGATTTCCATCTCAGGCTTTTCTGTCTGTCATTGGGTTACTGGAGAGCTGTTGTCAGATTTAAAACAACCCTTGTAAGGGTCCCCTGTGTAAAAAAAAAAAAAAAATAAAAAATCTGTTCATAAAGTGAAAGAGAGAAACTGCTCAAAGGGGCTCTGAGCTGTGGGTGAGGAAGCAGCCTGAGCAATGGAAAATGCAGGGCTTTGTCTGAGCAGTTGTGTGAAAGGGCTCTCCAAGCCAGCATGGACTTGGGATAAGACAGATAACCTCAGTGGGGTAGAATGGAGTTTACCTTTCAGTGGCTCGAAATGAAATACAAAGGTGATGCATGAAATGTATTGTTCTCATAAGCTCTATGATATGTCAAACAAAAATGTCTTTCATGTAATGGCACGACAGAAGTTGAGAATCATGCAGGAAGGAATAGAGCATTGAAGTAAACAATTTGGTTTCTGAAACTATTGGAATGGAAAAGAAAATGTTGTAACCTGAAATACGAAGGGAAGGGATCAGAAAAGAAAACAACCAGACAAACCATACAACCTATTTGTGGATGGGTAAAAGATGCTTTAGATTGACCTCTTTTAAATTTTACTTTTCCTATTTCTTAACAAACCCAAACAAAATAAAAAACTACCGTAAGACCTAGGAAAACAAGAACCTTGCTGACAGAAAGTTACTTTTTTGGGGACTCTCCTCCTATTTTTATGTATACTTATCCTGGATCTGAGACTCTGTTGTACATTTGCAGAATTCAGTGTATTTTTTTTTTTTTACTTGAATCTCTATACAGTCCTTTCTTGTAGCACATTAAAAATTCACCTCCTTATAAACCATCTGAAGTGCAAATGAAACCCAAAGAACTGCATCATCCAGTAGGAATAGGGTAGAAATGTCATCAGCAATGCTGTCATAAAAGACCCTCGCAGTATTTCCCTGAAGCAACTCAGCTTCTCACTCTTGTTTGCCCCAGCCAGTCAGTCTTGACTAAGAATCAGAAAAATCATTTTCTCTTCATATTGAACAAGAAACTGTTCAATTAAAGGTTGCCCCCCAAACTACACTGTCTCTTTCTGTGGAAAATTTCTGTGCAGAACATTCTTGTCAATAAGTGTAGTGATGCTGCGATGACACTGCATGGCACTGTACTGAATCTGGCTCTTAAAAAGGGACATTGTAGTGTGAATAAATCCTAGTACTTGTCCCAAACACAAGAGCTCATAAAATTCTTGCTGCGGTGTCTTAGGTTAATGCTCTGGAACACAACAGTGATTTTTAAAAACTACCATGGTGTTGGTTAATCTACAAATTACTTGTTCTGAGACGGCATTTTTGTAAAACTTATGTAGTAAAAATTAAATAATGATAATGTTTTTTCAAAGGAGAGATATTAAAAGTGGCTTGTTCTGCAGACCAAAGCAATAATATGTTGGGCCGCATCAAAGCACTAAACAAGATGGTTTGCATCATTAACACTAAATGAAATGGCTTAACAAGTCAATAAATGATGAGAATAAACCCAACTTATCACACAATACAGTGTTTTAAAGCACCAAAAGCAAATTTTCTGAAGCAAATAATTTTCCAATAAATCTAAATGGAATTTAAAGGAACATGTTTTTCTGATTGTTGAATGCAAGATCAGTTAAATACTATTTTGCATATTCAGTGTACTGTATGTATGGTCTTCATAACATCCTAGTGAGGCAGAAAGGAGAGGGAGCAGTGCTTTAGTTTGTACATCAGGCAAATAAAGAAATTACACCAGGAACACCTGAAAAAAAATTTGCCTCTTTCTGAAATCCATATGGTGTTTAAATCTTTAAGTGCTGGTTTTCCTTTATTTTTCGTATCTGCAGACAGCCTTTACACTCTGCATTCCATAAAGAAAGCTGTGAACAGAACAGTGCTTATTAAAGTGGGGGGCATTTTGGAACCTATAATGCTCCACTATGGAAATTTTAGGTTTTGCAGTTTTGTCTGGGGCAAGGATGGGGGATATTTGCTGTTGGCTGGTTGTGACCTGTGACTGAATTTTGTGCCATGGGATTCTTTACATTTTTAGGTAAGAAAAGTGGTAATGGGGCTAGAAGGTCTCTTTGACCCTCAGCAAGGAAAAGCCCACGCCTGGGCTGACAGGAGACTGGTCAGATTAACATTCTTCTCATTTCTACTTCCTATCTGCATGCATAGCTGCAGTCCTGGGAGCTAAATATTTTTCACATCCAAAATTTATTACTCTTGCTCTGGAAGATAATTTTCCCAGTGCTGCTAAAGAGTACAGGATGGCACAGATGAACCTGAGAGATTTTATCAGACTCATTACTGCAGAACCTGCACACAGCGTTCTCACACGCTGAGAATATATCTGACTGTACTAATTCTGTCCTTTTGACATTCTTGTGCTTTTAAAACAAACTCTTCACATGTGTGGAGCCTAACCAAATTCAGCCATGGCAGTGCCAGGCCTTCTCCAGTGACTTCAGCAGGTTATATTTAGGATTTGACTGCTATATAGCATTTTCTCTTCCAAATTCTGATCAAGGAAAACCCTTGTATAATTATAAGCATCTGTTAAAGTCCATGGTGTAACCCCACAACATCTTCTTCCAAAGCAAGAGCGTGGAGAATATTTCTTTTTTTTTTTTAACTAATGTAATTTTCTGAGGGGAAAAAAATTACTTTGGCCCATTCCTAGAAGAGAGAAATGGAAATAGATTTGGTATGGTGGTTTCTTGGATCAAGTAAGAAATAACTTCATGCAAAGAAGTACCTGAAAAAACTCTTGGGAATTTTGTGGATTATATTTGCCTGGGTTTAATTTTATTATATATTTAGTTTTACATTAAGTACCCATTTAATGTTTTGCTGAACTGGTGTTCCCATCAGCTATTTCACTCACAACTCATTACACTGAAAGGAATTTTGAGACAAACCCCTCATAATTCTCAAAACTCCTCCAAGCACTGTTCTTACGTGATTTGACTGATTTTGATTGCTCATTGCTCCCTTTTCACAGCAAACCCCACCCTCCTTTACTGATGGCCAGAAAATGCTCCAGAGACCTTTCTCCTGACAAAAACAGGACTTGGAAAATAATGAGTGAAAACTCTGCTCTCCCTCTTGCTGCTGTGGAGTGAGGCAATGGGCTGGTCCAGTCCTCTGCTGGGAGGTGACTTTATCAGAAATCCAGTACCAGTGGAGAGAGTTTGGTGTTACTTCTCTTGCTGCAGTGGAAATCCCTGTGGTGGTGGTGACTTTCTTTTCAGAAAAGTCACCGTAGAAACTGCCTGTTTCTATGGATGGGTTCAGAACATAAATGTTTTTTCTTCCTAGCATCTTTCTCTGAACTGTCATGATGCTGAGCACTTTTTCCCTCCTCAGTTATGAGGTTAGGCTGCAGTTTTTCTCTGAGGGGCTGAAGAACTGCAGAGAAGTTGAGGGCTTGTCTGTGGTGGATGCTCCTTGCAGCAGAGTGTAATGGTGCTCCATTCTCTAAGGTTACGGATGCAAGCAGCAAAATTTGAAACAAATAGAGAGGTCTAAAAGCAAAATTAAAACTCTTATGAAAAATAAAGCTTTAGGAAATAGTTTCCCACATGAAATTTGGCCATTTATCGTGGTTTAGCATTTTAATTGATGTTTTCTCAAAGACACATCAGAGACCTACACCACCAACCCCTACAGCTATGGCATTGTTTTTCTGATTACAGGGGGAGCTTTGAGTCAGGCCCTAAAGGTTCGAACCTGTTCTTGCCTGTCTTTAAAAAAAAAAAGATTAATGAGTTGTCAAAATGAAGAACAAAACAACTGAGACTTCTGGAGATCCCTTTCCATCCTGAGTTAATCTTCCAGAGATTCTCAGCTCCTGCTGGTGCCTGCCCATTGTGGTCAATGCTTTCATTGCAGTGTCTGCACTCTCTTCATATTTTGGTGATTTGTTGAGTGCAGTTGAGCTTGATTTTGTAAATGCTTAGGATCTTGGAGCATTGCTGGACAGCCTTCAACAGCATGTATGTGACAGCATGAGCATCTGGAGGGTTTGTGTGCAGATAAAGCATCTGTGATGTTGGGAAATCACTGCAGTGTTTTTGCCAAGCTGAAGTTGAAATGTCCATATCTAATTGAATGGCAGCTTTTGAATCACAAACTGAAACTTTCCATGCTACAAACACACACATGGATCTTATGGCAGAAAGAATAGTTTCCAAATCAACACAGTGAAATTATGCAGCTAACTCCCTAACACAATTAGAGAGTACTAAAGGCAAGTGAAAACAAAAGTCATTTTTAAAACTAACAAAATAATCACACGTTGAGGTTTTCCACAGCTTTATAAAACGAAGCCAAGGATCATTTCAGTGCCAGGTAAAAGTTTCAGTCCATAAAGAGCAGCTGTGTTGTGCTACTTTACGCAAAACAAATAAGCCAGTAAAGTTTTACAGGACATGGTTATACCAGACTCAACATGCCTAACAGAGAGGCTCTACTGAAGAAAAAAATAATATGTATTTTCTTTCCTAAAAGAACTTGTGTATTTCCATGCTTTAGGGAAGATGATTTAAGGGTGGATGTCTTCTTGGTTATGCTGTGAGTTCAGTGATCTGAGAGACAATCTAAGTGGAGAGACTGCAACTGCCTGTCAGCTGATGGATGAAGCTGATGTAATTAAATTCAGGTCATCATAATGTGGAAAGAGTTTCATTGAGATAAATAGTGTCTGCATACCTCAGCCTTGTGGACTGTTGATTATACATCCCCTAGAGTTCTAATCCAAGCCCTTGTTCTAGCTGAAGCTCTGTGGAATGACTGAAAAGGCAATCATATTTAAAAATTGAACAACCTTGGTGAATTAGCTATGGCTTGCCCATAAATCATCCATACAAGCTTTCTGCAAAGTTTCTGGCCCTTTCCAGCTTCTGTCCACAAAATACTGAAGTTTGAACCTGTTCGGTAGAAATGAGGAAGAGTTGTGGGAACTGTGCTTAAAATTTGAATTTTCTCTACCTTCAGCATTTCAGTAGTCCTGCATTTAGGATGGAAAATGGGGAAACTCCAAGGTCTATCTGGCTGTTGTGACTGCTAAACAACAATCAGGGCTTGTTCTCAAGCTCCTCATCACTTCTGGGCTGGTCAGTCTGGCAGCGGGGAATTCTCAATACGCCAAGGGAAATGAAGTTGGAGATGGAGAAACACCATTTTCTTGGCATTTAACTGGCTCGAGCCCTGCAGGGACCCTGTCCAGCTCTCACAAGTTCAAGCACTCTGTGATGAGAGAGGCTGGGTGAGGGCCAGCATCGTCCAAGAATCAGCACAGGCTAACTAGCATCCTATCCCATCCCATCCCTTCCCTTCCCTTCTCCTGGGTCGAGTGTATCTTGGAACAGGGAGAAGTCTGACCCCCTCCTCACAAAGCTCATGTCACTTCTTCCATGTCCTGGGTTGGCTGAGTCCCTCCCAAGTGAGCAGGCGGGTCAGCTTTGCACAGTGCGAGCCATTTTCTCGGGGTTTCTCAGAGAGAGACTGTGTTTCAGCTGAATTCAAAGCAGCTGGATAGCCAGGAAAAAACATTTCTTCTTGTCCCTTGTGTCTGTCTAGATCTGGCAGTCAGTGTTTAAGCACATTATTATCTTTTAATTCCCATAGTTATTGGGCATTGTCCAATTCATAAAATGTAGACTTATTTGGATCTGGGGTAAATATGGTGAAAATGTGAAGAAAGACAGGTGAGGGGAAAGGTTCTCGTTTTTCCTAAACTGTAGGTAGTTATTTCAGGTTTGGAATAAGGGTTTCAGTTTATTCTTTTGTTATCCAAGTATTGTAGGGGAAAAAAGTAGTTGTGTTGGGCAACTTCATTGAATTCATTTTATTGCATTTAATGTAAACTTTTAAGTCTTTATTCCAGTATTGAGAAATAAACAAGATTTAAACTGGGAGGGAAACACTACTTCCTTCTGTAAAAGCTCTCCTTCCCTGCCGTTGCCAGTCCCCTCACTGCACACTTCAGCTCCTTGATGAGACAATGGGCATCGCAGAAGAAGGTGGCTGCTGTGTGGTATTTCATTTTCTTTCACTGCTCCTTTTTCCTTACTAAAATAATCTGAGGAGGTTTCTCCACGGGCCACAGTCCCCAGAGAGCTGTACCTTCTCCTGAGAGTCCTCATCCCCACTCCAGCATTTCCTTTGCACCTGCTTTGCTGGGGATTGGTCTCCTCTTGTTTCTCCTTTTTCTCCAGCATCTCCCCCGCTCTGGTGTCTCTTTTGCCCCTGCTTGTTACATGCCAGCTCTGGCATCTCTCTCTCTCTGGCATCTCTTCTTGTTTAGTGGCTGCCACCTTTCTTAAATATGTTTTTGCAGAGGCACCATATGCTTCTCTCACTGGTTTGCTCTTGGGGCACCAGTGGGTCCATGCTGGCTCTTGCAAAGCCAGCTGGAAATGTCTGTGACCAGCACAGGGCAGCCCCTCATCCCTCACACAGGTCACCTCTGCAGCCTCTTCCCCTGCCAAAACCTTACAGTTGTGCCCAATACAGTGAATCATTCAAATTATATCTGTATTTAATGTATATTACACTGATCTCTGTGAGCACATTCATTCTCTTGACTTCAAGTGCATCTGGCTATGGTGCTCAGCACCTTTCAGAGTTGAGCCCTGAGTGGAAATTACAATGATTGTAGCAATTCTGTCTAATAATGTATCTTGCATGCACACATACTTACATACTTTATTTTCTGGCAAAGAAACCTGGGAAGTATCCATAAATAAGAGCAAATAAATTAGAATATGTAAAGCAGTTTAACACAAATGTGAGTATTTTTGAGACTTGGGGAAGCATGGCTAATTTTCAACATTAATTTTTCACAATCCTCTAACTGCTGCATCTGTTCAGGAATTTCAAAGGCAGTGAGCATCACTGACATTTGTAATTTAAACAACAACAAGAAATGCATAATATGAGTATATGGTTATTACACACAAATGAAAGACCAGTTTATAAGGTGAAACTCTGGGTAATTTGATCAAATCAGACTTGAATCTCTATGTTGAACACAAGCCAAATTCCTAGGTCCATATATAAACGTGAATGCCTAAACCATTTCTGGGTGATGAGGTACCTGGATGCCAGACATGCATTTAGCAAACCTTGTGACCTGCTCTCATTTTCAGTTGCTGAAAGTCTGTTTATAAGTTCCAGTGATCCTCTCTGGTGTCCTCTTTTCTCCCAGCTACTTGGATTATGGTGCAGTCTGGGGCATGGCTGTACCTGACAAGGAAAAACAAGTTTGTGAGACCTTAATGAAGGCAAAAAGTCACAAGCTATGTGTGTGCCCCACATGCTCTTTATTTTATAGCTGTGTATTTCAAAGCTTTTATCTTTTATTGTTCCTAGGTGAATGTAAAAAGTTAGACCTGCAGAAGGGCATGAGCCACCACAGGGCACTTCAGGTGATTAAGTCTGATATTTAGAGCCTCAGCCAGAAACTTATTGAAATGAGACAGCCTTACCGCCATTGCTGCTCTTCACTGTGCCACTCCTGCATGTGGCATTGGTGTTCACCTCACTGTCCCTGACTGTATGGGCAGCCAGGGAACAGCTGGCACCCCAGGCAGTCACCAAACCACTGTTCCCTTGCCTGGACATCACCCTTATAGGAACCAACCTGATAATGCCATAACTCTTGAGTTACCTGAGACTAGCTCACAGCATTAACTAAGCCACTGAAAATTGGAGTTCAGTACCTGCCAGAATTCCTGAATATTATCACCTGAGCAGTCTAAATCTTCAAATCATTTACCTTAGAAAGATAATATAATATACATATATGAATATCTGGGGGTTTTAAACTCCTATAGATTTAAAATCCTAGGTCCTTGCTCATTGAAGAGAGGTTGGATTACCTTTAAAAGTGCTTTCCAACCCAAACCATTCTATGAGTCTGTGATTTCATATCTGCTGTGGTGGAGGCAGTTGCATGCAAAGCTAGCACAGCTCTATTGTCCCAAAATAGCCCTATCCATGCTGTTTCTTATTTTAGGAACACATATGGCCTCTCTTTCTTTAGCATCTCATCATCTCACAGTCCCTGTGAGACTTCTTTGCTATTGTCTTCCATTTTGTACATGGGGGATTGAGACACAAAGATGGGGTGACTTGAAATGGTGAGAGGCACTTTGCATTCCCAAGGAGGAGTTCTGCAGATAATACAAGTACTGCTCTCATGCCTGTGGTAGGGTAGGGAATGGACCCTGGCCTTTCTGAGTCTGAACTTGCTGTTAATCGTTTGAACACACTTTTTTTGTGACAAGACATTTTTTTCATTTTAAACATACATTATGGCTAGCTAGCAAACACCTTCGGAGTGATTTTCATCTGCAGAAACAAAATCACCTTTAACAGATATATTGCAGGAAAAGCATCCTAGTTGTCCTGGTTAATTCCAGTGTAGAGAGTAATAGACCCTTCCTGACTAAGAAGCAATAGGGAAATCATTCCTTCCCTATTCCTCATACATCTGCAGATGAATCCATATAAACATTTTAACTCTGGATGAAAATCCTTGATCCCATCTTGGGCCTCCCATCTTGGGCCTTGCAGTGGAGTGTCAGCTCCAAAAATGGTGTTCTGCCTTAGGCAATCTGACTTGGGGAGCTATAGACCTAATGAAGCACAGGACCAGCCAGAATTTTTGACCTCTACTTCGCCTTCCTTCAAGGACCAAGGGGCCCCATAGCTCTTGCAGAGCTCTCTGCCCCCGTGTCCCATTCCTTTGCTAGCAGGACAGCTGCAGAGCTCTCCGTGGAGCAGGACCCCTGTGCCTGCACTTCCCTGTTAGCTTTCTATGAGAAAAGTGCAGCTCTGGTTGGCAAGTGCTGGCCAGGGGCCTGATGCTCCAATTCCCTCCCTCTGTGCACCAGGGACCTGGCCTGCAGCCACATTCTCACATTCCCCAGGCAAGGGAGGGCTACTGGCCTGGGAGAAAATGCTGGCCACAGACCTGACTTTCGATGTCTTTTCTATGAGAAAAGATCACTCACGGCCAGGTCAGTCTTATTCTGAATTAAAAATAAGACCTAGAAAGCACAGACTTGTTTATTTACAAATAGTCTAAAATAGAATCCTCTGGATATGTGTAGCACTCCCATCTTTGTATCAGAAAGCACTTTGTAAAGCATTGAATTAATTAAGCTTGAGAAACACTCCAGGGATACAGAAGTATTATTACCCATATTTTAAAGATGAGGAAATGGAGACAGTAAGAGGATAAGGGACTGGTGTGTGAATGCAGGCTGAGTCACTTGTAAACTCAGAAATTAAACTTAAATTCAACTTTTTCTATCTTTTCCCTCATTCAAATAGAATTGGCTAGAAAATGGCAGTTTTCTCCAATGAAAACATATACCACTTTCTATTATAAATACATTAATTCAGAACATTTATAGACTAGAATATACCTAAAATTTTCTGTTATGCTCTCCAAAAACATCGTTCCGTTCTTTGATATCTATGAATCTGAAGTGCATGTTCTTGTCTAGGCAGTGAGAAGAGAGTTAAGGTACAACTTCCCCTAGTTCTAAATAATAGCACCATGTTCCTCATAATAAAAACAAACCAGATAAAAGTTTATGTAGGTCCAGAAAATTCAATTAACACCTGTCAGTGCTGAATATAAGAACAATGGATGCTTATTTCCTCTTATACCTTCGATTCCTAACTTGCTTACTTCCCTAGAGGTACCTTCTCCTAATGACTTTCCTTGTTCATGTTTCAAGAATTACACTAAGCTCTTTTTGGCTTGCTTATCATTGCTCATAGTAAAAACCCTCAGGGGCATATTAATTAAAACTAGAAAATAGAAGTAAGCTTCCAGTTATCCCAGTTGGGATTTTCTGGAAAGGTGTCCCAGGAAGAGTGGTGGTGGCAAAAAAAATTGCTTGTTATTAAACTGTGCTTGGTAATTTATGGAAGAGATTTTGTGATGTCATTTCTTTGATAAAGAACCTCGAATTCAGTGACCCATAAGATCTTTTCTACTCCAATGATGATAATAGAAAATGTTGTTGATAAAGAAGGACTTGGCATATAAGTTAACTCATTTTCTCAGGTCAGGGTTTTTTCAGGGGTTTTTGAGGAGTGGTGGCGAGCAGCTGCTCTTCTCTGTAAAGAAGATAAATACATCTAAACCATGAGAACCAAGGACGAGTCATGAATTCTCGCTCTGAGTTTCCTGGCACTGCCTTGACTATGTGTGCAGGGCAGATATGGAAGCTCCCCTCCCTCCCTCAGCCCTGCATGAGCCCTGGCTTCCATGAGCAGTGGGGCAAGGGCTCATTCATGGTGGTCTCCAAAAGTCCTTGGGAGCAGCTGTGGAATCACAGTGTGCTGGTTTGGTGCATGAGGAATAAGAAAATACCATTTTTGCACAGTCTCTGTTCTGTACTGCTGCTACACTTGAACAGTTCTCAAGTTTTTTGAAACCCATAGAGAACACCAGCCAGATTAACACTCAGGGCATGAGCACTCTATGCTTTGGGGAAGTTATGTTCAGTGTCCAAAAGCAAAACTTAATATTAAAGAGAACTGTGTAAGGACCAATGATGTTTGAATTTTTAAAAACAATTATTGCCTTTGAGATCCCCCTTTTCATTTTGTTAATTAATTGATGTTCTTCTGCTAATGTGTATATAGAAATAAACCACATATCAAAATAAAGATTAGGAGATTATTACTTGTTATAACATAAATGCAGAAAGTATTAATTTCAGCTAAAAACGCTGCTGCTTTTCTCACCTCCATTAACTTTGACTTAGCCTGATGTTAGAATGAAGTTAGTCCATGCATGTGACATCATTCTGTAGTCAGACTTTTACTGCTTTAAAATTAATTTCAATTAAATATTGGAAAAAAGCTCTTTAGTTCATTTTTAACTGTGGAAGTATTTCATTCATGTTGAACTAGATATCAATTAGAAGAGAAAGTGTTGCCAAATGAGTTGGATTATGGGCTAGATCCAACCTGTAAAATCTGGATTTGAATCCAGATTTTAAATGCTAGGAAGTGTCCCATTCCTGACTTCATACAAAATCTATTAATTTGTGCTCTCAGAGAGAGAAAAAAAAAATGCTGCTTATTGTGAAAGCTATCAGAGTCTGACCCAGTGGTCAGGCTTCAATTTTGATCCAGCATGTTAGAAAAATAGCTTCTGTGCAAAATGCAATGCCAGGTTTAAAAGTACCAAAGGTTTGAAAGTTTTTGTGTAATGTTTGGGGTTTGAATCTAACCCTATGGGTCCATTAGTAAATGGCTTAACTTTACAGTTTCAGGACCATCTGTGTTGTGGTGAAGGGTAGCTAAAGGCAAAAAATGACCTGTATTAATCTAAAGTTAAAAGCCTGAAATCCACAAGTAGGGGAGAGGAAAGATGTCGTTTTCTCCATGGTAACATGGATGTGTACGCACCTTTTCATCTGTGAAATAGAGAATGGCTTTAAATGCTTTGGAGAATCCTCCCTACTTTGGGAACGTCAGGGCTTTCTTTTTGGAACAGTGGGCACAGATCCATTGATTGAACCATCTTCCACCATTTCTCATTGTTAACCCTTCATAGCTTCGATTCATGTTGGGGGTGTAGAAGCATTTCCCTCTGAGGGAAACTTGACACTTTTTTCCCAGCTGGCAGCTTATGTAGCTGAATGCTCCAAAAGTAAATATGATTTCTCTAGCTAGCTGACCTTTCCCTGAGCGAGATCACAGGAGGGACCATGCTGTTACTCTGCATGCTGAATCTCAGTGAAATATCCTTTTATCAAATGATGAGGACAGGATCATCAACACTTCATTTTATTTTGCAAATAATTCCATCTCTTCTGTGCGACTTTCTCTGAAACGAAACCAATTGTTGATGTTCAGCTTGGCAATTTGCACAGGGAAAGCAATAAAGACTTATTTGTAAATCTGGATGCAGAGTTTATGTTGTATATACTGTGTAGTGAAACAAACATCACAGTTCTTGATGTACTCTGTTTTCTTTTGTTCTGTAAGGTCTTGAGCCACAGTACTGCATGCTAAAGGAGCACAGTAGTTTGTGAGCACCATGTGTTTGTTTACACTGGCTAAATGTGTTGGTGCTTTTGCAGTTACTTCTAGCTATTTTGAGTTTCTGTAAATCAATACATCTGTAAATATAGCAGCTCACCTACATCAGGCAGACTGGCAAGAGCAAGATCTTCCACTGAGGGTATCTGATGTCTTTTTGCTCAAATAACCCCGCAGTCTACTGGAATGCAGGCTTGGCTGTCATTCGTGCTCATTCCCAGCAGAGGAGATGCTATCACAAGCGTTGTTCCCAGCAGCATTAGTTGGCAATGCTGCCTTGTAATCTCCTCCCTGCAGCTCAGGCTCCCTTTCATTAAGCCCCACCAGGTACCTTCTTAAAAATCCTGGTTGTGCTACTCTTGATCCCTTATTTTCAATGAGCTGGAGTGAAGCTGCTGGCCAAGGGAAGCCTGCGCTCCTGGGGTCAGGGTCAGGAGACCAAACATCCCAGCGGTGCCATCGAGAGGCTTGGCATGGATGCTGCCAAGCATCCACTGGATTATTTCTCATTTATGCCAAATCTGTTCTAAGAGATGGCTGGCTCCCATACCACTCTCTGGGAGCCAGCCACTTGGAGAGTGATTTCAATAAAACCACGTCATCTCTTTTGAGGGGAATATTCCAGTTCATTGGCTTTTTGGTTTGAGAATTCAGCTGTTCCTTCTGGATCCTCTGCCTTCAAAGAGCTATGGGAGATATAGATGGTACATCACATATAGAGGCAAGAAAGGGGGCATTCATATTCTTCAGCTGTAAGTCTTTTAATAAACCATCATCACGTGTTTTCATATTACTTTGACGGTTTTGTCCTATTTTCTGCTTCTTATGCATGCAGCTACGTGCCAAAGACCCAGAAAAAATACTTCATTTATATCAAATCTGATCCTCCCATGTGCTGAGTTCTTATTAGCTCACAGGCATTTTTCCAATATCACCAAAAGAGATTAATGTGGGAATATTAGTCTGAGCAACTATCAACGTAATATCCAAGGTCCTAATAATGAAGACATTACAGGCGAAGCAGGTAGTAATTTTTTCACTTAAGCTCACCTGACACTTCCCATTATAACCTTTTTTTACCAAATTTTAATTGTTGGAGTTGTAATTTTCCATTCCACGTAACAAATTGATTTTTTTTTTCTCAGATAAGATAGCCATTTCTCAAAATCACGCTGGCTGCTTTTGAGAAAAAAAATTCTATGTCAAATAAGAACTTCAGCAGGAACATGGTATTAAATTGAGAAGGTGGTTCACGTGGCAAGTTCAACTCTTTTACTTTGCTGTAAAAGAGTCACATTTGGCCAACTTAAGAGCATGTAAATATTCTGTATTTTGGATCTGAGGCATTCTGGAGTGTAAAAGGACATGCAAAGTTGAATTTTTCATGTAAAATATCCAGTGAGATTGCTTTGCTTTTTCTATGGCTGGAGTAAGTAAAATGCTTTATCTGCGTCCTGGAAACTTGGGCCTCCAGTGTCCAGAAGATAAAATAGGTAAGAATGACAGGAGAATTTAGAATATGGAGATAACAAATTTTTAACTTTATATAACAATCAATACTTTAAATTGGTCTTTCAACATATACCCCACCAAATTAGTGATGGATCTGAAAAAATAATCCCAAAGATGGTATTATGATGAATTACAGTTTATCAAATACCTGGGAAAAAAAAGTTCAGGACACCCAGCACTGACTGATCAACTAGAAAGATGACTGGAGCTGAGAGTTTTAAGGGCTAGCTGGATAGAGAAAGGAAAAAGGAAGAACAGAGGTCATTAAATGTCTTCACACTTTAGCTGATTCCTTTTCAAATACGAATAAAACCCCAGGTTTCATCAGGCTTGCCTTTGTCCCATCTGTCCCCACACTAAAGAGGATTTTGTGGCACTCCTCTTGGGCACTGTAGCCAAAAAGAGATTTATTTCTGCATATATTCTGTTTCACTGCTTCTTCTACTCCTTTCTATGTGTTGGCAATCACATTTCCAAAATAAACCTGTGTCTTTAGCTGCCTCAGGTAGGACTGTTTCTTCACCATGAGAGAAGCTCCTGCCAGAGACCAGGAGCTGCTGCTTCAGCAGCTGCCCAACATCTTGCATGTGCACCACTCGAGAGTTCATGCATGGCCATCCAGCTGAAATCTGCCTAATGACTCAATCTGTGCCTGGACGTTTCTGGCAGAGCTGAAAAACTGTCTTTGTATGATTTTGTTTACTTGGCACAACACAGGGCCACAGAGAGACACCCACAGTGGTTTCCAGTGGGGCTGGTTGGACCAGGTGGAGCTTTGCAGTAGTGCAGCTCTGCTGCCCCTTCTCCCCCAGGACACTGGTGCCTGGATTAGCAAGAAAAGGAGCTTTAAAAGACTCATGAGCTCCTGCAGAGCTGAGGAGTCCAGGGGATACCTCTTCCTGTCAAAAAGTGGTTTTCTCCTGACAGGCTTGGCCCATTGGGGAAGAGTGAAAGTGCTGCCTGCCAAAATCCTGTGCAGAGAGAGGCACTTTTTGTTCCTGCTGAGCATTCCAGGAGAGCCCATCGGATAGAAGTCCTTGAGGCAGAGAGAGCTGGGTGTCCATGGGGAGCTGTGTAGGCTGTCAGTGCATCCACTGACCACCTTCAGCACACCCTCCTTCTCCCTGGCTGGCAGGTGGGTGTTTGCCAATCCCTTCCTGGCGTCTGGAAGCTGCCAGACCTGGGTTTCACCTGGATGGAGAACAGCCTAAGTGGGATTTCAGCACAAGGCCACTCGCTAGCACAGACAGATATTGCAGTGGGGTGGGCTGGAAAATAATTTGCCTATTAATCTCCTGCACATTCTCACTGTGCTGTCTGGCGTCTGAAGAAACTAATCGACAAGATCCTAATTTCACATGAGTTTACTCTCTTTTATTGTGGGAAAGACTCACTTTCTTGGCAATCAAATGGAGTCTGACATTTTCACTTCCTCTTTTTCTGGTTTATTAACAAGAAGAGATCATTCTGGCTTTCACAGCTGAAGATAACAGCGTCAGAGAAAGTTTGAGTTGCTCTCTCCCTTTTTTCATAGCCTAGAAGTTAAAAGTGATCTATAGGCTTTTTAAATACAACAGATGCTGCTGTAAGGTTGAAAACAGAAGATGATTTAGAGGGCTGCTTCCTCAGATAATGAACTGCTCCTCTGCAGATGTCTGTCTCTGGTACCTGAAACTGGGGCTCTCAAAAATCACATGCACTGGAAACTTGGAGAGGTAAACCTCAACTCCATAATCATAAATGGTGTTTTCAGCGCATTGTGGCTTTTTGTTTTCAGTGTTTTTGAAATTGATTTGTTCATAATATTTTGTATCTCTTAAGCTATTACCCCTCCTTTAACTGCCCACGCATTGCTCTCCTGAAAACAAGAGAATGTAAAAGTCAGCAGTGTGCTATGTAGAGAAGTGTTAACTGGGTGTTAATGAGCTGCCACATCGGCTCCAAGCCATCTCTGGGAGCCAGCACAGTAAAACAGAATTTAAAGGCTATCAAGTCTATTTCATGGCTGCGAGTCCTGAGCATGTTTTGCAGGGAAGTGGATGTCCTTGTTATCTAGATGCCAGTTATATGCTGCCAGCTTAATATGTGCACGGGAGAAGCTGCTTTTCTGTGTCTGGAGCAATTCTGTCACTGAACACACCTCAGCCAGGCACTGCTCCTCATCTGCACCACATCTGCAAACTGAAGAATAGTAAAAGCTTTTGGTTCAAGAGGAGGCAGCGGGAAGTGCAGAGACCACTGGGTGCTTGATGTGAAGCAGCTACCGAACACAAGGAGAGAAAGGCTGGCATGTGGTGGTGGCTAACAGCCTTCAAACACATCTAAAAAGCTCTTTTGTCTCAGTGTGGAAGAAACGTCTCTTCAACTAAAAGTGAGCCATGGAAATTCTGGAAACGATGATAGTGGAATTACAAAGAAGCCCCATTTACAAGCCGTGTCCCCTGCACATTATGCTGCTGATGGCCCTGTTCACAATTCTGCAAAGCACTGTGGAAGGCAACCACAGTGTCAATATTCTTGTGAATATCTTTTCACTTTTTTATTAAAGTGGGAGAGGTGATAGTGGTAACTTCACCAGACAGTAGAAAAATAATGTAGGGAAAGGCAGTAATAGAAAGGAGGGACAAACAAATTGCTGGCAGCAGGAATTAGGTTGTCATTGAGCAGGATGGTAGTAATTTCCCTTTAATCTCTTTTCAATACCTGCTCTTCCTCTTTCTTTACAGTGCTCACCTAAGATGTTGATAAACATGCTTGAAGGACCTATACAGGGTGACATTCTCCCTCTTTCACTGCATGAATTAAAAAAATAGGAACTCCTCTCTCTGGGGAAGAACTCATCGTCTTTGGGGAAGACTAACCAAAATACAGACACTTGGTGAAAGTGATATATAGAGCTATCAAATCTCAGTTTTGTTGTGGGCATCACTCACAACAACATCATGGCATTCAGTGAACTGTGGTCACTCAGCCTGCTACCACCCATATCCATTCAGGTAAGGGAAGGTGACATGAAGGTGTTTGAGTAACTCAGTAAGTACCTCTGCCAGATTGTGTTGAAAAATGGTTCCTGTCTTGCTGAGAGGTGAAGAGTATTTGCTTCCAAGTACAACCAGGTTGGTTGTCTCTGTTACATACATGTTACCTATACATGTCAGATCTTTAGCATCCTGGAGTTTGATGTCCAGTGCTCTGTTGAAGAGGACTCTTGAAGTGCCAGGGGAAAGCTGAAGGGATTTGTGTTTGGAAGTTGGAAGGATCAAAAGCTGAGCTGCATCATGTGTGAGCTGACTTCTCCAACCCACTCTGAGTAAGCAGATGTGGGATGTGATGTCTGCCTAGGCTCCCTGACTCTCTGAATAGCCTTCCTGGCTCAGTGCCTAATTTAGCTGGCAAATTTTATTTAAAAGACAACTTGCCTCTTAGCATGTTTGTGTTGCTACAGTGCTAGCAGGAATACTATGGCACAATTTTACCACTCTTCTGTGAAGTAGTTAAGCACAAATATATCTGACATTGAATATTTAGACTTAACTTTGGTGCCTATTCAGACCTTGTTTTTAAGATTGTTGCATTGGATTTTTTTTTTCGCTTTCTTGCTGTATATCCATCAAGAAAATAGTTTAGATTCAAACACTTCCAAGTAAAGGGAATTTTGAAAAAAAGGGTTGCAAAATCTGAGATGTAAAATCCTAGATAAGTACAATTACTGAAATTCATCTTTTCCATTGGGAATGGATATGGTACTTTACCAGTCTGGTTGAGAAAACAACACCCATTATGAAATCTTGCCAGAAAATGAAGGATTAATCTTCCTTTCCCCTTTTACGGGAAAGAAATAATTCCAGCCTGAAGAACTCATAGTTAATTCTGTGTCAATCAGAGATTTCCTACAGAAAACAATGATTGAAGATTGCTTCTACACACACTGAAGAAATTGGTATCATTTGGAGGACAGTAAATGAAAAATATTTATCTGCCTTTTGGCCCTTTGGGCTATGATTTTTCCTTACCATCAAACTGTAATTCTCAAATGATTTAAGAATATAAAGCAGTTAAGAGTATGATTCAGGAATATATTTAAGTACCTGTATGCACCTTACTGAAAAGGTGCTGAATGTGATTTCAAGGAATAGTTTTATACCTGTGTTTGGGCACAGTACTGAATTAGGGCCTCAGGGTCATTTACATAGGGCATTCAACTTAATTAGTCAAAATTCCCTTAAATTAGAAATTGAAAAATGGATTAAGCTCTATACAAAGCTGAATTAAGACTACTTTAATTTTGAAAAGTCTTTACAGGGTTAAATGCACTTTAACTAATCTGCTTTAAATTAAGCCCTTAGTTAATTTGGATTAATTTTCCTGAATATCTTTGTGAATACCAGCTCAGAGTTGGGATCCAGTCCTGCAAATGCTCATAGAAATACCTCATATTACAGGAATTATTGCAATAGTAGAAGTTAAGAATGTGCATAATGTTAGGTATGCAGCAAGGTCAACACAAGCCTAAAGGGCTTGTCTGGAATCAGCAAAGAATATATAGTCAGATTACTTGTTTCTTAACTGCTTGAACACATGTACAAATGCTTGGCTCACAGCCTGTTTGGTATCCTCTCCAATCTCACTGTAAATGGACCTGGAAAGCTATACTGGAGTATTTGCTGCATGTTAATTTTGTGTTGCCTTCTGATGCTCTGATGTTTGTGATACCAGAACATTCATTTCCGCATCCTTACTAGTGATTAGTTTAAGTAATTTTAGAAAGAAACAGCCAACCTTTTGACCATGTTCTTGATGTGATTGATGTGTTCCTGGCCTGTTTGCTGTGTTGGATGGAAAGGATGATGTCTGCTTCCATTCAAGTCAAATACGAAGTGCTTCTATTGAAAATGTCGCAACAGAAGGATTCCCATGAATAATTTTGGTCCAGAGTTCATCAGTAAGGAGCTGATGTCAAAGAGCTTGTTGCTAGTTAATTTTGCTTTGAATATTAACATCATGTTTTCGTGTTTGGGCTTAAAAGGAGTATAAGTTCTATGCTAGGCAAAAATTCTTTCCTATTTCCAACAGGTGACAGAGCAGTCCAATAAACTGATATTTTTCTAGAGGAGAGGGAACCTTATCTTCCTTTTTCCTTCTGAAAGAGCAGTAGGATGTTACTGTACGTGGTTCCAGGGCGGTGATAAGGACAGTAACGTGGCACTTTCTTACAGGAGCAAGAAAGAGCATTTATTCAAGGAAATAATGGGTTTAAATAGTATACATTGTGCAAAATAATTTAGAGAAAGTTAATTGGGCAGAGGAGCGAAACCCCTTCAGAAACACACTCTGTGTCTAGCATCACATACTTTAGCAGGTGTGTAATCTTTGTTTTGGGTTCCTGTCTTTGAGCACTCTGAGAGCAAAGCTCAAGCAGCCTGAGAAAAATCCTGGCTGGATTTTCCTAGGCCTCAGACAGTTGCCCACAGTAAGGAGCATGAGGACTCATCCTCTGCACCCATCTGAAGACCCCCTTGCCTTGGAAGGCAAGAATATGCCTGTTTTTGGAAGTGCATCTCCCTGACTTTCAGACTTGGGCTTGCCAATGTTGTTCCCATGCTCCTCACATATGCTGGCAAAGTGGGAAGCTCACAGTAATCTTTAGGAATTAATTTTCCTGCTCTTCAGGTGGCAGAGCTGCTGCAGTAACCTCAAGGCAAGAGAGTTTGCCGTCCCGTGCTTTTGGCTGCTCCTGTTCTTTGTGGCAAAGCACATTCAAGGGTATGATATTCTGAATGGGAATTATTCTATACCTCTGCTTGGATACAGTACTGAATTAGGGCCTCAGGCTCATTGACTTAGAACAATCAACTTAATTAGTCCAAATTCACTTAAATTAGAAATTGAAAAATGGATTAGGCTTTATACAAAGCCAGGAAAGATGGGAAAGCATGCCGTGCTCCTGGCTGAGCTTGAAGGCACCTTGGAGGGTGACTCTTCCCAGGGAGGAGAGTGGAACACGCCAGGCCTTGCAGACTGGTGGTTTCCTGCAGGTCCTGGCAGAGATGCTGTCGCAGTTTGCAGGCAGTGTTACAGGTTTTAGGTTGTCCTTGCAGTGAAAAGGATAGAAGCACAATTAAAAGCTAAATGGAGATGCCAGAGCACAGTTGCATAGGAACGATTTTCACAGCTATGGGACTGCAGAATGTATATATATAACATTCATTCTAGTGAAATTGAAGCTGGCTTTGTATCAGAAATTGTATCAGTTGAGCTTTCTGGAGTATTTAAAGTCCTGTTCTGGCTGACAAATGCAGTGCAACGCTGGCACCCCAGCCCTTGATGCACTTGATGTGCATCTCCTGTACAGGAGGGGTCTTTCTGAATCCTGCCACTCCTTTTGGTTGTTTGGGCAGTTCTTTGTTTTCTACCTGCAGCTTTAGTGAGTTTGGCATGGTATGGACAATAAAGAGGTCATGTGCAGAGAAACCTGGGCCAAAGGGGAGAGGAGAGAAAGAAAAGCCACCACCATCTGTTTGAGGTAAAAAAGAGGAGGATCTATGGTACCTCACTGCCTAGCAAGAGATGAGATTTGGCTCTGCTTGGTGGTTGTGTGGCTGCCAATGCTCCTCCAACTGTAACAGGAAGTATCTTTCCTCCGCTCTGGCAATGAAGAAAACTGCTCCTGATTCCGTGAAGTTCAGTATTTTCTCTCTGGGATGAGGAGGGAATGAGGAGAGCAGAAAGCAATTGCAGTGTCTTGTATGGCTGAGTATCAGCATCAGCAGCATCTCCTCCAGTACCTGCTCACAGCTGCAGAAGCAAACACCCTAATGATTACTTTTAATACCTGACAGATCACAGAGCTACCCAAATATGCACAGGGTCTGTAATAATTGTGTAGGAAGATTTTGGCAGGAAAAGCACTATGGGATGTTTCAATTTATGCTATCATGACAGAAAACATGTATTTGTGTATGTAGTTCTGCTGCAGACTGATAAACAGCACATGTTGTTTCCAAGTGAAGGTTTTTAGGGTAGGCATCAAAATCTGAAGCTCTTCTTTGAGAGTCTATATTGATAAGCCATTTAGTGCTGAAAAAATATGGAGTGATATCCCACTTACAAGTGATAGTAAGGAGATTATAATACTTCTGAATTTCTAGAGCCTACCAAATTCCCACCCCACAACCTTGTAGGCCATATGTATTTAACTTGGCTTACTTAAATGGAATTACAGAAGCCTGCAATTTGCTACATTACTTCCTTTATAAAACCTGAAATGCTCACACACTTTTTTTGCTTTGCTCTCTAAGCGAGAAACAGTTTTACTCTTGTGGATTTGAAGGCTTTTTATGAAATTGATGATATAGGAGAAAAGATTATTTTTATAAAGCCTGGGTCCC
The DNA here is from genome assembly GCA_009812075.1 of Sialia sialis. Taxonomy (NCBI): domain Eukaryota; kingdom Metazoa; phylum Chordata; class Aves; order Passeriformes; family Turdidae; genus Sialia; species Sialia sialis. Next base: position 24,929,942 of record VRYO01001681.1, on the reverse strand, counting down.
TTGTGTTGGTCTGGTTTTGATTAGTGTGTGAGCTTTGAGACAGACTTCATGGTGAGTGACTTGTTTAAATGCTACTTAGTTTTTAATATTTCATTTGTTGCCTTCAGAGAAAGTGAGATGTCCATAGGAACTACTATTAACATTCTTTACTGTGTTCCCAAAGGTTTACTTCTGTAAGAGAGATTATTGATTGTGATTCTTTGAAGGAGAATTGGCCAAAAATAATCCTTCTTGACAGGATTTCTTCTTGGGATAGGACCTGAGAGGGGGCAGTTTAACAAAAATAACAAACACAATTACAAATGAAACAGAATTTGTTTCAATCTCATGAAGGAATTCTGTGTATTTTGCTATTTCTAATAATGCATCACCTTGCTGTGCAAAGTCTGCCTCTCACCACAGGGTGGTAGGGGAAAAGCTGCTTTTTTCATACCAGGAGCCTTTTACATCAGCAAATACACAATATTATGTTCCTTGAGAGCAAGTGTTTTGTTAGGTTGGCAGAGGAAAGAGGGGAATTAAAGTTCTCTGTCTAAGGACAAGGTCTACTTTCATGAAATACAAATTCAGATTGGCAGAATTGGCCTGTGAAGCAAAGGCCCAATGTTCAGAGCATTCTATTCGTTTTCATATGTCATTATGTGTCTGCACTGGGGATTGTCCTGAGGGATGTGTTCAAGGTAGACAGAGTTCTTCCTTCAGAAACACACAATAAAATAGCAGCAAGTAGGAGAGGGTTGTGTTTTTCTTCAAAAGACTCAGAGGACTGCCAGATTGGTGAGCAAAGTCAAATCCTTTGAGACAAAAGGAGACACAGCTTCCTAATTTCTTAATATGATATACATTTCTGAAACAGCAAAATCAGGAGAGACTGTGGAATTAAAACTCTGATCTCTGGGTCCAAGAATTTGAGCTGGTCCTGAGCTAGGTTAGCACCATTTTAATGATTTATGTAGACTTACAAATACTGCCTCAGATACTAATCTTCCTCCCAGTACCCTTTTCAATTATCTGCAATAGATAGCTCAGGAAAAGTGCTGCAAATCTCAGGTTATTTTGAGCTTTTTGTGACACCCACAGGGAGAAAGAAAGGAGGAAATCCAGGCAAATGTGAAGGTGTAGTTTCCTCGAGCTTATGCAGCTTCTGTGGGAATCAAACACTGCTGTGAGTAGAAGGACAACCCAAAATATCAGCTGTGGGCACTGGACAGGGCTCAGGCTCTGCACTGGACTCCACCATCCTACATAGAGGTCAGCTTGGGCACCACTGGAGTAGTGCTGCAGGAATCACTGTTTTCTCAGAGCCGATCACAACAGGTGCCAGTAACAGTGGCAAGCCATGGATTTCAGGCTCTGAGCTTCACAATTTTCAAATATTGTCCTCGCAGTACAAAAGCCTCTGAGTGAAAAGCTGTGCCTGTGGGTTCCTCACATGGTCCTTCCCAAGCAAGGATGGATTTCTAGGAATTTGCTGAACATTAAAAATAAATCTATAATCCAGAGAGCTTGAGAGATAAAATGTGGAGGGAGCATCTTCTTCATAAGCCCTTATTTATTAGGGGGACTAAACACTGTTAATCTATTGCTGTCCTACCTATTTCAGACTCTGCTAAAGCCAGTTTTGTGATTAAAAGCCGTGTTTCTGAGCACATATGTTTTAGGTGAGAAATAGTCCAGTGAACATCACTGAGTCATTATGATAGAAATGAGTCACTTCCACATAAGTGCAGTGATTTCCAAACCCAGGCTTGCAGTTTTTATAAAGTAGGTATTTCCCTCTTGTTTGCATTCAGTTTGGTAAATGTTTATTTTCCTTTGGCCTGTGAGCACAATGGAGGGAAGCAGATGCTGTGTATGTATCTGAGGCCTTTTTATCCCAGGTACACCAAAGAGAAACAAATCATTACTGTCCAAAAGGACAGATCACTCCCAGCAAAGACTTCAGCATCCCATCTTCACCCACTCTCACATAACCCATTTCTAAATTGTTTCATGAAATCCTGGATCTTATTTCTTTCTGATTCTTCACTATTACCCTCACTCATTCCTTCAGTAACTCCCAGTGCTTTTCATCCAATCCATGTTGTTTATTTTGGATAAATAACATCCTTCTATTCTGCTCACACAGCTCTGTTCCATGTAACCTTTTCTTTCTCCATTATAATTTCCCTCTTTTATGCTTTAAATTGGTCCCTGAATCCTGTGGAAAAGTCTGTTGCAGGGAGGAAAAGGAGTACTTTGTTCACCAAATCTGGGCTGTGGTGGGCAGGATGTCAGGGTTTAAAACTATAGCAGCAGAAACTTCCTCCCAGCTTCATGCTAAGAGGTCAGGACAGAAAGAATTAAAGTAGATTACTTAGGGAGGTAGGTCATAAAAAAGAGAACAATAATTAAGAAAGACAGAAATGTTTGTAATTTTGAGTCCTGGTCCTTAGATCTCTTATGGTCTTCTCTTCAGCCCTGTTTTCTGTAAATCCTTAATTCATCCAGAAATCCTTTTCAGCTTCTTCTCACCTGCTGTGAATTATTTTTTTGCACTTTCCCCCAATACTTTGTGGCCTGTTCAGTGTATCTTTTGTGGCATTGACTGTATCTGTATAGTCATAAGGACTTATTATTATAAATCCTTGCATGAGACTAACACTTGGAATACAAAGCTTTTATATCTGTGAGTAGCAGATCTTTGATTGATCAAGAAAATAGCGAGATATGTTACAGAAAGAAGAAAATCTGTCATTTGGTGGAGATATTTCTTGGTTTTTTTATAAAATATTTGAGACTTTCCATCACTGGCAATAAAATTCTAATCTACTTGTCTGTTAAAAAAAGCATTTTAAAAAGACCAAATTAGCAAGATGCTTTTTTAACTTCTACTGAAAGAACCGTTTACATATATTTTCCTTGAAATTTATTGCTTCAACATTTCTTGTATTCTGAAGTCTTCACCTATAGCTACTTCAGAATATTTATGATTAAAATAATACCAGAATTATACTGAAATATCAAAGAAGCAAGCAGTGACTATTTTATATGCATATATGCAATTTTTAAATTGCTATGTGTACAGAGTAACATGGTACTGTATGACAGTGTAGCATAATGATGCATTGTATAGCAGTTATTAATGTACTATATTTTTGCTGTGTTTTATTACATTTATAGAACATTTGTGTAATGGTGATAATACCTATTGATCCTTGAATCTTGTTCACTTATGCTTGGTGTAACTATAATCCTTACTCTATTGAAAATAATTCTTGGTCAGTTTTAGTCAGATGTTTAAAATCTATTTCCACTTGTACTCAGGGTAAAAACTGGACTGACATTAATTTTTCAGTGGGACAGAATGCTCTAAAAAATTCCAACTTGAAGCCTCTAGTCTCAAAAAGTCCTCATAAACAATTTGGATATTCCTGGTCTGAAATGCTTAGTTTGCCCTTGTTAAAGGAAGAGGACCTGTTGCCACTTAGTTCTCTGTGACATTAATTTCAGTCTGTCTACACATGGGACATGTGATGAGTATCAGAAGCTGAAGTTCTCTGTTCATCCCCTGGCTCTTGGTCAGCCTGGACCTCTTTGCAGTGCCTTGGATTCTGATACAATGGAAAACCAGCATCACATCTCACATTTCCATGGAGAAGGCATAGCCTGGCCAACCTGTGACAGTGTGATGTGTGGTGGCCTGGCTGGGTCAGGGAAGAATTCTTGGTTAAAAATGACTATTTTTGTTTTGATTTGTTCTGTTGCATTGGTTATTTTTAACCCAAAAAGTCTGGTTCACAGCACAACCCAGTGAACAGCTGTTCTGGAACAGTCAGGACAGAGCCTGGTGTGGGAGAGAGAGCAGCACAGTGAGGGAGCTGCCTGCACTGGCACCAGGCTGGAGGAAATGGTCATCAGACTACAGCAATGGTTTTCTTTTCTTCCAGCAGCTTGTTTGTAGAATAGGTAGGGGAATGAAGGGATGTTAACTTGAACTTTAATTTGAACAAAGGCTGGAATGCTAAAAGTTGACAATAAATAAGTAAATTACAACTTCTGTCTCATGCTGTCTTGGGTTGCAATACAGGATGTGACCAAAAGTGTGCATTCTATCACCATCTGTTGAAACCAGGTGGAACAACGATCCTTATATTCATGGGAGATAATCCTCTGCTAATGGGCTATCCATTAAAAACCAAGTGGGGCAGTGTTCTTTATCTTTTCCACAACCCATCCTTACTCCAGGGGGTATCGCCTGTTAATGGGCCATTAAGTTCCACTGTATGACTGATAAAATTACTTCATCCCACTGGGAGATGCTCCAGCCAGGGGAAGGAGCCAAGAATTTCCTACCTTGATAAAACCTGAGATCTGAAACATCAAAGCAGCTGTTTTCCTGCTCCAGACGATAACTAGACCTTTCCACATCATTACTGGAGCTTTGGAGGAAAACTACTTCCTTGTACAGGAGCACTGCTTCAACTGAACCACATCTGTCACTCCAGGGGGATGCAGCCACCATTTCATGGGACTGCTACCAACACCCTGACTGACGGGGTGTCAGGTTGTATTCTGACTCTGTCAGTGCTTTGGGTTTGTTCTTTGTGATACTGTATTTCTATTTTAATTTTTCCTAGTAAAGAACTGTTATTCCTATTCCCATATCTTTGCCTGAGAGCCCCTTAATTTCAAAATTATAATAATTTGGAGGGAGGGGGTTTACATTTTCCATTTCAAGAGAGGCTCCTGCCTTTCTTAGCAGACACCTGTCTTTCAAACCAAGATACACACCTAATCCCATCCCACATCTTGGACTTTGGAGATAAGAGAGGATGTGATGGTGGTCTTTGATCACACTTTTACATTCTTGACACCTTGCAGGATACATTCCCTGTCACTGAGTAAGAGGGTGGCATATACATAGTGTCAGTGGGCTTCTCAATCCCACAGTAGGCATGATGAGATCATTGTTTCCTTAAAGTCAGTGTAGTGAACAAAGTGCATGAGAACAGCACAAATCATCTGCAGAGTGGAATTTCTCTCATCTTGCTTTCCTTTGGCTTCAAGGACAGCTTTGGTCAACAGCTGTGGAGACGAGATAGTCATTGGAGCAGAGGAATCTGGAGAAAGAGGTTGTGCTCCTAGTCCTTGCTGCTTTCTTCCCAAAGGGTGGGAAGCACAGAAAGAGAAAAGCCTCCCAGAGAAGCAGCAACAAGGAATTGCCTTAGAAAAGCCAACTCTGAAGTCTGGAAGTTTAGTAAATATTTGCCTTTGTACCTTGAGGCCAGTGATGTTTAAAACGTAAAAATGTTTTTCTTACCCTGAGGCCAAAGGAGTTTGTGCTTTGATTTAAACATTCTTTCTGGTTTGTATTTAAGCCACTACAAAGTAAACTATCACACAAGCAGGGCTCTCGAATACACTCAATGTGCATCCACCCTCTGGCTTCTATTTTATCACAAGTGATGAAGGATAGGAATTTAATAAGGGATAAGCTGTAGAGCTGGCCCAGAGGGTTAGCACAGCTAGCTGGGCTCTGAGTGTCTGTAAAGGACTTTCACCCAGCAGGCTTCTCTGACGTTTGGAAAGTCTACATCACGCTGCAGCACAGATAAGCTCCCTAGGGTGCCTCCTCCAGACCCTCACAGCCAAGGCAGATTGCTATTGAGAGAAACCTCTGGGAAAAAGAAATCTTTTCCAGCCAAATGGATCCCATTCAAATAGGAACGCGTTTGCTCCTGCAAACCTGAAACATGGGAAGATCCATTCCTCGTGCACAGTCCATCTGCCTTTCTGAGGAGCTCCAGAGCAATAAATATGGGTTGCAGCCTTTGAGTTGCTCTGGGGTTTATTGACCTCAAAGAAATCTCTTTGATTTCATTTGTGATGTCAGATGAGTGCTGTAATTTCAAAACACTCTGTGAATATACCTCTGCATTCCTAAGACAGTAACCTTGTCTAATAGTTTTAGTAATACCTGTGTGTCAAAACTGAAGTGTTTTATAGGATATCCATCACCAGCAACTGTGAGACTGAGTCTCTTCCTCTATTACAGAAGGCCTGTTTGTAAAATGGGTAATGGTTTTGCGGGACTGATAAAATGTCTGCAAAATCTTTACAATGAAAGATTGCTTCTTTTCTTTTCACTTTTCTTTTCACACTGGGGAAAAACAAAGGAACATGAAAAAACCATATCACTTCTCTACCGTAGTTCTCAAAGCTTCAGTGTAAAAGGAGGTCTCTTACATTAACAGGAGGAACCAGAAAGCAAGCAGAAGAATTGTACAGTGGTGAAGACTTTCACCATCACCAGACTGTGATTAAGCACTACATTGGGTAGTTTTTGTGTTGTATCCCTTTTAAATCCATGCCACTGAGAAATTACAGCTGGTCATACCAGTTGAAAGTAGGTGCAGATGAACCCTTAAAATTTTTGTTTTAACTTTGTAGTAATATGTTTTTCAATCTAAATGTTTGCTGGCTTATGTTAAATGGATACCAGCCATTCTTGAGTTGGATTTGAAAGTGACTGTAGTGGATAGAAAAGCCAACATTTGACTTTCTTAGACCACTGATGAAGATTTGTTTTGGAGCCGCCATAAGACACAGTGCTTTTAAAATCCAGGCAGATACAGGTGTGGGATGTAGCCCCAACCCCTCAGAGCATTCAGGCTGAGCACTCAAAGCACTTGGGTAAATGAGAAGTTATTTCTGAGCATTACACCGGCTGTAGGCGTGTTGCTGTCTGTCTGCTGGATTTGGAGGCTCCTAACAAAACCAAGAGAGAACAAAATGCTATTCTTTGGTGTCAGCTCACTAGGAACCAAAGAAAATGGAAAGGCACAGATTACACTACCTTACTTCACCAGTGACAGTTTTCAGTCTTTATAGAAATGCTTTATGAACTGTCATTTTGCAGATTTCTCTAGCTGCCTGTGCCCATGGCCATCCTTTTCTTTTATGGGGTATTGTTCTGCTTCCCTTCTTTCTTTCTTGCTGTCATGCAGCAGTTCTAATGTGTGCTGTCCCATCACTTGGACATTACATCTGCTGCCCGTGAAATTTTGGGATCACAGGATCTGTGCTATACTGAAAGATGAATTTGGAAGGTAACTGGCCAACAGATTGGTTGTTAAACAGTGTTCAAAAGCTATACACACCATTTTAGGCCGATGTTAAAATAGTCCAGCACCAATTGCTGTGCCTTTGCTTAGCCTCGGTCACTTATTTTAGTGCAGTTCAGAGGTATACCCCACCTTTTAATGCTGATAACCCAGAGGTTCTGAATGTAAAGACGTCACTGCAGTCTCAAATACCAGCACATATTTATAGCATCTGTCTCAGCAGAGTTTCCTTTCTTCCCTACAATTATTTGAAGGCTGTAAGCCAACTCCAACACCCACAGAGAACTAATTTAAATCAAGATTTAAATCACCAAGTAGGAAATCTTGGTTTAAATAATACATTTGATCTCTTTTTGCAGTACTAAGTTATGCTAGATATTTTTTTGAAATAAAAGTTATCTTTCATGGCTTGGTAACCATTAGAACACCTAAAGGGGGCCTTCAAGAAAGCTGGAGAGTGGCTTTTTACAAGGACATGTAGGGATAGGACAAGCAGAAATGGCTTTAAACTGAAAGAGGGTAGATTTAGATCAGATAATAGGAAGAAATTCTTCACTGGAACAGGGTGAAACTGAGGATGCCTCATCCCTGGAAGTGTTCAAGGTCACGTTGGATCAAAGGAGTGACCTGGGCTAATGGAAGGTGTCCCTGTCCATGGTGGGGGTGTTGGAACTGGATGCTCTGTCCCTTCCAACCCAAACCATCCTGACATTCTATGATTTATAGCAAAAGATAATGCACAGTGAGGTCTTTTTTCTTGTTAACCAAAAGTATTTCTCTATGAATATTTATTATGTTGATAAATTAATGATCACTTTATCATATTCTTAATTTTGTCATATTTTTAATTGGAAAATGAAGCATGGTTCATTAATTTCTAGATTTTTTCCTTGTTTGTATGAATATATAATTGAATGAAAACTAGAATTCAATAAAAATTCCCCAAATAGCTTAATATTCCCTTTGTTACCTAAATAAAATATATTAAGTGATATAAGAAAATAAAAATCCACATTCTTTTCTTAGCTTAAAAGCAACTAACTGGTTTGTTACTATGAATACTTAGGTTATCAGTCACTGAAGTAAGTCAGAGCAAAGAAATTTCAGGACTTATTGTACTCATTTTTATTCATAGATTGGAGAGAGGAAAAAATTCTTTTTTTTTTTTTAATTCTCTATGGAATCACAACATGAAATGAACTTGTTAAATAGAACTGATGGAATAAAATTAAATTAGTAAATATTTTGTATGTGCAAGGAGGCTACTGCTTTCAAATCTGCTTCCAAATTCTCTACTTCAGCAAATTCTTGTCCCAGGGAACCCACCGAGTTCAATGGACTAAAACCCACCTAGGACACCAGACTAGAACTTCAGCAGTAACAATATGTTATTTAAGAATTTATATAATTTTAGACTTTTATATGAATTGTTTTAATTTCACAATTCGTTTAAGTAAGCTTCAAGGTTTTATTTAATGTAAAGTTGTTTCATTTCTGTTGGCTTTTTTGTCCACTTTGTCAACAACCAGGGAGTGTAAAAAAGGCAGCGGCTTGTGTTGTGCATGGCCCCACTAATTCAAGTTGTGCAGGTTGTGAATTGGCACAAATTGTGTGCTCTAAAAACCAGAAAACTGCATGAAACCTCATTCTCCAGATGGAGCAGGGTATTTTGAGCTCCTGGCGTGGCCAGGAACTCCCCAGGCTGAGAAATGTCCATCTCTGGCAAGAGCAGCATCTGGCATCATCCCTGCTCGAGATCTGGCTTTTCCTCTGTGTGACATAGAAGGAAGGGACCAGAGGTCACAGCAGCAAATCACAGTTGAGGCGTAGGACATTTCCCAGGGAATTAATGGCAGGCTTGGGTTAATGCTCTCCCAGTTTGCTTTGGGCCATCAACTCTTCCCAGCTCCTCATTAATCCCCAGGAAATGCCCTGGGACTCAGTTCTCATGGCAGGTAGTGTGAACCAACAATATTCTGCATCTGCTCTGTGTAGTGAAGACGAGAATGGAAGGTAGTAAATTTCACTTCATTGTGAAAATCTGCCGTGTTTTCATCCAGAAACCTTTTGTTCTCCCTCTTAACACTGCTAAAATGTGCTGGAAAATAATTTCTCATCCATTAAATGATGCCAGAGGATACAGACAAAATGTCTCATCCCTTCACTCTTTTCACTTTAATTTTCCCACCTCCAGCAGCCCATTTGCAGGTTGTTTTACACCTGAGTGGATTTTAGAATACACCTTAACTAAAAGGAAGTCTTAGCATGTAGCTGAGTGTTATGTTCTAGACAGGAGTGCTAAGCAAGAGTCCCACTCTCAACATCTGCTTTGCTGCTGGACAGGCACAGAAGTTTTAAAGTGAGAGCAGAAAAGTGTTCTGACACAAAGGGAAGGTGAGGAGTGATGAGCCCCTCTGAACAGGTGTCTTTGCTGCAGGAATATATGTAGTCTGTATATAAAATCAAGACTCTGAGTTGTTTGTAGAGCAACTCATATAGATAAAAGGACACAATATCTCTTGGTTTGGGGTTACACTCTGTATTTTGGCTCCTCCCCTGTCTTTATTTAACACAATTTTGAACTGTGCATTGCAGGTGTTAGACACAACACACCCTGAGCTCCTCTGTAAAACACCGTCCCCCTTGCCTGACATAAGCTGAATTCAAAACTTTATATGTGAGTACTCTAATTTTGGCATGCACAGATTCCACATATAGTTTACCATGGTATGAAATTCCATAATGTTGCTGTGGAAGAACTCTGATTTCTACTAGCCATGCACTTTGCAAAACTCAATTCTTTCCCCCATACTTTATAAGGTCCTAGGTGGAACTGCATAGATGAATCCCAATGAATTCTGTGAGTCTGCTCAGGGACTATTTTGTCTTAGGCATGGTGTCTGCAGGCATCCCCCTCACCCCTGAGCCAAACCCCTTCAAAGAGCAGCACAGCAGAGTTGTCTCACTCCCAGACCAGAGACTGACTGGTTTGGTCTGAATGCATGTCAAAGAGCTCGGGGGAGGCTGGATATGCACAGAGGGGTGCTGGAGAAGTGCTCACAGACCTGAACCACCTCCAAAGTCCCATGCTGGGGTAGAAGACTGAGTGGTGCAAAGACCTGCTAAGTAAGAGCAAAAGACAGACACCATGTCTGCCTCCTTCTGAAAAGGATTTGAAATATTTGTTCTTTCTTGTTTCCAGCACACTGGGAATGGTTGCCTGGTGTTGTTCTTTCTCAGCCAATTGCTCTCCTGTCTGAACAGACAAGCCTTAGATCAATTCTTTTTTTTTTACTTTTTAGTTTGTGGGCTGAGCTAGAGAACAGCATGGCTCTCTGTCTTTTTTGGCAGAGGTTCCAAGCCAGGCTCTGACAGCCTGGGTCTGGCTCACTGTTGGGTGCTGTGTGTTGCAGACAGATCCTAAACCAAAGTGTTCCCTGTCCAGTGGGGCTGCAGGCCATCAGGGAATGTGGGAATGCTGTTCTTCAGCAGTTGCCTGCACATTATTACCAGCTCCATGATTCAGTTTCCCTCCTCTAGATCTCTAAGCCCTCTTATGGGTTCCAAAAGCTCATATGACTTCTCTGATACTTCCACAGCCTACAGCAGATCAGGGAGTTGTGGAAGGAGAAAGGTGAAGCCAGAGAAGTTACATATGTGAGAAGGAAGTTGAATTCTCATTAAAGAGATACTGGACATATCTTCAGAGAATTTTTCTCAGGTAGCAGCAGCTTTGATAGAAGTCCATGATCCCCTGAACTGAGGTAGACATACTGTTGTTTAAGAGGCCATGCATGACATGTCTCTGTCACCATGTTTTTAACACACAGTGTTCACACAAAGTGATGTCTGGTGGAGTCTGAGAAAACTGGAAATTTAGTACTGGTCTGTGGTCAAAATCTTCTGCAAACACAAGGATATGTTATTCATCACCCTGTTGAGAGTCCAGCAGTACCTTTTTTCATTTTTTGATACCACACTTTCTCAGTCAGGCCATACACAGAGGAAATTATGTTGTTGTGAAGGAAAATGTCATTTTAAAAACAAAGCCAGCACCAATATCCTCAGCAGTTTCCACATGCTCAACGTTAGCTTCACATTGTGTTTTGTGAAACTTGCTGTTGTGCTGGCAACACGAACAATGATCATCTGAAGAACTTTATGTTTGCCTTTGGACCTCATGTAGATCAAACAGCAAAACCCACATCAAGAGAGAAATGGTTTCTTCTTCTGCATTTCACTATGATTTTTAGTGAATGTCTAAGAAATAACAACTTCTCTTTACCTTTTTCTTTCAAGGTTTGAACCTCTCACTCCGTTGCTGTCATCTCTCACACGTAAATGCACCAGAGTCTTACGAACCTCAGTTGTTTTGGAAAGGAAGGACATTCTGTGTGTGCTGCCCTAATGAAGCTACATGAGCTGCCTGCTCTGCACTTGCCACAGGAGAGTCCTTGGGGGCACGTGCAGAGCTGTGATGCAGCCCAGGGCTTGACCTGTGAATGGGGAAGGAGCTGGAACACTCCATGGCCAGCAAACAAAGTTTTCCTTGTCCCTGTCTCTTGCAAGGCAGCACAGATGTGTCTGGGGAATCCAGGGGAGGAAGAAGCTGGGATCTGCAAGGTTCCCTCCCTGGCTCCCTGGACAGGCAACTGGAAGTCCTGGTGCATTCTCCCTTTCTTTCATTTCTTCTTGTTGTTTTTCTAGGGCTATTGCTCTGGCTAGGAGCATCTTCCAGCTCCAGACCCTCTGTCCTTGAAGGTCTTCTGCTGGCATTTGCTCTATGGAATGACTATGAAATCCACAGCATTTCTGCAGGCACAGCAGGCTCTTCCAGTCCACCCTTTCTGCAATTTTTCTGCAATAATATGGCTTCAGTAGTTAAAAATGTGTGATGTATGTGTTTTGAGAAGGCAATTCCAAGACAAATCAAAGAAGAAAGGCCCTGACTGTTAGCAGTTCTCAGAGTTTACCATCTTTCACCTCTGCTTCCTTGGATAAACACAAAGCTTTAGATTTTCTTTCATATCACAATGTAAGAGTTCTGATAAACTCAAAAAAATAAATTATTTAAGATTTCTCTGCAGTCAGCATTTTGAATACCTTCATAAAATATAATTTTTCCTCTGCAAGTCTCAAATCAAAAGCTGCTCCTTCCTTCTGTATTCGTGAGCTCTAAGTTTAAAAAAAAATGAACATATTGAATTTGAAGAATTGTGGAGCTGAATTTTACTACAAGGCTTAGACTAACGTATACATGATTTTAATATCTGGAAATGTGTGGTTTTCTTTTATCAGTTATATAATGGTGTGCTATTAGCTATTTTATTTCTGTGGTAGACTGGGATACATTTATGAAATTCCTTAAGGTGAACTGAAAAAAAGGAAAATGCAAGGACTAAAATGTTATGGTTGTGTGCCATAAACAGCAAATTAGCACACAGAATTTGAGAGGTTTAAAACCCCCATGCTATTCAGGGACACATTGAGGGGATATTGCTTATTGCCCCAACTTTGCTGTCAGGTTCACAACACCCTCCAAACACGTGCTGTCAGATCCTCAGATTTTCAGCAGAAAGTCTCTCATGTGAAAGGGAAAAAAAAAATAATCAAGGAGACAGATTTTGGTTGCTGTTTATTTTTTGAAAGCTACAAAAAGATGGTTCTATAGGAGCCATATGAATTTTATTCCTACACAGTCCCCTCCCGAGCATCGTCTGGGCTATAGACAAAGGGCTGTGTTGCTTAGCAACCCCCCTAAAGCTCATCAACACAGCCTTGGTATTAATATTTATCCCCCCTCCTTCCTTAAAAAAAAAAGCCTTACTCTAGAATTTGAAATGGGATCTGTCCTCCCTCTCTTTTGTGCAATTAAAGCAATACTGCTCATTTTTTCCAAATAATGTTACTGGCTAAACCAAACAATTTCTGCCAGGAGGGCCAAATACAGCTCTTGGGTGACTGACTGGAATAAAAGTTACATCAGGGATGAATTTCTGTAGCCCAGTGTGTCTTCTACTGCCAGTGTTTTGTAGTTTCTCTTTCCTTTAGATCACTGAAATCCTTAATTTCCATCTTCCCACTCTTTTTATTCTGAGTCCTCTCTTTCCATGCCTGTCCTGAGGGGCTCCCTCTTGGCTGCATCCTCCTCACTGCCTCCAGCAATCCTGGTGTCCTCAGTGGGGCACTGGTGGGGCTGGAGGAGTTTTCCTGCAGCCTCTGGGGGCACCCAGACACCAGGACAGGTGCTGAACAAATCAGCTGAAAAAAGTCCAGAGAACATAAGTGAAAGCTCAACTATTCTCTGCACCAGCAAGAGCCCTGTGCACGACATGAGTCCCTTTACAGCCCAATTTTGAGAATTTCAGTGGAATGTAATTAGCACACAGACTGGAGAAAATGTCTCTGGAGGGAGCAAAGCAAATTATTCAATGCCAGGGAAATATTTGGAATAGACTCTGGCTTTCTGTTTGTGTTAAATGGCCAGGAGATCCGGGGATATTCACTTTTCTGCCCTTCAGCCTTTCCAGAGAAGCACCACCAGAAATACAGACCTGAGTCTACCAGTACAGGCAGTGTATAGTCATCATATAAACTTGTCATTGTATAAAAACACCGTGGTTACATTGGGATTTGGTGTGAAAATAGAAGCAAGATGCTATGACTTACTATGCTGAGAGTGCTGAGAAAAGGGCACTTCAGTACCTAAATAAGGGCTTGGTGCCGAAAGTTTTGGTTACATTTACTGTCCCCAAAATCCTGACCACAAAATGTGATATTCTGCAAGGCATGGATTCTTTCTGGAGTAAGCTGGGAAAGATACTGAAGGATGAGAAAAGAGCTGTGATTCTGGAAGCCATTTCTTTTCAAAATCGTTTTCCTCTGGGGGTGAAGAGGAAATGATTTTTAAGGTCAGGAGCAGATGTGTATGGAAAACTAATCACAAATGTGATAAGGAAGGAGAAGAGCAGGGTCCTTCAAAAAGAAGCAGCAACTCTGTAAACACCAATATTGACTTCAGGCTCCAGCAGCGTCTTAACACTATATATATTAATTTTTTTCATAACTTCTACCTCTTCTGTTGTGCCAAGCAATAATAAGAACTGTTTACTAATATCAGTGAGACAGGAGACCACAAAGACTTATGATTGTTAGGCTGTTCTGGAATGGGGAGGTCATCTTGCAGATGCTGCACAGCCAGTTCCAGTCTGCCCTTCCAAGCTGTGAAAATGGACAGTACTTCAGGCCCACACTTCCCCTTGGAAGGTTACACCAAGATTTTTCTCAGCCTGTAAACTCAATGCAGGGTTCTTTAGAACAATGTTAATTCCACTTGGTCAGACCCTCAGCCGGAGCTAGCCAATACACCCATTGCTTTCATCATCTGCACTCTCTGTGACAGCCAGGAATGACCAGTTCTTTAGATCTTAAAAAAAATCTTTCTTACAAGTCCTGCAATCTGAAAGCTTCTTACTTTTGATTGGATTGGCCTTCATTCAAAAGAAAATCAACCCTCAGCCTCTATAAACTGGACCTCCTTTTGATTCCATTCATTTTTTCACTGGTTTAGCCCTTGTGAATCTTCTTTAGGATTACTCCTGCCTTACATTGGTGTAAGAACAAGAAGATACAGGACCACTAAGCAGTCCTGGCATTTAGAGCCAAAATGTGTGTGCCAGTCTAGGTACAAGTACATCTCAGCACAGGAGAGGAGAGAAGGGGAGTGAGGCAGACCTGAGCAAACTGAGTGGGAGCTGCGCAAGGGGCTGAGCCACTCAGAGAGCAGTAGAAGCATCACCTCTTTCCAGCTGTTGATGATTCAGCCTCACCTTTGCTTGTACTCACATCACTCAGCTACAAGCAGACACCACCTTTTGGATGCAGTAGTGGCAGTGAGCAAGAATCTTTAGCACCTTGCTGGCAGACTTTAGACCCCTTCTTGACAGGCTTGGCAGTAAAACAGCTTTCGAAAACTTTCCCTATTTTACTTTGGGCAAAGAAACTCAGCCTAGTTGTGCCTGACTTTTCCTGCTGTGGGTTAGAAAGTGAACACAAGAGCTGCTCCTTCAGCAGAGCTGGAAAGACCTTGCTGCAGTGAGGAGCTGGATGATGCCTGAGGGTAGTGATGCCTCCCAGACTTTATTTACTACATACAGAAGAGACTGGCTGGTTGTTGCTGTAGATGCTCTGTTAATGCTGCCTTTGTGCCAGATCAGCTACAGCATCTTGAGAAGTTCCAGACAGCACTTCCAAGGGTAACTGGAGTAATTGGCTTTGTCCTGCTAAGTTCACCTCTTTAAATGACATTTTAGGAGAGCAGCTGCTTCTCATTTACTTCCTCCTCTTCTTTTCTCTTCTGACAGGAGTTAGTGCTGCTGCTCATCCCGATCTCCTGAGCCATCTCTCTGTGACCAGAACTCATTTTGTGTCCTTGGTATTTACTTTTGAATTATTTTAATTTAAAACAATACTGGGAAAAGCAGGAGTAATATTTGTGTGAGTCTGCCTTTAGAGCAAAAGACTGGATCTAGCCTGAGCAGGGAAAGAGAAAATTTCCTTAGCTTTTGTTGATTTCTCTCAAAACTACCTGAGGCAGGACTGAAATTTTTCATTCTTCTGTAAGTCCAGCTGGGATAGTGTATTTTCCACTAGGACCAGTAAGGTCCCTGTTATACATGTTGCCAGGTTGACTGGATTCAGTGGCCACCAGTCAGAACAGCTGGGCTTGAGCCAGTAACCAAGGAGGAGATCCTGTTTGACCACCAGGTCTGGGCTGAAAGGTTTTGTGTTTGCAAACCTTTCCCTCTTAAGGTGATCTCCCTTCCTCAGCATTCACACATCCTGCTGGTTTTGAGTTAGCCATATTCTCAACTTTGGTTTTGTCTTTGGTTTTAGGCTTCTAAAGTAACTTGTGCAAAGTAGAAGAAGGGGGGGGGGGTTTGTCCCAAAGAAACAATGCTTACCACATGTAAAATGCCTTTCACCTTTCTAACAAACTCAGTTAACTAATTAATCCTTACAATATCCCTGGAAGGAAAGTAAACATTATCTCACTTTTACACACTGGGAAACTAAGGCAGAAAGGTGAAGTGAATTGCTCAAGGCTGGTGAAAGATTTAGTGCTGCAGTCAGTTTTATAAACACAGGGGGTTTCTGGCTCCTGGTCCTGCAGGCAGGCAATTATACCAAGTCTCCAGTGGGTAAAATGGGCTACAAGGCATGACCTTCCCCTTGAAGCAGTGGTGTTCCTCTGGGTTCTGCAGGGGCTCACAGCTAGAGAGAGGTGAGGGAAAGGCAAGTCCTGTCCTGGTTTGAGCCCCACTCCTTTATAATTGTGCTCCACCACTGTCCCAAAGATCAAACAAGTTGCATAATATGTACAGCAATGGAGCTGCAGAATGCTAGAAAAGTTTGGAGGAGTTTTGGGTGGGCTGTGTCAAATCAGTGTACAGTAATTTCACGATTATAAGCCGCACCTTTTTCATTGAAGAATCCAGCCTACCCCAGTAGTGCGGCTTATATTCAGGTGCGGCTTATCTATGGACAGATCCCAGTGAAATACCAACCCGGAAGTGAGAGCCGGCTGGGGAGGGTGCCTGGGGCTGCCTTTAAAGGCTTCACTGGTCTATGAAAACTGTTTGCAACTTGAGCACCTGACACCAAACCCCGCTGGCGTGATTCTGTTACTAATTTGTTACTTTGTTACACATGGATCCTCGTGGTTTTGTTTTTTTTTTTTTAAGTGCGGCTTATATTCAGGTGTGGCTTATATATGGACAAATCCCATTCTCTACCCGACTACCGGGAGGTGCGTCTTATAATCAGATGCGGCTTATAATTGTGAAATTACTGTAATTAGGATGCAGTGTGGAAGACATCAGTGCTACATCTCCAGAAAATGAGCCTCCCTGTGATGCAGATATGATTTTCTATGCCTGTCATCAGGGGGAATAAACAAGAATATTCATCTGCCTATCTTTTATGGGTATTCCATCTCAGGAAAGGTTGGGAGCAACTTTCCTGATAAGTATTTTGTACTGGGGCTGTTCTCATTCTGCTTAGAACAGTTCTACTTGTTCCAGAATTACACTGTGTCCTGGTTTTGTAACCCAAGACACACTGGGCAAAGGAGCAGCCTTATCACAACACTAGACAAGTTCTGGAATCAGTGACAATGGTGTGAACAGAGAAGTTGATTCAACTGGAGAACTGCTCAAGCTTTCTGGTGCTGTATCTGAGCACGGGGCTGGCAAAAAATATCTGTCTCTGGACCAGCTGAGAGTGGAAAAATAGAACATCTGTGCAGCAAGGAAACTTTGCTGTGTTGTCAGCCAGCACTGTCAAAGGCACTGCTCTAGGGAAGGTTGTACCAGTGCTTCAGTCTCGCTGTTAATATGGAGCATTCCTGCTCTTTCTGAGACAGAGAATTGGTGACTGAAGAATCACCACTACCCTTTCAAACTCACCGAAATGTTTTCATAGCTAGTGGGTCCATGCTTTAAAACAAAACAAAAACAGCTCCAAAAATATGGCAAGTGAGCGCAAATAATTTTTATTTCTGCACTGAAGCAAATCATTCCAAGCATTTTGTGAGAGAAGGACAATAGAGGACAATCCATCAGTGCAGAGTACATCAACATATTAAAAAAATGCAAGTAGTGGGGAAAGCTTTTAATTTGAATGATATCAGTGCCCACAAGCATGACAATAATTAAAGGTCTGCCAGCATGGCTATTATACATTCTGGTTTAGTGCATTTAATATCTCAGCTGCTTCAAATCACATCAGCCTGATGGCTGGCAAGCGTGTTCCCACTCTGGATGCAAATCAAGATCTCACACACCATTCTGAAGCCTCACTTTAAAGGTAGGACTTTCTGCATCAGGACAGGACAGGCTGTACTTCGTCCTTGCAATTCTGTAATGCTGGTACACTTCCACTGCCTGAGAAAATGCAGAATAAATTACAATTAGACTGAAATGTTGTCATACCCTACTTCAGGGTAATTTTTCCAGTTCTCAGAACTTTCTCCCCTGGCAGGTGTGTGTGCTGTGATCTGTCAGGGGTGTTCCCTCCCTTTTGGGTTGTAACAAAGGTAAGGGAGGGCTGTGGTCCCTCCCTGCTCTGCAGCCCTGGGCAGGTGCCCGATGGGGCACATTGTGCTTCACTACATTCAGCTTGCCGTGGGTGGGCTGACTGCCAGGCTGCAGCCAGCTCTGATGGGCCAAGAGGGCAGCCAAGGGGTTTCACTTCATCTCCTGGTGGTTCCGTGCTGTGCTGCTCCTGCAGAGCCTCAGGACCTCCTCAGGAAGCACAGCCCGGAGCAGCACTGGCACAGCTCCAAGGCAAATGAGAACAGATGATCGCTTTTGCAAATAGTAATTTCCAACGCTCCCCAAAACAAGCCAACAACTTATTTTATTTTCATTTGCAGGGGGGATAAAAATTTCAAAAGCAACAAAGAGAGAGACTAACCAGTGATGTGACTTGCATCACCATAAATACTCCATTCCCATGTCCCCCACTCACTTTCCCTCTCCTGCTTTCCCTTTCAGCCCATAACCTCAGGAGGGCAGGAGCTGTCTCTCACTGTTTATGCAGATCTGAGCACAATGGGGCCTTGATCCTCCCTGGGTCCTTCTGATGCTACTGCAGTACAGCTGAGGAGGAGCTTTTAGACAGAGATGGCTGCAAGCTTCAACTTGTAAGAGATTGAAAGTGCCCTGGAGGTCAGGGGGGAGGTGACACATTCTGAGACCTTGGGAGCATTAAGGAGTGGAACAATTAGCTGGTTGGAGGTTGGCAGCGAGAGTGCTGGATCTGAAGCCACCAAGCAAAAGTGTGACCTTGTTAGGATTAAAAAATTGAGAGCTCAAGGGGGTACAGAAAGGAGAGTGGGAGGTCAAATGAAGGATATAGACATACAGATAAAAAGGTTAAAAAAATCCAATGGCAGTTTTCTTTGCCAGTTCCACATCTGCTGTTGTACTGACTTGGTCTCTTGGTAATCACATTGGAGCAGTTTTTTCCCATAAGAGATGTGGTAAATGGTGGTGCATGTACTTCTAGACCATTGTAAATGCAAGGTAAAGTCTATGTGATTTGCAGAGGACTAGAAGAGAATGCACCACAGGTTTGTATCACAGCAGTCAAGGTACAAAAGCCCTCTTTTTAGGGGTCAAATTTTTCTTAACCTGTGCTGATTTGACCACTCAAGGAAGTTTTGTTTTGAGGGTGCTCTCCTCTGTGGATTCATTCTGCTTAGAGGAGATGTGAATTCATACTGCAGCCTTTCCTTCAGTGAGGACTGCCCCTTTGCATACACATTTTGGAGGCTGATAAATCTTAAAGCCTTCTATACGCTACCCAATTATTCAAAAGCTATTAGGAATAAGTGTCCACCCTAGTAATTTAGTGTTCTGGAGCGGTCTTGGTATAAATTCTCCTTCTGTCATTACTTTGAATCCTGCAGTTGCACTCAGGCATCCATCTGACCACAGCTGTGAGCAGCTCAGGGCCATTTCCCACCTTCTGGAACCAAGACTGGGCTCATGAGGTGCCACTCAGGTTCTGCACTCACAGAGTGAGTGCACTCACAGACAGAGCTGCCAGCTGCTGGTGCTCTGAATTTGTGTGAGGGGTTGCACCCCAGGCTGCCCAGGCTTCATGGCTGGGAGAGGTGTGATGTGAACGTGTGGATTTGGTCACGGTAGCAAAGTGAACCAGTCAGTTCCAGTTGGTTGTGTCAATATGTTCACCGAGTATTTGAAATCAGGTAAGTTTGTCTGCAGAAGACACAAACCCACACCAGCCCTGATCAAGTGCTGTTGGCTGGATTTGGTCATCAGCTATAATGAATAGCTTGAAACAGCATCAGTTTTAGTGACTGTGTTGTTAATTTTAACAAGAGTTTTGTTTTATGCTGATCCACATAATGATTACTTTAAATATTGCTGCCTGCCATTAATTGGTGACTGTGCTGCTTGCCTGGCCACCTCTTGCCAGTGCAGAGTGTGTGACACAGCACTGGCTCCCTGCAGGACACCCAGCCAAACACAGCCTGAGAGGAGGCAGCTTTTATTTACAAAGATCTACACTCTGAAAGGAAACCAGATCAAACACTTTGATTTGTGTTGTGCCCCTCACCCACAGGATCCTGCTACCCCACCTTGGGCAGTATTTGCTGTTACCTCTGTTCTCCAGGGTTGTGTCCCTCTGGTCCAGACTCAGGATTCCTACTCCTTTCCATCCCACACTTGAATCCATTTTGCTGGGAGCTGGCAGCCCTGGAGGTGCCCTGAGCCTGCTTTTCAGGAGGGCCACTCCTTTCTACATTGTCCAGCTCTGATGGGAGCTCCTTTCCCCCTGCACTGCCCAGGGGCTGTGGGATCACACCAGATTGCCAGTTAATATCTGCAGAGAGGCAAGTGTGAAACTTTATTTGTGAAAATGTAACGGGGTGTGCAAACACCACTTAATTAGTGTCTTGTCTGAAGTTTCTTCTGTCTTCACTCAGAGCCAGGATTAAAAAATGTGGAGATTAATTTTCCTGTGTTTGGGCTTGGTTGTTTGGAGAACCCGCTGCTACAAGGTCTCTTAAAGCTAAACAGTCCAATAGAAAATTAACACCTATATTATTTATGCTTTTGACCCAATAACCAAACTCCTGTGACCTGCATTGCAGCACTGATTGTCCAACCAGAAACTAGTGCCTGGAGCCATGAAGGAGGAAGAACACTGAAAAGAGACACCACCCAAAATCCTCCATCTTGTCCCACACTCATTGCTTTATTATAAAATTTAAAACCTCAAATTTAAAATCCTTCCCCATGTGAAATCACACACTTCTATTTAACTACACACCCATTACTTTAACTCCATCACTCAAATTTAGAAGCCTTCTCCAAGGCCTTAGGTCAAAAGCAGTGTTCTCCAGGGGGTCAGTGCCAGAAAGCACAGAAAGCACAAAAAAACCCAGGAAAATGCCTCCAGAATCAGAAAGAAATTAAAAAAACAAACAAACAAACAAAACAAAACAAAACAAAACAAAACAAAACAAAACCTGGAAGAAGTAACTTGTCTAGGAAAAACTCTCAAGCACAGGGGATGCTGGACACCAGGCTGGCCTGGCACCAGCAAGATGATGCTGACACGTTCCATCAGTGTGTCTCAAAACTTCAGCCACATCACTTGGGTGCTCTGAGCCACCAGAAGAGTCAGGGACCTCCAAAATCCCCCTCCACACAGAGTTTATCACAGCAGACTTGGGAAGGGTGCTGAGGAGCCTCTGGCTCAGGGTGGGTGTGGGAAGCAGTGAGTAAGGGAGAGGCTGGGGAGGAGCAGGAGAGTAAGGACAGATGGCCTGGGAATAGATTTATCCCAAAAGGAGGGATGGATCAGAGCAGCCTGGGAGGGGATCACAGCAGCAAGAACAATAATGCAGCTTTTTTGTGCCACAGAATAAAAAGAGGAAGTTAGTTTGACATGCAGATATCACTGCTGGCAGATACAGTTCCCAGGGAGTTCCCAGAAGTGCTATTAATAAATGACAATTTTTATTATATTCTTTGCACTTCAAAACCATTCTGATTCTCACTGCTTCCTTCATTTTTGAAGAAACACCACCACTAGAGTGCCACTTGGGCACCCATATTTCTATTGCACAAATTTACCCTTGTCTCCTTGTATCCAGGTTACCAGCTCCTTTTGAGGATAACTTCCATATCTTTCAACATTTGGACACTGCATTTGCTTACAGCCAGAGACAGGCTGGAGGATAAACTAGGGTTTGGGATAGCTGAAATGTGCAGAATCTGCTGGTTCCTGGGTGGTATGGGGATATTTATACTTCCTTTAGGCATAAAATAGAAAAAAAAACGGCTAGGCTAAGCCAGTCCCACATTTATCTGGTCTGTGTCTCCCCACTGAACATCAAAGTTCCCCAACAGCTTCCCATTCTGCAGGATAAAAACAGTAACACATTCATATGGACATCTTGGAACACTTCTTTCTTTTTCTTCATAGTTTATCTTTACACTTGGGGTTGCTGATACCCAAATTTGATATTTAGGAACAGCAGTATGTGAAAGGATCAGTGTAGACGGAGGTTCTTCTCCTGGGAAATGTTTGAGGAGATGCAAAAAAAAGTAAATCTAAGCCCCAGTAACACTTACTGAATGATGGCATTAAAATCACCTTAGGACACCACATTTGTGAATTTTATGCTTGTGATCACAGAGTAACTTCATTATTTTAGATGTAGTGGTAAAGCCAAAGGGCAGCACAGCAGATGAACAGGAAATTGATCAACTCTTCTGGACACTATATCCCACTGTATCCCAGAATCTATGTGCATGGTGCAGATACTGCAGTGGTAAATGCTTTGGAGATGTTTATAACTTAGATGAGACTTGTGTTGTTTAGGCCAGAGTGATTGAATTCTGGAGCTCTCTGCCTTTGGAGTTTATGATTTGCACCGCATTTTCTGACCAGCACAGTTCTCTTCTCTTCTCTTCTCTTCTCTTCTCTTCTCTTCTCTTCTCTTCTCT
>VRYO01001681.1:24890625-24906921 GCA_009812075.1 Sialia sialis | reverse complement strand
GTTACTGTCAGCCCAGAATTTTGTTCCAACAAATTGCCCTGAAATCAAGTAGTCTTAAGAGTTTAACAGATCAAAATCTGTTTCATATCTTAAATCCTTTTATTTATTTCCATAGGTCACTAAGTAAAAATTCAGGTAATGTAGAATCACTTCCATATCAGACAGGCATATTCAACCATTTAATGCACAAATTAAAGTACTCAAGCACTGTCTTTACATCAGGCTCCTCATGCCTAGTCCTGCAGCATCTACATCTCCGTTTCATAGCAATGCTTGAGAAAATGACTCCAGCCTTTGTTCCCTTTATTGTTTATCTTATGGGCTAGATTGATGTCATCCTGTCAGTTATTTTGCCAAATTGGACCATCAGTTCAGAACTCCAAAGCAGGCATGTGAAAAATATCCAGTAGAGTATTTTCTATCTAAGATTAGGTTCTACCCTATCACCCAGGGTTAATTTAAGACCTTTAATTATGCGTGAGTTGGCCATAAGTTTTCAGGCATGTATTATTTTATTACCTGATCACATAATTAAAATGTCACTTATCAAGGGACAAATTCTAATGAAGTCAAAAGCACCCTGATGACATATTATTATTTGACCTGTTATATAAGAGGATTATTTCTTGCCTGTTACTGATTGAGTTTCTTTGACAGCATGAAAATCACTGGTTTTCAATTAGGTTTTTCCTCAGAGAGGGGCCAAAGCCATATACTTCATCCTTCTTATTCCTTCCAAGACCCCCTTTCACGCTATTTTTATACTCTGAGCTCATCAGCTTGTCCAGCTGCTAAAGCAGGGTAAAAGTTATCTGTGATAAAATGTATGCAAAGAGGGCCAGGAGAAGGATGGTATCTGCTAAAGGTCACTCAAATTGAGCTCAGTTCAGCTGGAAGTGGAGGAACTGACTTAGAATACAAGAGATAAATGTAAATTTCAACAAAGCAACAAAGCGAGAAGGGTGACAAAATAACCTAGAACATGATTCTAAAGTATGTAAATACCACTGGGAAGAGGTGAATCTGGAGTGAGACAAGATGTTAGTGAAGGTTGAGAGGAACTAGAAAAGCACTGGTTCACTAGTTCCTGGTGGCACTGAGGGGGCAGATGAGCGGGCCTGGGTAGGAAGGATTTTGTTGCTGCTCAGGTGGTCACAGAGTGGATGGATCATTGCCATCCCATCTTCTGAAGCATGACAAGCAGTTTTATCCAGGTATGTGCTCAAAGTGTTCATTGGGAGTTACTTAAAAGAGAGCCTGACAAAATTTGCTGGGGTTTCACCAGTATTGGTAGCACTGAAGGAGGGTAGGCTTAGAGGAGGCATTAGGAAGAGATTTTTGACTGTGAGGGTGATGAGGCACTGGCACAGGTTTCCCAGAAAAGCTGCGGATGCCCCATCCTTGGAAATGTTCAGGGCCAGGTTGGATGGGACTTTCAGCAACCTGGTCTAGTGGAAGGTGTCCCTTCCCTTGGCAGGGGGATGGTTTTTAAGCTCCCTTCCAACCCTTCCATTCTGTGATTCTGTGACTTAGGAAGGAAGGAAGCTGCAGTGGACAGACAGTGGAGTAGATTCACTCATTCTTTCTTCATCCCAGGTGATGATCTGTAGAGCAGGCAGGCTGTGCTGCATAGTCTCCAAATCACAAAGCTGTGCACTAAACCAGTGTGGCCCACTTTAGAATGGAACAATGCAGCAGCTTTGACCAGCTTTAAGAGAATTAACACATGAAATGCTGCTGCTGCTTCCTTCAGTCTCAGAGAAGTGGTGGGTTGTTTCCCAGGCCACCATCCTACCCCAGACCGGACACACAACCTCTCTGAGAGGTGCAGGATAACCCTGGCATTTGCCCCAACATCAGTGGTTCCAGAGTTTTGTTTCTAGTAGATGGAGCCCAGCAGGGACAAAAGTAATTTGCAATAAGTACCTCTGTGTCTATCTGGCTTGCTGACTGAAGCATAAATTCAGAAATTCTGTGTGTTTCCTCTGGATCAGAGTTCAGCCTGGGGGTGAACACTGCCTTGGTCTGAACTGTGCTGCATCTGAGCACTAGATACCCAGCCCCTGCATGATTCAGCCCCCTAGTTGCCTGAGAAAAGAGTGTCAGGCTGTTTGCCTCCCATTCTCCCATCCCCTGCTGAGTCCTTTAAGCCTCAGTGGAGTGGCACCCATGAGGTGATTTCTCACTGCTGGGTTAAATGAACCCTGGATGATAGGGAGGAGCAGTGAGGAGCAGGAGTGCAGCGCTACACGATGCCCTGAGCTCTGCTAACTCCAGGGCTCCAGGCTGCATTCAGCTGGAATCAGAACATTGCTCCATACCTGGAGTGCCAGGACACTCAGGGTAGCTCCTTGTCTGCTGCTGCCAGCAGAATCCTTGCAGCCTCCAGGATCTGCTAGTTCTCAGCCAGGATATGAAATCCCTCTGTCTGCCTGCACACAAAGGTTTGGTGGGATGAATCTGGCCACAAGCCAGGCTTCCCCTCTGCTACCAGCCCCACTTTGACCTCACCTAGACTAAGCTCAAGCTATTTCGCTTCTACGCCTCCTCTGCTCACATCATATGGCAAAATTTGGATGCTGTTATCCACAGTAACACAAAGTTTGATAAAGACCTCACCCTGTGTTCCAGTTCCTTTCAGAGCCCTGAGACCCATATTGCACAAAAAGGAGCAAGGGCAGGGAACCACCTACAGCCACTTATTACATGTTATCGATTTCTTTCCATTGTGAAAAACACTTCCTTTTTCAAAAAGCAACCTTCCACCCCCTCCCTCGTAGCTATTGATTCCATAGACCAAAACAATAATGTGCACCTTGCTGCAGTGAACTTATGAATGTCTAATTTTGAACAGGAAAATGTCACAGACCTGCACTCATAGGCAGGGCTTTGAACTGAAATGTATATCCTGTCTCTTCATCCGAGGTTTCCTGCAGGGGAACATTTACTCCCTCCAAAATTCACTATTAATTTAAGCATTGTTAATGATACCCAGCCTCTTGCTGGC
This sequence comes from Sialia sialis, assembly GCA_009812075.1. Classification (NCBI taxonomy): domain Eukaryota; kingdom Metazoa; phylum Chordata; class Aves; order Passeriformes; family Turdidae; genus Sialia; species Sialia sialis. The sequence continues at coordinate 24,903,914 of VRYO01001681.1, read as the reverse complement.
AGAGAGAGGAGGATGCAATTGTCCATTTTGGCTCCCAGGAGGTCCTTGAATGGATATGACAAGCACCAATAATAGAACTTAGATAAAAAGGGAAGTTGCTAACTTTGTCCCAATGTACCATAGTTATAATTTCCTTGAAAGATAAAAGGGTTGTTAAACTGACTGGGAATATAAAGCAACTCTCCTCAGATTGAACTGAATCATCTTTCCCCATTTCAACTGTATTGTTCCTGTTCTTATCTGTGTATTGTGGAGTCCCAATGTTTCTTGCAAGTAGCTTACTCTGAAACCCAACCCCTAAGTGACACCAATGCAAGTTTGTAGGAGATGTAGGTGCACTGAGAAGATGATCCCTGGAAACATTTACATGCAGAATGTAGAGATGCATTTACATGCAGGATCTAGAGATGCCCAGGGACAGTTTTCTCAAATACTTAAGGTTACATATCCTCCTGGACTATCCTTTCCCATGTAAGAATATCAAATTTCCAGTAAGATTCTGACCACAGTTTCACTCATAGCAGGCTGTGCCATTTTATAAGAAAGGAATTTATAAGGAATTCTACAATATTATGTTCTCATTGCATATTATTGGATAAGTCTGGACTTTGACCTATTTAAAATCCTAAGATTCCTATAAGAAAACCAACTCATCCAAATTACAGGACTACAACATGACCACTATACTTCTTTTAGATTACCATAAAGATTGATTCTGCTGAATATAAAAACATGTGTTTATGGGTAGGGAGAAATATGCCCATAACAACTGCAACAATTCTTATTTTATAATGACTAGGAGCTTTTATTAGACAAATAAGAGACATTCTGGATTCACTGCTGCTTTCTATTTTAAGCTTCAGACAAAGGCTTGGCAGCTTTCAACCACTCAGGATGTAGCACTAGAGGATGCTGACAAGAGAAATTGCCAGGGTAGGAAATTATCTGTCCCCAGGGAGGGGAAGCCAAGGGAAAAAAGTTTACATTTTGGGTCTTTGCAAGTAGAGAGAGGGAAGACTTGCACTAGGATAAAGAAATTATATAAGTTCTTAAAAGAAACAGGCTAAAGGCTCTTATTTGGGTGCTGAAAAATTCTGTAGCCTGTGCATATCAGAATTAAGAACCTAAGAAACTGTCAGGCAAGAGCTTGGAAAAAGCTGGCGAAAATAGGATAAGAAAATGACAATGCAGGAGAATAGCTTGGTTTAACTGTTGAGGAAGTAAAATGTGGGAGGTATTTCTGGGATAAGAAGCAATTGAAGTCAGAGAAATTCACTGTGATGTGAGTTTGGAGCCTGTAATAGATTTTGTGTTCCCATGAAAGACACCTGATCAGAGCAGACTGCTGGAGCCTGTCTTACTTCATGGATAATTTCATTGTATTTAATTGCTTGTTTCAATCCTTGAAGACACTTTCTTTCCCTGGTATTTGTATGGGATTGTTCCTGTGTTAAAAAGTTGTACAGATTTCCAAAAGGAGGCTGTGTGTGCCGTGCATGCTGTGTTTATGGGTAGGCACACTTATCTAAATTAATTTTGTTATTATGCAGACGTAATTCAAAATACATTAGAGGAAGACATTATTCAACAACTAATAGATGTTATACTATCACCATATTCTAATGGGCTGATTAGCAATTTTATTGTATTCAATTTGCAGCGTGGCAATTCCATGTCAGGTGGAAGAGCTATCAAAATGAAAAATTGTGTTAAAATTAAAAACCAATAGCCCAAGTTTCAGTCTGAATGAGCTTTCTGGTGGAATGAGGAAGTGTGGTTATCCATGAGTCTGCCCTGGATACACAGTAAAAATAGCCTATGGAAATCCTTGGATAAAGGTGAAGAAATTAGGTGTTTCTACTATTTCATACACAAAACTAGTAAATATGTCACTGGGTTTTAGAGTTTCTTCTTTTGATCCTCTCTGTTCCCTCATGAGAGTAACACCAAAGAGTCACAGCCCTGCACACTTCCTTTAGGAGGAGCTTTTGTCCTGCATTCAGAAACTGTTTGATTTGTCTGCTGCCTTCTGAAACTCAGGGATGGAAGCAATAGTTTATTGTCCTTTGCCTCTCATTTTTACACCTATAAAGCAGACACCTCTTAACTCACTGTCAAAAAAATGAATGCTGGGGAGAGTATGAGGATTTTTCACATATCCTGCTCAGTCCTTCACAGATCCTAGGCACAGGAAAGGCTCCTGCCTGAAAGCCAGATTGAATCCTGAAAGGAATGGGTAACACCACTTTTGCACACCCAGATGAGAGAGGGAATCCTCTGCTCTCCTGAACAGCTTCAGAGCCCCTGTGTTGTTGCTGGTGTTGTCCTCTGTGAGGCTGCCCCAAGGGACTCCCCTGTCCCCAGGTCCTCAAGCTTTCTTCCACACTGTTTGCGAAGCTGCATTTTGACATCTCGTGTCACTGAGCTGATCCAATTAAAAATAGCCCCCCACCTAAGAAGGAAGCAAGAAGATGGTTTTGAGCAGGTGCAGATAGTGCTGCCATCCTCAGCCCTTCTGTCTCTCTGGTGGAGCATCTTGTTCCTCTAGCAGAGGCACTGGCAACTTGCTATGGCACTGCCAGCCCCAGGGTGCTAAGGCAACCCAAAAATTAGCAGCAGTTTAAATTAGTGCTCGAGCTGTAAACTCCAACAAGACTTCGCTGTTAGTTCAGCTGGACCAATGACTGATGGACTAATGAGAGTTCCCATTTCTCCCAGGGTGGGACAGGGGGCCTTGCTGACCTGGTGAAAGAAAATCTTTTTCTCCTGTTGCCTCCAGCTCCATCAGCACCCAGCTCCCATTCCCTGGGTTGCAGGGACTGTAGCAAAGGTGGAGAGGCACTGGGGAATCACAGCTAGACTGGAGGAAAACAGAGCCATCCCTTTGGGAGGGAATGTGGGTCTAGGCTGGTTTAATCCAGCTGGCAGAGCTGTGTTTTAAAAAAGCTTTGGAGAGGACAAGCAGACCGTTCATCGAGTTCTGATGGCGACTGCCAGCCAAAGGCCATGGCAGACAGATGGGACAAGGACTGCCTCGGTCCTGGGCATTGCACCCATCAGGGGGGTTAAAACAGCTCCCCCGGAACACACAAGCACCCACAAGGCTGGAGGGGTTGCTTGTGTCACTGAAAGTTTTTTTTAATGTATGTTTTTGCAAGTGCATATGCTTCGGGATTTTTATCTTGTAAAGGCAGTGGAGAAACATCCTACCTGACATGGCTGTGACTTCTAGGGATGAAAAGCTTTTGGAATCATGCCAGGCTGAGTCCTGCTGAGCTGGGCTCCAGTGTGAAATGCTGCCCAGTGCAAGGCACAGTGCTTTGCATCCCCTCAGCAAACTGCAGTGGAGGGTGCAGTGCTGTGAAGCATCGGGTGCCTGCAAAAGGCTCAGGTAAAGAGAGAAGTGGCATGTCTGAACATAATCACACACTCTTGTTACAGTCCTATTTCTGCAAAAATGATGAACACACTAAAGCAGAAGCTTCAACAAACTGCAGAACAAATTCTGTGAGCCAAAGTATGCTGAACATCATGTGGTACCCTTTTAAATCTTGTTTGCAACTAAAATATTCTGTTGGGTTTTTTTTCCTCCCAACAGAAAACACGGGCTATTGTTACTTAAATAGCATATATTTCTGTAATAGCCTTTTAATGCAGAGCTGTTTTTCTTTAGGGCCTTGAATATATGCAAATGGAAATGAAGAAAAGAGCTGAAGTAGAAAGGAAACACAGTAGTCTGGTAAAAATGGACGGGTGAGTGCCTGTAAAGATCAATGGGCAGAGCAAGCTTATTAGGCTTTTAGGGGAGGAAGGGGGGGTTATTAAATACCTCATCTCATCCTATGTGAATGTAGCTGCCTTATTGCAGAGACTCTGCAGAAGTCAGAACGTGTGAAGGAAGCAGCCTCCACTGAGATAAGTGATACAAATCAGAACGTTTCCATTCCCTCAGCTGTGATGCCATTCGACTCCAAAAGCACTGTTTAAATATGAATGGCATCCTGTTTATGTGTGTATTAGCAATATGTATGTCCATAAAGACCCGCAGAAATGCAAATATTGCTCGGCACACAAGTGTCTCCCACTGAGGCTGCCTGGAAAAGTAGCATCGCGACACAAATTGGTAACAATAAGTGCAGCTGAAGCCAATAATGGGGTAAAATACATATGCATGTGTGAGGAGTGTGAAACCTTGGCTCTGAATCATGTGCCTCTTAGAGTCTGGTGATAGCAGTTCCCCAGTGCCTGTGCCACTCTGTCCTCAGTTGCAGGTGTGACCAGTGGATGCCGCCTTCTGCTTCCAACACCTTGGATGAGTGTCCATTTCACATAAGAGAGGCTGCCAGAGCAGAGCAGATGGGCTAAAAACTGCTTTTGTTGCACAGGTTTAAGCAAATATAGCAATTCTGCTGAAATGTGCTTGAAATGAAGATGCAGCTGAAACCCAGGGAAGGATGCACAAACAAAAAGCCTGCAGGTGCAGAATTGAGTGGATAGGTCCTGTCTGATCAATTAATGCATTAGTGCAGCCCAGTTCACAGCAACATCCTATGTCCATGCTTTCAAGGAAGAGCTCAAGGAGAGACAATTCCCAGTATAGAAGTTTACAGGTTTATGTGTTTGGTTGTTTCTGTGATGTTATCACTGGGAGAGTCATGGAAGGTCCCTCTATGTAGGGTGGTTTTTTCCAGCTCATCAGCTGCTTTAATCTAGTGTCCTTAGCTGTACTGGAAATTCTGACTAGATAGATTTTTTTCCAGCCAAGAGCTCTCCAAAGCATTATTTGTGAACACTCATTCAGAGAAAACCCTAAGATTTGCCTATAGTTGTTTTTCATCAGCATTTGTATCAGTGATACCACTGTGTCTGCCAGAGCGTTGGTGGAGAGCACAAGCCTTGCCAGGGCTCATGTGAAAGCTGCTGCATGCAAGTTCACAGAGGAGGTTTTTCCCATCCCCTGATCTCTTTTAACTGGTTTTGCCATAGAAAGGGTAGAAATCGATCCTCAGAGAACATGCAGGGTAGGGGATTTCTTCGTATCATTTATCTGTGAATTCTCACCACCCCCTCCCAAACTGCAGCAGATGATTCTTCCTGCGCCAAGCTTCTACCAAAGTTCATGCAGCCTTCAGAAAGCAGGTTGGAAACAGGTCATTAGAGCGCCTTCAGAACAGTGGGAAGTGTCGTGCTTTTTGGCTTAGCTGAGAATAGTTAACCAAGAGTCTTCTGAGTGACATTTCTCTGGAGAACTCCCTGAAATCAATTATCTTCTAAGTATGGGTAATCTCAGCCAGAAAGCTGATCCTCTGAGGAGCCAGGATCTTTTCATACAAAGAGAAAAATTAAACTATTTGCAGTAAAAATTCTGACACAAGCCAAACTAGTTACAGAGGATACAGGTGCATCACTTTTTAATTAATCTCTGTCTGTGTCAGTTTCTATTTGGTCTCTGTACAAGAGACCATCGTCTCACCCACAGTATGGAGTCTTTGGGGTTTTGCAGTGACAGGAATCTTTTTGCTGAAACTTTTGTTGTTTACCTCTGAAATTTTAATGAAATGGAAATTTGAGGTGGGGGGAGGCTTGTGGTTTTTTCCCTTAAGCATTATCTTACTACCTTGATTCAGAAAACTTCCAAATTGTGCATATCTCCTGAAGACAGAATTAATAATCATATGATCTATCATGGGGAATTGACTGTCACTTTGACAAATGAGATATTAAGCTCTGCCAGGCTGGAGAGCTGAGAGGGTTTGGTGTTTTTGCAGCTGCTGAGGGCTACTTTTGCTTTCTTCCCCAATGTTTCTCAACCCAGTCTCCAAAAAATCCAACCCATGCAGCTGACTGGGAGTTTTGCTCAAGAACAGAAGGCTCTGAAACGCTGCAGGCCAACACTAACTAAAATTCAGAAGTATGACCAGCTCTAAAAGGGGCCAGATATTACAGCAAAGATGCTGCACTGGGAAGAGAGACAGGTAGGGATACCTTTATCCTGGAGACCATATTTACTTTATTCTCATATATATATGTTTAATAACCCTGCCATATCCTATATCTCATACATTATGTAGTAGTTTGTCTATATGGTGTTTCTCCTTGTGTGGAAAGAGTCAGCCCCTAGCAATTTACAGTAAACATGAATGCCCAGGGAGGAACTCCCTGAGAGGGGCTTGAAGGATGCAATAATACTGGGAGCATTTACTCTCTCTGTTACCACCACAGACTGTACATAGGTGCTTTTCTCCTTGCCTGAGCATATTGATGTATTTGTTGCTAAGCAGTAACAGGACATGTGCAGGATTTTGGGGTGCCTGATTTCCCAAGGGTACATGAGGTGGGGTGAGAGGGCAGAGTCCAACATTCACCAAGCACTAGTTATCTCCAGCAGAGCAAAAATGTCACTGTCCTGAGTCAGATCCTTTCCCAGGCTGAGTCCTCTCATCCTTCCACTTGTCTTTGGCCCATGGAGCCAGTTTCCGTGCTAGCCAAGCTCTGTATCCCTAAGGATGCTCCCCTGCTCTGAACACCTGCATCACCAGCTCTCTGCTCTCTCACATGCTGAGGCATCACGTTTGCTGTTTTTATGGGGATGGTGGCAGCAACAACAGCATTTTCTGCCCCCAAGCTTTGAACATCCAGAGCTGCAAACGCTGTCAGTGTATGAAACTGGAAAGCTGAAGGTGTCCAAGATTCACAGGCTGGGAAAGCAGCTGTACTCACACCCAAGGCTGAGCCCACTGGTGAGGCAGAAGCTGAACTACTGGTTCACTGGGGCCAGAAGCCTGCACTTGTCTGTTCTGACATCCACCCTCGAGCAGGTCACTGCATTTTGGGGTGCACCTGCTTGACCAGGTGCTGCTGAATCAGGAGACAGCCACCTCTCAAACTGCTGCTAAAACCTCTCAAACTCACTGCTGCTCTGCCCAAAACCTCACCTCACTGCCCAGCAGCCTGGCTGCGTTTCTGGCTGGGAGCACAGCAGCACTTAAGCCAATCATCCACTAGTAGCAAAATCCTGCTCTGAGAGGTTCGTTAACTTCCTCACTGATTCCTAACTTCTTCATCCTTCCCCAACTACCTCACTGATTTTCTACCATTTTAGGATGTCTTTATCCAATTAAAATGAGCTTATATTCTTTGGGGCACTGAGCAAGAAAGATTTCAATGTACTATAGGAAAAGTGAGCTTTTACACACTTTTTCTCAAGTTTTGATCATGGATGGGACTGTGCTTCTCCTTTATTAACCAGCAGGTGTGGCTGGTGGGACACCACAACCCTCTAGGTAGGGTGCTGAGGGTCTTGGTGTGGCTGCATCATTGCTGGCAGTGCCTCGTGTTCTGCTTTGCCCTGGAATTCTCTGAAAGAAAGTAAACTCATCTCTTTCACTGCAAATTTTTATCCCAACTTGAGATAAGGCTCAAAGTCTGAAAGCTGAAATGATTTAATTACAGCTGTATAGGCAGCAAATGAGAGTGTGCTCTCAGTCTCACCCCTGCAGTTGAGATAATAAGAGAATTTCCATTACACTCTGCTTTTCTGTCTCAGGAAAGTCTGAATAAAATCTTTCACTCTCTTTAAATGACTGTAATTAAATCAGTACAGTGCTCAGGATTTTAGCTACACCCCAAGTTGAGGGGTAGCCTCTGCAGAGACCATTCTTGCCTCTGAAAGCTGCTGTCATCAGACTAAGAAATCCTTCTGAAAACCAAAATTATCAATATACAGTATACCCTGGTATATTGCTCTTCATGAAGCACCTACATGAAATACTGAATCTTATTGGCCCTGGAAAATGGCTATTATACATTGGCTAATCAAACCACAACTTCAGACAAAATTTGATGACTTTAAATGGCCAATCCAGCTGTCAAACATCTGGTAAATATGTAGTGATTAAGGGAAAAAAAGTGTCTGTTTATATTTATCTGAACACCTCTACTTTCTCTGCTGCCTGTGTCACGTTTTGAAGAAATTCCAACTCAACTGTTAATTCAGCCCCTCAGACTCTAGGCTTACAGCTGTTTTCTGGTGGCTACAAATTTCTGTTGAATGGTCTTTATTCAGCTTTCAGCTTTCCAGTGGGGTAAGAGTTAAGGAGATGGGATTAGTCATGTTGGATGGAGCTCTGAGGATCTGACAGAGTGAATGGCATCCCTGCCTGTATGACAGGGGTGTCAGAACTGGGTGTTCTTTAAGGTGTCTCCTAACCCAGGCCATTCTGTGATTCTGTGACTCAGTGATTCTATGATTCTGTAATTCTGAGATTCCACAGTTCTGTGATTCTGTGATTCTGTGATTCCACAGTTTTGTGATTCTGTGATCCCACAGTTTTGTGATTCTGTGATTCTCTAATTCTGGAATTCCACAGTTCTGTGATTCTGTGATTCCATGATTCTGTGATTCCACAGTTTTGTGACTCTGTGATTCTGTGATTCCACAGTTCTGTGATTCTGTAATTCTATGATTCCACAGTTATGTGATTCTGTGACTCTGTGATTCTGTAATTCTGGGATTCCACAGTTCTGTGATTCTGTGACTCTGTGACTCTGTGATTCCATGATTCTGTGATCAGCCACCTGTGGATGCACTGCTCTCTCAGGTACCAGCTTGCACACCTGCCATGGTGATCCAGCACCCTCAGCCCACACGGGGAGTTCCTCAGGACTCTGCCTTGTTTGCATGCTTGTTTTACACTAAATGGGGAGAAAATGGGAAGAGTCGTGGGTTGGTGAGAGCTCTTGCAGTTTCTGGTTCTGCCCTGCCATGGACACTCTGCCTGCTCCTAACATGATTAGTTTCTTATCCCAACACAGGATATTGGTACTGGGACTGGAACATGGCCATGCCAACTTTATTTTCTCATTAAACTAAACAAATTATTCTCAAAAGATACATTGTGAGCCAAAAGGGGCATTACCATATTTAGCCAATTTTCTTATTACTGCTGTAAAAGTATGAGGATATGCTTTATAAGGGATATAGTTTAAAACCATGCCAGCAGAAGAATTTAGATGTTGTCCAAAATTAACAAATCCAAGTGTTATTCCTCCCAGAGGTTAGAAGGCATCATTTTTAAATTTTTCCATCATATTTAGGTAATGCTTTTTATAAACTCTGCAGCCAAGGAAACTTTTGAATCATTTTAGCTGTTATTAAATTCAATTTTAAAGACAATTATCAAAGCATGACTAGCACATAGAGCAGGGTGAGGGTTTCTGCACTTTTATTGTACAAGTAGGAGCTGGTGTTTATTTTTGCTGGATTACAAGGGGTCTCGTTTTAAGACGTCCTCAAACGCCATTGTTCCTGCGGACATGTCTATGGATTTAGCATCCTCAGAGGCTGCTGCAGCCTGCAGGGAAAGGCACTGGAGGCTCCATCAAGAGTAGGGACCAAGCCACGTGGCATCGAAACTGTCTAAAGAAAGGAGCAAAGAAAAATGAGAATAAACACCTTGGTAAAGCTGTTCTCACATGTGAGGAAACAGATGATGATACATGTGCTGTTCGCAGCTCTGTTTTTCATTTAAAGTTTTCAGTTAGGTAGGTGGAGCAGTTTCTCCATTCCTCCAATAAAAATTAAAAAAAAAAAAAGATTAATCTCAAACTTTATTTCATCTCCAGCCTCAAAATGCTGTCTTGTGTCAGCACGTGAATGACCAGAGCATTACTCCTTCACACAGTGCCAGAAGGGCAGGAGGATGGTAAGTTGAAATTTGATTTGTAATTGCCACAATATTTTCCCCTCTGCTTACCCTGCATTGGTGGGTATTTATGGGTGTTTATGTCAGATGAAAGGAGTCTGCAGATAGGCCAGCATCTCACTTTTCTCTGTCCATCCAAACGTGCTGGCAAGTCAATTTATGAAGGCTAAATAATAAGCAGTACACGAGAGATGGGAAAGTCTTTATTGGATAAAACAGGCAGTGCAGGGTATGCTCCCTGCCTGAGAACTTATCTGATGCCAGGCTGACAGTATCCCTGCCCGGCAGAAATTATTACTCTTTGAAAGGGGTACGTAGTGAAACTCCTTGGGAAAGACAGCACAAAAGATGTCCTGTCTGCTCCAGAGTTATCACAGGTAGCTACACCACACTGTGTGACAACTGTGGAGGAAACCCACCCTGAGCTGGAGATGTGCCAGCCAGGACAGGTCACAGAGCGTATCTGATGGCAGTGCCAGGGGCTCCTGTGGGTGGGTGTGACTAATCACAAAAGCAAGCATGCAGGGTGACACCAGCACAATTAGTTTTCAAAACTCTCAGTGGTCACAGAGTGTACATACACAATTTTATCCAATTAACTAAAATTACTTTCGTACATTGCATGCCAGGGGTGCTTAGGCTCTAGGGGTGCAGACTGGAATGATCACTCTGGTTCAGCAGGTTATTAGGGTGTGAAGCCCTGATTTAACAAGGCACTTCAACACATGCATGAATTTAAGCATTTCCCTGTTGTGGATAGTGGGACTACTTAGGTGCTTCAAGCTGAATAACTGCTTAAATGTTTTGCTGTATATGACAATGTTGAGTAAAGTGGCACAGCTCTGGAGCTTTTAAATGTCATGTCAGGCAGAGCAAACACCATTAATGAACACCTGTCAAAAGGGTACCCTGCTCCTCCAGGACAAGGGAAATTTTGAAGTGGTGCTGCTGTGTGGGAGTAAAGTCATATCTGATAGTAATTCACAGCATACTTACTTTTGCCTGCTGCAGAGACTGCCTCCCATCTCCTCTTTGGTAGCAGCTTCTTTTCATTAGGAAAAAACCCAAAAACGTCACTCGGAATCTAGGATCAAATTCTTGCATTTCTTGTGCAGTTTCATTCAAATTTGGGGCCACTGTGTGTTCGATCCCACTTAAGAGTTGGACTCATGATCCTGTCCCTTCCACCTCAAAATATTCTGTAATTGTTAGAACACACCCAAGATGTATTGATCTGCTGAGGAACCTCAGAGTCTGCAAAATCCAATGACAATTCATTTTTTGTTTCAACAGATTGAGTAAGAAGCCAGGGAGGGGCAGGAGTGGAACATTTCCATGGCTGATATTGCATCCATGAATCCAGCCCTTTGTTCAGCTAGGGGCTGCATGCTGACAAATGTGCTGTTTCCTGAAAGCCATAACATCTTTGTCCTGTGTCCAGGTGTGGGAAGTAGGATACAGACTGGAGCAGCCTGTTTCTAAAACGGTTTGAGGGATTTTTATTTTTTTTCAATCATTTTAAGATTAAGAAAGCAGCCCAAAATCTCAAGACATGCGTAAGATCAAAAGGACTCCAGCTCAAAAAAATGTTAGAGCCTCTTTTCATCCAGCTAGCCATCTTTCTCCCCCACTGAAGCCTGGTTCAATCAGCTATTATCTATCCTTTTTCACAGAGATTGCCTTGTTTTTTTCTTTTTGAAATCTTTAGGTCTACTGCAAGCTGCAGATTAGGTAGTTGCGTGTGTATTGAGCTACAGTGTCAGCCTTCTCCTTGGCTGGACACCAGGCCAGTTTTGTGACACTTAGTTTGTCAGGAATGGTAATAACCTGAATGCTGAGTTCTCACATACTGTCACATTAGGTCGTTTTACCCTTGGATTGCCTCAAGACTCAGGATAGCACCCAGTCATCCTCTCAGTTTCACACAGCAGTTCCTATTTCAAAATCAATAGGAGGTAAGGAGGGGGTAGCTGTGTCCCATGGAATTTGACAGCTTGTATTGAAGCACAGCACACACCTCTTAGCAAGAAAATGTGGTACTTGGCTTGAAATAAACATCGTTTTTTCATGCAGTGGTAGAGCTAAAATTGAAGAAAAAAGACCTGGTGGGTTTTTTTTAGAGAACAAAAGATTCTTTGAGGGTATTTTAAACAAGAATGGAGGAGCTCAGAAACAAAATACTGAATCACAGTTTTGTTAGACATGAGCTTAGATACTGGTCATAAAACTACTGAGGAAAAATTGCTGTTGTCTCTCCACCTTGGTCTGGTCATCCACACTGCAGAAATCCACTTGTCTGACTTCCCTCCTGACTCAAAGCTCATGAGCACTGCCTGCAGCAGTCTAGCAGGGTACCCAGCTGATGTTTGAGATCTCCAGCACTTGTCTTCATCACTGTCTATAAAGTCCTTTTAAAAATTTTTTCTCCTGTTATAAGGGATGTTCAAGTGTTTCTTTCTGCTTAGTGCCATAGCTTTGCCAGGACGTGAGAGCACAACTCTTTGGACCACTTGCTGGCCAGAAGCAGCATCTGGCAGGGATGGAACCAAATCCTGGTCGTAATTTTTATTCCCAAATAAGAAGACAAAGCTTGTAATACACCAGGTGTGCCATGCTCTGGAATTGTACTTTATCCATTGAGCCATCATGGACCAAAGACTACTCCACGAAAAAATAACATGATGGCTTAGATATGTCAAAATTTCAACATTCCCTCTTTTTTTCTTATTTTTTTTTTTAATTAGGTAATTAATTATTTTTAGGTAATTAATTTTTTTTATTAACTATTTCTCAAATTCAACTTGAAATGGAAAAATATTTCCTTTAATCTGGAATTTCATTCCTCTTGAAATACACTTTTTTTTCATTTTCTTTTTTAACAGAAAAACAACAGGCCTACAGAGAAGCAGCTAATATGTTTTTACAGCTGTAGCTATTAAAGGACACGTTCACAGCCCAAGCAGGATCCAGCACAGAGTGAAGCCACTGAATTAAATGGGCCTTAGACAGGCCATGAAGCTCTCTGGAGATAGCATATAACTGGATATCAGAAATAATATTTAACCAAGCTGAATCATTGCAAAAGATAAAATCACACTGCTGCTTTGCCACCTAGCTGCTGGCCAGCCTTAGAGGATCAGACTCTGTGTTGTCAGGAGAGCTGGGCTGTAACTCCAGCTGTAACTCCAGTAACTCCACTGCTCCTCCAGGTGTGCTGGACAGTGATTATTTACTGGGAGGGGAAGGGACAGATGGGAATAGTTCCTTATCTTGCTTAGCAAGATTCTTCACAACTCAGCTGTCATTGTCTATGGTGAGTCTCAGCACCCTTGAGATATCACTGTTCTGGTCTTAGGAAAATGAAAGTTGCAGCAAAGGGGCCATGGTCTCTATCAGACCCAGTCTATGCAGTGCCCTGTTCCAACTCCTGTCCCAAGGGACTTCTCCAGAGAAGAGCTGAACTTGCAGCACTCCTGGAAATCACAGAATGGGTCGGATGGACGGGATCATCATGGGTCATCTGGTACCACATCCCAGCTCAAGCAGGGTCATCCCAGAACACACAGGGCACAGGATTGTGTCCAG
>VRYO01001681.1:24869990-24889625 GCA_009812075.1 Sialia sialis | reverse complement strand
GCAGGGCTCTCTGGGGTATTGGCCCCTCCTCCCAGCCTTGTGTCACCAGAGAACCCAGTCCAAGTAGATGAGACCAGTTTCTCTTCCCTCAGCCACCAACACTGTCACCCCATCACAAAAACCCACCGAATTAGTCAGACATTATCATGCTCTTGGTGAAGCCAGGCTGGCTGGCTTCACCAATCCCCTCCTTACCTTCCATGTGTCTTAGCATAGTTTCCAGGAGGATCTGCTCCATGACCTTTCCAAACACAGGAGTGACTCTGACTGCTCTGCATCACTTCTTTTTCCTTCAAGAAAGCTGAGATGTCCTACCCCACACAGCCATTGTTATTTCTCTGGTCTTGTGCACATATGTTTCTGAGGTACTGTAAGAGTTAAATGTTGGAATTTCAGGGCAGGACAGCTGCAGTGGGGGAGGATGCTCTGCTATGCAAGCGCTTGCCATTAGATGTCTCCAGCCCCCTGGTCTTGCAAACAGAGGCAGTCAAGCATGACAGTTGGTGGTAGCAGAAGGTGGAACTGGAAAGCTGGTCATTTATCCTCCTAGTTAGCAAGCAAGAGCTGGTATAAAGTGCCCATTTGCTTGGGAAGGAGCTCCTGGACTGCAAACTAAACTTCTAAATCATGGTTCTCTTTGACCTCTGGTGGACCTGGACGTTCTGAATGAAGCAGTCCAGTGCCCCGGTGGAAACAGAGAGTGGTGGAACACATTCTGAGATCAGAATGCTCTGCAAGTTATAAATAGGAGCCTACAGAATGTGCTTCTCAATGGCTGCAGTTATTTTTCTCCATTTAGTTTACCTATTTAAACAACACAATAGATCTTTCTTGTGATTAACAGGGATTTTTCAAAATAATAAAGCTTCCACTTTCAAAAATACTTACTAAGCCAAGCAAAGCTAAGCAAAGCCGATGTTTATCTTAGCTGGGGCTGGAATAGGATTTCAGTATGGATCAGTTTGCTAGTTCCAGTTTCTATATTAATAAAACAACCTAGAGCAAAGTGAAATGACTTGCAATGGACACTGTGAAAGTTAATGGCCGAATTGGAATTTCACTAAATGCTCAGTCTGGTCATTTTGTCTCTTTCTAATATTTCCATGCAGCTGATCACACAAGAGAATTACACATCTCTTCTTTGTGATGGGCTCACTGAAAGGAATTAAGAATGGCAACAGGTGTTCAGATGAATTAAGATCTCAAAGGTAGCGACACAGATAGGAAAAACTGCAAAGCACTGATTACATTAATTGTGATCAGTTAGGGAAAACTCTCTCCTCTGAGCAGAAAGGTTGTGCCTCATGAACTTGCCTCAGGTGCTCAGCAGAACCTTGAGGGTCCAAAGCTAACTGGAAGAGTCAAAACAGCCAAACTAGACCAGCAGCAGACATTGGAAGGGCTCCCCCACCTCAAACCACAAATCTGTTTCCCTGAGAATGCCTGAAATTAGAGGTCTGGGAGTGGGAATAAGCCCACAGCAAAGCTCTGCTCCCTTCCAGAAGGCTCTCCTCCTGCTCTGGCTGTGCCTAGGCAAAGGGAATGCTCACACCTTGGCATTCATACTGTGATGTGTCTTTACCATTTGCCTGAGCACCCCAAGCCAGCACGGAGCAGCCACAGGCACCAGCAACCTTCCAAAGGGCAGGTCCCTCCTGGGCAGGCTCAGGTTCCATCAGACTTTAAATCACCAGCCATGAACAGCTGAAAGGCCACATAAATAAAGAAGAACTTCAAAATTTTCTGATAGTTGCTGAACTTCTTGTAAAAAAAGTCAACAAAGACGAATGAAGCTGATGCTAAATGTTTGAGATTTATGGTTTACAGGATGACCTTCCTTTGAAACGGTGTCAGTGTCATTCCCCTTGCTGGTTGAGTGCACACAGAGACACACACTGTCTCTGCAGCAATCCTCAACCATTTCTTTCTGGTTTCACTTTTTCTCCACCCTGATTTATAAGGATGTGTCCTGTCCTCGTGTCTCAGGGAACACACTGGACTTTTCAGTAAATATACACAATGCAGTTCCTTTTTCCCAAGAGCCAAAAGGAAAAGGCACCTCCGGACAAGATAAACAACCCACCCACCCATACCCTCAAGCAAACACATCAGGGAAGAGATGACCAGCTCTGTTCTGTGCCCTGAAGGTTTCCAGCCTGGTGTCCCCTGCAGTGGAGAGCTCTATCAGTGAGTGTCCTGCCATGGGCCACCCCAGGCAGGGTCTGGACTCTCAGACCCAGCAGTATGTCATGCCTGGCTCCTCCTTTACCCCCTCACCAGAGAGACAGACAATTTCCACCAGGGCAGTATAGTGCCCAGGGAGCCAGGCATTACAAACTGCTCTCCATGACCTGCAGGAGTATCAAGTGATTTCTATGGCTGATGGCTGAAATGTCTTTTAGACTAATAGCGTGGCATGGTTTTGATTTAAAAGAAAAAAATATCCATTGACCTAGGGACCTTGAAACTTGTCAAATTTGTCTTACAACCTGACCCCAAGACCATTAAAGTCAGTTTAAAGTCCCCCTTTGATTCCATCGAACTCTAGATTGGCCCTTGGCATATGTTTCAATTAACCTTTGCCAGGTTCCATGTTGGTAATGAAATCTAAATTCAAGTTAGTTTTGTGCAGCTCCCATTTCTATAACAAATGCTCTTCACCACCTTGTTTCCAACAAAGAGATGTTCTCAGGCCCTACAGACCAAGTACAGCCTTAGATATGAGAAAAATCAGTGGCCACATGGGATCTGTGTTTAGAAGGATGCCACAGCAATGTCACAAACAAGGTGGTTATTTATCAGAAGGTCCCAAAAGCACTTTTCACCTCAACCTGCTTATCCCTTTACCTCTGTAGAGGAACAATCCTGTTACTGGGGAGCAGCACTGGGCTCACTGACTTGGTTACCTGAGGAGAGAGGAAAGAATTGCATTGAAGTAAGAAATGCCTCTAAGGCAAAAAACCAAGCAATGAGCCACTCATCCAGGCTCAGACAGAGAAACAAGAGAACACAGGAAAACCAGGTGCCACCAGTCAAGTGGTAGAAAACTGTCTGCATGGCAGCTCTTGAGCTGCACAAAATGTGAGGTCATTCACACCAGCACAGACCTCTCTCATCTTCCAGAGGATGCAGAGATCTCAAATTATCCCACATTTGCCACCTTGCAAATCATCAGGGACAGTTGCCATGGATCAGCAGACACCTGATAACTTGTTACCCAGCACTGAGTTCTTCATGTGTTCAAACTCGTGATCTCCCTTGAGACTGAAAGGTGCTCTGCA
The DNA here is from genome assembly GCA_009812075.1 of Sialia sialis. Lineage (NCBI taxonomy): Eukaryota > Metazoa > Chordata > Aves > Passeriformes > Turdidae > Sialia > Sialia sialis. Next base: position 24,886,344 of record VRYO01001681.1, on the reverse strand, counting down.
GTGTTTTGGAGTGTGCCAGGCTTCACTCAAATGCTGTTTACCTCTCTTTGATGCCCCTTTATTGCTATTTATTTCTAAGAATACCTTCAAAATTGCAGTTCATGCTATTTTTTTATTAACTGGAATTTCTTGTTATTCATCTGCGGAGCGGAGTGATTATTTCAGAATACCCTCAGTGCTTGCCCCTCTCCTCACTGCAGCTTAAGGACTTTCATTTTGGAGGTTGCTTTTTCTGGAATGGCTGTGTTTGGTGGTACCTCTGAGTGGGAATAAATTACTTCCAGATGGGCTGTGAAAACTGGTCCTTCAAAACACCAATATTAATCAGGCTCCAGCACTTATCTTTTGTATTGTGGCTGCTTGTCTCCCTCATCCCACCAGAACCAAGAGAGCTTAAATTAGCTTTCAAGGACACAAGTCCTACATCATTTTCACTTCCATTCAATTTTGTTTACTTTCTGAACAGTCTAGGCTCAATAGTACCCTGGTAGTCCCATCCAGTGCATACTCAAGATCAGTCTGCAGAGCACATCTTCTGATGATAACTTGGATTTTCAATTTGTCATCCACAAAGGGCCATGATATGAAAGTGGTAACAAGCTTTGGTGCCTTCTAGAACAAAACCTTGCACAGGCAGAAGCCATGGGATGTGCTGGAGCAGAAGGGCAGGCTGGATAGCACATAGCATGTGGGAGACCTGGAGAAATGGACTTGGAGCAAATCTAGCTTCCACAGCCATCAACAGCAGTGTCAGGTCCTTGGGGTGTGTTCTGCCAAGGAACCTGATGATGATGATGATGATGATGATGATGATAATGCTCAGATGCTGCTATCACAGAGGAGTTTTCTGAGGGCTGGAACAGTGTGGCACTCCAGTTGCCACTGTCACTCTTCTGCTTTTGAGTGCCATTTCAGTCCTGTGTGCCACGTTCAGTGTGGGTTTCCACAGAAGTAATTGTACATGCTAATAGTAAATGCTTCATGATCTGCAGAAGGATGACTGAACACACTGAAATCCCTTGCTGAGGTGCAGTTTGGGTGCCTTTCTTTACCTTTGGAATCTTTCTTTACCTGGCAGTCAACTAGTAAATTAGCACAGATATCAGCTGAACAAAAATTCCGTTCACTCAGGTTTTGAGGCCCTACTTCTTGAGGAGTGCGACAAAAGTGGACTAAAAAGCCATCTTAGCTAGTAACACACTGCAAAAGATGGCTTCAAGAAAAATGCTGTATTCTTTACAAACCCCAAGATAATTGTGTTTTGTTAAAGAACTCCTTTCAAGAAAAAAAATTGGCTTGATATAAAGTAAATCCTTATGTCTGAGTCTGGGTGGTTAAAATAACAGCAACAAAACCCCTATGAAGCAAGAATTGAACTAAAAGGACAAGCAAGAGCAAAGGGTAAAAGCAAATGCAAAACATACAGAGCCTTGGAAAGTACAAGAAAGCAGAAAAAGCCTATAAATACTTATGTCAATAAAACAAGTCACTGGTCCTCATTTAATTAGCAATTTTTATTAACAGTGGTTTGTTGACTTGTGCAGTGTTTACCTAAGGCCCACATAAAAAGCATTACAATCAGGAGATAGTGGCATTTTAATCCCCCTATTCCCAGAGTGGAAATGAAAGTGCTAAACTGGTCATTTGTGTGCATCAATAGATCAGGGGCAGAGAGATCACCAATCTTTGTATTTTCCTTGGGAGTCAGGATGCAGGGGGGTATAGCCATGGGCCCAGCTGAGCTGCAGCCTGCAGAGAGGCAAGAGGTAAAATAGCTTTGGCAGATGCCATTTCATCTGTTGCACATGGATTCATATGACCACAGCCAGCAAAACAACTGCTGGTTCCCAGATCCATCTCTTCCTGCTGTAAGTGTAGCAGGATACAAGCCCTAGGTTACATACTTTATTTCCGATCTTTGAACTCAAAAGCCATTAATTATTAATATAAACTTGAATCTATGCCTAAAATGTAGAATTCCATTCCAGCAAAGAAAATCTGCTGGAGGTTTTGGGCTGGAGATAAGGGGCCAGGATGCCCCTGATGCCCCAGGATAAGGGGCACCTCATTTGGTTTATCTACCACTGTAGAGTACTAGAGTGATTCTCCTCACTCTCTCTGTTGGCAAAATAAGTCCGTGATGGTCCATGATAATTTATTTCAACAGGTCCCTTCTAGAATTCAGAAAACATTGCTCTCTGCCCTGTTTCTGCTTCCCTCAATCTGAGGTCAGGCAGGGTGCGAGCCACATCCAGAACTGTCTTTAAAGGTCAAAAAAGAGTGTTAGATGAGGCTGCTCAGGGTGACCCAGGGGATCAGTGCACTGCTGGGGATTGCTGCTCCCTCTCCACTCCCGCTAAGGGCATTGTGCCTGCCCAGAAAGGTCTGTGCTACAGGGCAGGGTCTGGTGACAGGGAGCTTGTGACACTGGCTGTGGGCGCAGGGATGCTTCCCCTCCACCCCACCCTGTCCCAGGTGAGCTGTGCAGGGAAGGTCGGCCAAGGCCACGTGTCTGGATGGTGTGGGAAGTGACCAGGACATGGTTTGCAGTCCTGGCCTGCACCCAGCACGGATCATCCCCATTGCTGCGTGGACTGGAGGAGTTTGTGCAGTGGGGTGGCAGGAATGCAGCCTGTCTGGGTTACAGTACCTGCAACCCCTAATTAGTCAGATACTTCCAAGTCAGACGCTGGTGACTAAATGGGTGTGGACTGAGCTCCTCTTCCTGGTGAATCGGCTGGGCTCCAAGGGCTGGCGTGTGTCTGGGATGGGCTAAGGCAGCCAGTTCCTGCCTGGTGTGGGACAGCTCACTGACAGCTCTGCTGGCACGTCACAGGGGCTCTTGTGCCTGCCACATGCCACCTCTGCTCCTGTCACCCTCAGCATGCCGAGGTCAGCCTGTCCAGACAAATCCACCGAAGCGTCCCTTGGCATCTGCTGGGGCCACTGGTGGCTCCTGGCTTTGCCCCAGGCCCTGGGATCCATGGCTCTGGAGCCACCAGCACAGCTGTGCCTTCAGCCAGCCTTCAAAGGGCACCCCATGGCTGATGCTGACATCTTTCCACTACCTCAAATAACACAGCTCTCACACTTCAGCCCGCTGCAGGAGGCAATGAAAACATCACTTTTTTTCCATCTTACGGTTTCCTCAAGAATGAAGGAGACTGAGCTGTCCCGGGTGCAGAAGCCAGTGTCAGAATTTCTGGCTTGCTGCTGGGGCTGGGCTGGGTGTGAGGCATACCTGGTGGCTGATGGCATTAGTGACCTTTACCTCCAGGAGCAGGGACAGGAGGGATAACTCAGAAGTGACCATAAATATAATGGGAGACTTGCAATCACATAATTATCTGTCCAATCCATCCATCTGTTGTACACACACTATTGATTATACACACACACATAATATATATCTGCAGTACGTATATATATTTATGAAATGCTTGACAAATCATCCACATATTGGAAGGTTGTCACAGCTGCTCAGGCTGCCATTTCCATTACAGCTATTCTTTTCCAGCATGCCTAACTTTCTTCAACGCGGCACTTTTGTGCTGGCATTTAAACGTTGTGTTTCAGCAGAGTCTGAAAGGAACAATAGGAACAGACCTCATCTGACCACTTTTACATTCAGTAAAAAATGAAAAATTACTTTTCCCACGTTTTTGTGGTAATAACAAACTCCTGTGCTCTGTCTGACTGATGATGAGACAATTTACCTGGGAGGCATTGTGATTCTGTCAGCAAAATAAAACAAGAAAGTTCTGTAAGTATCCCTGGTCCTTGCTGCCTCAGGGGAAAGGAAAAGGGAAAAAAAACAAATAAGACTGTTTCCTTCCAAGGGAAGGAAAGAAAATGTATGCGAAAGAAAAAACCTTTATACCTGAGTTTATTAGCACTATTTGTAAATATTATCCAAGCTGAAGCCTTTTCCTTCCTTCTTTTCAATAAGAAAAAAATGTGGGGAGGGATTTTGTCTCATTCCATGGGAAAACTTGAGCTGCTTGAATGTAGGTGGGGATGCCACTGCCCTGCTAACTCCCTGCAGCAATGCAGCATTGCCAGACAAAATGTGAGGGGTGTGAAGGCAGGGTGACACTAAAAGCTGAAAGTTTGAGACAGCTCGGTTTCAAAAGATTCAGTATATAAAAGGAAATAAGCATTGATTTGGATGATGTTTCTTTTCTGTTACCAACACCAACAGAAATATGTGGAAGTAGGAGTGCAAAGAGTGCCTCTACCTCAGTGTGTGAGCTGGGCTGCTCTGTGTCCTGCCATGTGCGGGAGCTCAGAGGGATGCTCAGGCAGGCTGCCTGCTCTGGAGAGCTTTAGGTCCAAAAGGTGTGCATGGGAAAGAACTGCAGGTGTGCCTGTGGCCAAGAGAACATTGTCTTAGAGCCTTAATTCTCACATTTTCCTCTCCTGTAGCCAAAAGCCAGATATGCCAGGACAATAGCAGCAAGGCAGGAGATGTTGAGCCAAAGTTTGCTGAGGCTGAGCAAGTATTTCTAACTTTGGGATCACTGTGCAATCCTCCCTGTGCAGCTGTGGCCAGATGCTGATGGAGACAAGACAGTGGGTTAGAAAAGAACAGAATTGAATGGTTTATTTCAATTGGAAGGGACCTGCAATGATCATCTGGCCCAACTGCCTGACCAATTCAGACGGATCTCTAATCTGACTGACACAACAGGTCTTATTTTCTGACATGTCATCTGTCAAATCTAGTCCCTCTCTGTTTAGGTTTATTACAGTATACAAGGTGCCTGCCCAGTCCTTTTTAAACTGCATTGGAAAGGTGTGAAATTTCCCAAACTCCTCTGGGAAAAACAAGGGGGTGTTACTGCTGCTGCCTCCTGTACCAGGCTGTGCCTCCATGGCTGAGCTGGTGTTGGGATCAGGAGGCTGCTCTTCACATGAGGCTGCAGATGCCAGGGAAGAGGAGATCTGGGGGCTCTGGAGGCAGCATGGTATCAGTGTAGAAGGTATGTGAGAGCTGAGGGTGCATAGATAGTGAATTCAGACTTTGCTGGTGATAGCAAGATGCTGAAGGATTGCCCTGATAAGAAAGATGTTCTGTAAGCAGGAACAGACTGGATTCTTCTTTTCCTAATAATTGGGCTTTCCTGGCTTGAGCATAGATGTCAATCTTTCTGCGTGTAAATTAGTCTTAGGTGGTGATTCACACCTACCAAAGGTCCCGTGCTGAAGCAGTGCGGCCAAGGTGCAGTGATCACACATCTCAGAGGGCGGATGGGATGGAGGAGCTGCCTGGTCCTGGCGCTGGGATGGGCTGGAATAGCAGGGAGGCGGCTCAGCAGGGTCCCAGCAGGGCTCTGCCCCTCCTGTGAATCACTGCAGCTAGAGGTGTCTGCCCGAAAAGCTGGCACTGCCTGTGTGTCTCTGGCGTAAAAACAGCATCTCTTCATGCCACTGGACTACCAAAGGGTGATCAGTTAGCCCTGCAGTCCAGGCAGCACACACGGGCAGCTCCTGCGGGCTCCGTCCCTGGGGATGGAGCAGGGAGAGCCGGGGCTGAGACAGATCCCGATCATGCAGAGGCCCGATGCCAGCAGCCCCCCCTCGCTGCCTGTGGGATTTGGGAGTGCCCAGCAGCTTGTCTGGCATGCCCCGGTGCCGGCCACGTCCGTAATCCCGGGGCAGGAGCCGTGCTTGAAGCGCATGTGAACCGTAAATCCCCGCTCCTGGAGCGGAGGGCATTCCCGCTGGCACGCCCGCCGCGGCGGCTCAGCCCGCTCCCCGGCACTGCCGCCCGCAGCAGCCGGCTCATTTAAATTGCTTTATAAATGGGCCAAACAGCTCTGGCTCCAGCCTTCATCTGAGTAATAAATACACAATAAAGCAGCCTCAGTGGCTGAGGGAGGCCAAACAATCAACACTTCCAAAACGGGGAGGATGCTCTTACTGAAAAGAGGTCGTCTTTTGTAATGTTTTAGCCCTTTTCTGCCCCTTTTAAGGATTTCTCCCGGAGGAGATGGAGTAGAGGCTATGTTTAGCCAGCTGTATGCCCAGATGGTCACAACACTTATGAACAACATCCCCTAGAATAATTGTATTAAGTCTTCTTTGGATTTTATACTCTTGGGGTTTGGGTTTTTTATTTAAAAAAAAAAATAAAAAAATCTGTAGAATTAACAGTTTGGCACTTCTGCATTTGATTACTGTATTAAGAAACCAGCCAGTGCCTGACAGGTTTTTGTAACCCTCCAAACACAAGACATCACACAGAGCTATGACTTCTTAATGAAAAGCTGGAAAGTGTAAAACTGAGGCTGAGGTAGGATGTGCTGATGTGCCAGAAAGGACATTTGAACCCTGCTATACCAGTGTGCCCACGTGGATTTAACTCCATGCTCCCCAGCCAGGTGAGGAGCTCTTCTCACACGGAAGAGTTCCCATCCTCCTGTTAAGCAGCACATGGGAATGAACGTGTCCTCTATTTGGCTTGCAAATTTTACATCACCTATTGCGTTTCCACTCACTTCTTTCTTTGGGGAGAGAGAAAAGAAAGCAACCAGAGAAAAGAAAGCAACAAACAAGAGAGATCAATGAACCATGGCAGAGCACTCTGCTGCACACACACCTCGCACCCGCCTTGGGAGAAGGCAGGGAAGGGTGGGGGGAATGAGCGGATTAATGAAGGCAAAGCCACACAGTTCTGTTAAGAAACGTGCTCAGATGAGAGTGATGGTGGGAGCTGGATAAAAACTTTCCAGGGAGACCATTTGGAAGGGTATGTAAGTTTTAAAAGCTGACATGCACTTTCCTGGTGCATCCCAGAGGATCACAAAGTGCTTGGCAAGAAACAGCACTGCCCTCCTGTAAGCAAACTCCTGTCTGATGCCACACATTTTACAGACAGGGACCCTGACACACAGAAAGGTTATTGCAAGGAGAAATTAACTTCCATTAGGGAAAGATAGATAATACCTGTGATTGCAGAGATCTAACCATCATGGTCAGGAGGCCCTTGCTAAAAAACTTACATTTCTATTTATTTTTGCAGTGTTGGAAATGCCATGAATAGAGACAAAAAAAGGATCTGCAAAACATCCAACCCACACTAGGATCACCAATACTTCTCTGTAACCCCTCGGAAAATGCAGTCAATGACCTGCAGCCACAAGTGTTATATTCAGTAAAAAGCAGCTGAAAAGGGCATGACTGATGGTCTGGGTCCTTGTGATAGCAGGGAATGTACAAAATTGCTAAAACAGATGTGAACACTGCCTGTTGCTCCAGTGAGATCTTGGATACCAAAGATGTCCTGCATGTAGTGCATGGGAAATTAAATCTGTGCTTCCCTGAAGCCATAGCAGCCTACAAAACATCACACCACAGGCAAAACCAGCTGTTCCTGGCCCAGGAGACCCCAGCAAAAAACAGCTGTCTAGTGTCAGAGGAACAGGAGCACTGCTCTCTGCCTCATATTTGGTAGTTGGTCTCTGACAAGTGGTTGCTGCAGGGCTGCCCAGGCCTGGTGTGAGTGTCCCCCAGTCCCCAGAGGCTGCTCTGGAAGCTGGGAACAAGACTGCAGCAGTAACCTGTCAATCCCTGCCATGGTCCTTGTTCAGGTACTCTGGGGGAGTTTGGCAGATGTGGTTCCTGCACAGCCACTCCATTCCTCAAGAGCCTGGTGGAATGGCTTTGCTGCCCCTCTCTGTTTCTGCACCACTGCAGGCAGCTGCAGCAAACTCCAGAAATGAGGCTACTGCCATTATCCTCCCACCACACACAGGATTCCTGTCTCTAAAACAGAGCAGGAATGAGATTAGCATCTTCTCCCTCCCTTGCTATGCCAGCTTTTGACAGACAGAGGGATGGGGGAGTAGAAAATGGGGTAAAGATAGAGCTGTGTGTTTTGATAGGAATTGTCATTGCCCTGATAGCAATGAGGTTATGTGGGGACATGGTGGCTCTGACTTGCTGCATGCCACTGGCTGGAAGAAAGACTGGCAGAGGAGCTCTACATGGAGTGAAGGGGCTTTTCCTTAGCACAGACAATGGAGTGCAGGGGGATAACAAACCTCTGCCTCTGCTGGCACCATAAACCTGTAATACACTAACCCCTACAGACTCAGGTCACGTTATTCATCCTCCTGAATCCCACAGCCCACAGGACCAGGCACAAACTGTAGGCCTGTTTAATGTGTCATTCAGGGATGAACCAGGTAGCTTTTACTTGTCTTTTAGAAGACACATATTTTCGTTGTATATGCTCCAAGTAGAGGCTAAAGATCCAGAAACTATGGCTGTGGAGTTTTGGAGTTCCCTCTCATCAGTTTGGTTAATTGCTCGTTTCATTTACTAGCTGGGTTTTAACTTTCCTATGGATCACTTGGCTCTTGAAATTCCGTAAGTACAGAAAGTCAGCAAATTTTGGGAAGTGCTCTCTGGAGGAAAGTCCTGGAACTCTTACAACAGGCATAATTTTCATTTGTGCAGGTTTAGTGCTCTCACAGAATAAATAAGCATTAACTATCCCACAACTGTGCCAAAATGCAGTTGGTTTGTAGCCTGCTGTGTGCTGCACCAGAAGCCTGAGCACTTTACCTTGCAGGCTAAATGCCTCTGTGAACAGAAATTGTGATCATTACTCAGGAGATACTTTCCAGATGAAACCTCACTCAAAACCAGCTATGCCTGGATTTAATACCCGTAATACCAAGACAATGGTATTTGCATTTAAGGAAACTCATATGGGAGAAAGGTGTTTTTTTAACAAACCCCTCTAGCCACTGGGTGCCACTAGTGACTTGTTGGGTTGAGGAAAGAGCAGTTATCCTGAAACTTTAGGGAAGCAACCCACACATAAATCCTCACAATACATTAGTACATAGGAAGTTGACCTTCAACTTATTCAATTTACTTAAAAAGCATCCGCCCTGCATGTCTCTGATTTCCCTCTGTTGTAACTCCCAGTGGCTGTATTTCAGTGCCAGGGTATCATTCAGAGGCTGTGTAACCAGCTCTTGGAAAGCCTGATGAAGCAAGCAAGGCACTCAAGCTTACACTTACGTTTATGACAACTGAGCGGCACCTTTGCAATCAGTGAAACTGCTCACGTGCTCACAGACAAGCACATATTGACTGGATTAGTGCATGAAGTGACTGGAACTGAAGGCACGCTCAGTAAAGAAGCCCAGTGAGCTACTGCTTTTTCTGCTGGTTATCCTCCCCAAATTCATCCTTTGCAATGCAGACACAATTCCAGACCCTCATATAAAATACATATAATGACTGCTATTAATTCTTAGCAGGGGACAGGATCAGACCCCTGGGTTTAATGGTCTGCTTTTCATCTCTGTAATCCTCATCCCATCTCTTATTCCGCTTTTCACTTCAAAATTATTTTGCCTACATCCCCCTCCTCCAATCTTACTGTTCTGATGTTCCCTGCCACAGTTTCTCCAAAGGCAGGATGGTGAGGCAGTTTATCTGCAACAGTCCATTTCCACAAATAGGCACATATAGATGGAAATATGTACGTGAGTTTATTCTACACCTGAATACATACAGAGCAAAATAAACACCTGGAATCTACTTGAACACTTTACCTACAGAGAGATCTCCACTGTTTTATTATCTGACTTAAACAGAGTGATACAAATTCTGTGTAGGGACAAGTCTTAACGAGCCAGTAATTTGCACATGTACATGAAACCCCTACAAACCAGATTGAAATAGAAAGTGGGGCCTCGAATAAGAAATCCAACAGATGAACAAGTTGCTGGAGGACAATGAGCAATGTCAGCTACCTCAGGGCAACAGCCCTAAGCCAGTGAACGTACCCAACGTCTGTGCCAGTCCTGCTTCTCACATCTCCAGTGTGAGCGCAGGCACACAAGCACTGCACGGCACTGGCTGATGGGCTCTAGATCCACAGGCTGGTGTATCTCACAATGAGAGTGACCACAGACCTCAGTTCACCCTCTTCTTTCTTTCCTCCAGTTCCAGGGCTATCTGAAGTCCACTGCTGGCTCTGCTCACCCTCTCTGTGGTCGCCCTCCCCTCGCTGCTGCTGCCGCAGCCGCAGGGGCTGGCTGCTCCCACGCTCCCATTTGTATGTCACTCACGCGTCTCTCCCCACTTAGAGCTGTCTTCTGCTTCCTGCTGCCAAGAACCGTCTCTATTTGAGACTCCATTTCAAACCCATGATTACCAGGAGCCTTCCTCTCATCTCATCTCTCTTCAGCTCTTTCTTACTCTTCGCTACTTCATCTGCATTTTATTTTGGTCTGCGAGCGCGTGCTCTGGGGCAGGGAAGCCCCACACTCACTGCATTGCAGGAATGATGTGACAGCGTGATCCTCACTGTGCAGAAGTGACCTGGAAAAAGAGGCACCTCATCACGGGAAGGCAGAAAGGACAGTGTTGTGACGAATTTTTAACTATTATCCCTGACTCCGTGATTGGGAATACTCCCCTGCCTTCTTCCTTCTGGATCAAGAGTATGGGAGAAGAGGAGCAGAAGTGTCGCACAGCTGCCTCAAGTCTCAGCTGATCTCCTGAGCTCCTCTGGGCCACCTTCTAGCATGGGCTGGGGACAGGGCTGGCAGCAGTTGGGTGTGTCAGGCTGCAGAGAAGCACGCTGACGGGAAGCTGTGGGTGCAGACAGGCTGCACAACAGAGTGAAAATGTTCCAACCAGAGTTTCATTTTCCAGAAGCTGTACTGGGTAAATAGGGCCAGGACACAGACGGATAATGTGCATTGCTAAGGTCAAGTTCATGGACTGTGTTCAACTGCTCACACTCGCTAGGACTCCCTTTTTAATTAATAAAGATTTTTCTCCTTCAGACATTTTAAAAATTGCTCAGACTGTTCCTTCGAGCTGCAGGTTTCACACGAGAGAAGGGTTGCAAGAAATCACCATTTAATTAAATAAACATCTCTTTGAACGATGACCCTTCTCCAAAGTTGGAACCTCCTTGCCATCATTAGAGCCCCACATAAACTGTAGCAGTTAGCAGTCTGCTTCGGGATTACAGTGTTCGTAGCAAGAGAAATTGCTCCTGAGATCATTTAACCTCCCTGGGGAGATGACAGGAAGGAATTAATCTTCCGCTGCTAATCCGCCCTGTGCTGCTGGATCAAAAATTGGCATCGATGGGGGTGCCTGTGCAGGGGAGCCTCGGTGGCATTTACCATCCGTGAGCGCTCCCTCCCACCTCCTCCTCAGCGCAGCTGAGGAAACAGGGGGCAGCTATTTCAGGAAGTCTACGTAACGTACTATTAAACCATTTGTGCTGGCTGAGAAGGAGATTTGGTTTCTGGCGTTCCCCTCCAGTCCTGGCTGTGTCGGCAAGGTGAACATTACAGAAGGGCTTTTGCTTTAGTCCCAGAAATCAGGTTGCTCGTTGGGTTTGTTGCTACTCGCCATCTATTTTATTTTATATCAATTTGGTTTATATTATTATTGTTATTATATTTGTTAGTGATTCATAGGAATTATTCACCAATACCCAGGTACACCAGGTTTTTATCCCCCAGAGAGCTTTCAGGAAATAAATTTTGCTGGCATGACCCTCTGTCCATGAGACCCTTTGTGTTGGAAGCAGTTCTGCATAGAATGGAAACCTCCATTTTTACTTGTTTTTTTATTTTCCTGGTGAGTAAAATGAGCCCAATAAAATTCAATATGTTTGTGAGCAATCTGTGAGCAGAGAAGGGGTTCAGGTTTACAGAGTTAAGGTGGGGCCAGTGCTGGAACAGGGACAATTCCTTGGGATACAGCACCCAGCCACACAGCAAGAATAGCAAGTAGTGAACGCCCTTAGCAACTGGCTGGTGGAAAAAAATTAATTTGCTAAAGAGCATCGGCATTAAGTCGCCTTGAAGAGTTGTAAATCACAAAGCTGTACAAGGGAAACCTGCTCCTGCATAGTCTGTGAGCAGAGACAGACTATTACTATGGATTCAACTATTCCTAACTAATAAGAACTTAATAGGAGTTCAGAAAATGCTAGGCTCATTCAAATCAAAGACCAAGCTCCTGCTGATGTTGGCAGAGGCAGGATGGGACCCAATGAGCAGATTTTCCACAGTAGAGGACAACATCTTGTTTCTTTCTCCATAGCATTCAGGTTTTCAGCCCAGGACCAGCTGCCCCTGCCAGTCCTTGTTGTCCCACAGCTCCCACCTCAGCAGGGATCCAGCAGGATGCCCAGCTCAGGCCCTGGCACAGAAGGTGCTGTGAGTAGGAAAGCCAAGCTCAGAGCAAGACAAAGCTGCGGTGAGGGCTCTCAGGAAGACTCTCACCAGCTGGGTGGTGTGGGAGCAAAGTCAGACCCTCCTATGGCTAAAACCAGCCCTGACACAGGATCTTTTCTCCCCTGACTGATCCAAACACTTGCAAAAGACAGGTTTTCTTTTCTCTAGCAGCACACCACCAAATGGGATTTGCAACAAGGAGGTGTGAGGGATAACAGCCCATCCCTCATACCCAACAGAGCCTGCAGGCTTCTTTCACTGCTTTTAAGTTTCCTGTGCATTAATCCCCACAATAACACACGATTACCAGAAAAACCTTAGGAAATAGGGGGCAGAGGGATATGGACACATTTCAGAGACAAAGGTATAAAAGGAAGCAAAAAACAATCATAGTGGAAAAACATAGGTCGTTTGCTTTTCCATTTTTCTGTCAAATGGTGATTAGAAGAGAAAATGTTCTTTCTGTATCAGTCAGGAAAGGAAGAAACATGGTCCACTTCTCTCTCAAAAAAAAAAAAAAATCCAGTGAAATAAGAGCGATGCTATTTCTCTAACTCAGGGAAGCAAAGTAGTCTCCAGGAATCTGTGAAGGTTTGTGAAGATGCCCTTGCAATTATTGTGCTGCACACTGAAAAAAGCTGGTTTCCCAAACATATTCAGTGGCACAGATGGCCCCAGTAAGCTGCTTGTCAGTTCTTGGGTATCCCCAGCTACCCAAACCTGCCTCCAGTGTCTCTCACCTGCAGTTTTGAAAAGCTTTCTGAAGATTTGGAGAGTTTCTCTGAAGTTGCTCCCCCATCTCTCTGAAGATCACAATGGGTTGGAAGAGACCTTCAAGATCACGGAGTCCAACCCATGCCCTAAAACCTCAACTAGACCATGGCACCAAGTGCCACATCCAATCTTTTTTTAAACACCTCTGGCCAAACCATTTCAATACTTGATCACCCTTTCTGTAAAAGATTTTCCTAATATCCAGCCTGTATTTCCCTTGGTGCAGCTTGAGACTGTGTCCTCTGGTTCTGTCAGTGCTGCCTGGAGAAAGAGACCAACCCCACCTGACCACAGCCACCTTTCAGGGAGTTGTAGAGAGTGACAAGGTCACCCCTGAGTCTCCTTTTCTCCGGCTGAACATCCCCAGCTCCCTCAGCCATTCCTCACAGGGTTTGTGTTCCAAGCCCCTCCCCAGCCTTGTTGCCTCCTCTGGACGCCCTCAAGCATCTCAACGTCCTTCCTAAATCGAGGGGACAGAACTGGACACAGCACTCAAGGTGTGGCCTCACGGATGCCAAGGGGAGGAGTGACCTCCCTTCTCCTGCTGGTCACATTGTTCCTGATCCAGGCCAGGGGCCATTGGCCTTCTTGGCCACCAGGGCACACTGCTGGCTCATGTCCAGTCAGGACACTGTTCACCAGCACCCCCAGGTCCCTTTCTGCCTGGGCACTGTCCAGCCACACTGTCCCCAGCCTATAACACTGCAGGGGCTTATTGTGGCCAAAATGCAGGACTTGACACTTGGACTTACTAAACCTCATCCCACTGGACTCTGCCCATCCATCCAATTATTCCAGGTTTCTCTGCAGAGCCCTCCTACCTTCCAACACACACTCCCAGCTTAGAGTCTGCAAATTTACTCAAAGACTCAAATTTACTGAAAGACTCAATACCCTCATCCATGTCGTCAATAAAAAGATGGAACAGAACTGACCCAGCACAGACCACTGGGGTGGCATTAATCCTCAGCAGTGCTTGACCTGGTGTGTCTTGCTCTGCCTGTACCCTCCAGATGTTGGTACTGAAGGAAACCAAGGTTCCTTCTGAATAAATCCTTTGATTTCTCTGCTGCACAATAGGAAGCTACAGGTAGGAACTGGGATATAGAGAAATGCACTTGTGGAGCACACAAATATTGATGTTCTTTATTTCTGATATGGGATCACGTGTTCTTGTATTCTAGAACAAATGATTGCTCAAATGACACAAACACAAGTTTCAGCTCACCTGACAAGTATATTTCTAGTTCATCTCTTTCAGCATTTCTGCATTGTGATACCTCTATTTTTGTACAATGAGCATTGTCGTTTACACCAAAAATAATGTTTGGATGTGTTTAGGATAAACCTATTCTGCATTTTGTTTCAAGAAGAGCACATTTGTTTATGCCAAGGCAAGTCTTCTAATTCATGAGCTGGGGTAACAAGCTCTACAAAACTGGAGCACATCACTGAATTTGTGGCATTAGGCACGGACTGGAGCTGCCTGGTCAATCAATTTGCAGCAACGAATGGGGCAGAACTCACAAATGGCAATGTCACCCCTGTGGGTTCTGGCACCACAGTTCAGCAAGTCCCTGTGCCCAGCCACGGTCTGTATCAGTTTTGTGGGTGCTGATGACATGCACCAAGCGCAATGTGGTCTCATCCAATACCATATCACACAAGGAGTCACTCAGGCTAGTGGGTGTAAAAGTCCTTTATTTGACCCGGCCCTTTGACAGTCAATTTGTGTTCCCTGTCTAACACAACATGGTTAAAAACAAACAACCCACTACAAAACATAAGCAGCTGCAGCAGAATATATATTTCATTTTTACATTAAAAACTACTTACAGTGATAGATGACAGTATGGTGCAATCCAGAAACCAGCTGCCTATATTATGCATTATATCAATATTTATTTTAATTCTAAAGAACCATAGTCTGGGGACTTTTACTAAAATAGACACTGCAAATAGTATCCTGGTGGATTATTCTTCCTTCCAAAGTAACTTTACTTGGACGTCTCTGAATTCTGTTTGTCATTTGTTCTTCTCTCAGTTTTTCAGCATGCTGAAAAAAGAAATGATAGAATAAAAATAGAGCTATGTATGTAACTGAGGTGAGAATAATCTTCCCTGGCAATAGAGTGCAATTGGTCTCCAACTGTAATTACTGCCTTTCTCATGCTCTAACAATGGATCTGAAATGGTGTTTTGGGGATACAGGGCTTTCCTTCACAGAAACATTGCTGTGTTAGGTGGCTGTGCTTCTCTCCTGCCCCCCTTAAACCTTTCCCAGCAGCAGTGACAAACTGCCTAAGCAATACCACACACGTGCAGCACGTTGTGCTGTGCAGAAGGAATCACCTCAGCACAGAGGCTCTGCCAGTGCTGCCAATGGTGCAAACTCTGCTGGGAGCAAAGGGAGCCAGGGCTGGGCAGGGGGAGCAGCCAGAGCCCCCTGTGCTGGAAATGCACAGGAGCTTGTGCACAGGAGCTTGTGCTGCCTCTGGAGTGTCCCGGGGTAGCAGTTCCTTGAGGCCAGACAAGGACTTGACATTCAGAAGCCTCAAAGACCATAAATAAGGACATTTTGATGTATCACCCAACTATAAGATTTTTCTGCTGCTCTTCCCTTGCAGAGCCAGAGGTGAAGTAGCATAGAAAACACAATTCAGGAGTTATCAAAAAGGAATACAGACAATTTTCGCTCCTTGAAAATGTGTTTATGTTTTTGTGTCATCTCCACTGCATAATTGCTCTTTTTGGTGGGCAGCATGACTAAAATGTAGCATTCATGTCTATTAGAAATTGGAAACAGTGAGCTATTTCTTTGGTGCAGCCCTGTTTATTTGCAAGCAATTGGGATGTAGAATGCAGGAGAAATCAAACAAGAAGAAACAATTTCTTTTCCTCCAGTTTCAACTTTGTTTCTGGAAGCACTTTAACCCCAGAACTCTTTCTCTGAGCATTTTCTCAGTCCTGCTACGAGTGATGCTATGATTACTGCTTGCTTGCTGACTTTCCTGAAGCTGTTCATGTAGTTTCTCTAACTTATCATACATACAAGTATCCTCTTCTACTCATTATCATAGCTACCTGTTTCAGTTTAATAATTCTCTTAAGTGAAAGATGGTGGTTGTACACCTCATTTCCCATATAACTTTATTAGCCAGGTTAATGATGATATTAAAAAACCCAGCACTTTGTTGAGGATATTCTAATCAATGATCATTCCTCTTTTATTGCTGTTACTGCAATGATCCAGAATCAGACAATCATAAAATCACAGATTCACAGAATGGGTCAGATGGAAGGGACCTCAGTGGGTCATCTGGTCCCACCTCCCTGCTCAAGCAGGGTCA
>VRYO01001681.1:24847818-24861443 GCA_009812075.1 Sialia sialis | reverse complement strand
AATTTTTTTCTTTTTGCTTGGTTGGTTGCTGGTTTGGTTTTTTTTTCCCCTCTGGTTTTGTCTGCTCTGCGCTGCAAAGGGGATTTTGGGCTGTAGAACCCAAAACCGGGAACCGTGACTAATTTAGGGGTGTATTTCTTCAGTGCATTCATTTTAAGACAGTAAAACATAAAAGATGGAGTGGGGGAGGCTGTGAAAGGGAGAGAAAGGCGGGAACGCGGTGCTGTGGCTCTGGGGAAGTTTGAGAGCCCCCGGTACACGTACGGTGTGTCGATGTGTCGGTGTGCGGGGCTGGGGGCCCGGGGGGGACAGGCAGCCGGTAACGAGCAGATTGCCGTATGATTTAGAGCGATGATGAGGTTTATCATTTGAACACTGATGAATTCAGGGAACATGAGAGCTGCAATTGACATTCCTAAAAACAATTAAATCGGTGGGGAGTGCTGCTGGAAAATCGATACGGTCCAATGTAATACGGTTTGACTATAAACAGATTCCTCCCGTAGTAATAAACCACGAAGTGAGTGTGAAGTACCGCGATTCCCTGGCTGAAAGGAGGTCTTCTCCCTTCAGCATCTCAAAACACATCCCCCCTCGCCCTCGGCAATGCTCCCCGGCTCCCGCCGTGCGTCCTGGTGAGCCGGGGCGACGGTACCAAATACCTTGGGGAAATTCTCCAGCAGCAAACGTTCATAACCCCGAGGGGAGGTCGGGGGAGGTATTTAAATAGCTTCCCGAGTAAGTAGCGAGCGCCTTTGGTCTTGGACGAAAATAAACTGGGAGTTAAGCTTTAAATATCCAGGCTTGATTTAAGAGCACGATGCATTCGGCTGAGTGCGCTCTCGGGGTGGCCCCCCCAGAGGAGGCCAAGGAAAGGAAGGGGAAAGGGAACTATGAGGGAAGGGAGGGAAAAGAGGAAGAATGAGGGATGGAAGGGAAAGGAGGCCTCCAGGCCCCGCTCTGGCTGTGCCGCCCCCGCTGCTCGCCGCTGAGCGCAGAGGCGACGTTTCCTGCGTCCCCTCGGTCGGATTTGGGGGGTGTGGGGGAACCTCGCCGGCGCCACGGCCTCGCACCGCGTGGAGGCTTCCAACAGAGGGCGAGGGAAGCCCGGCTGGGCTGCGAGTCCGCGCGGGCACCGGGATCGACACGGGGACCCAGGGACAGCTCGGCACCCCGGGACCCCCCCACGCCACTGGCAGCTCCCACTGGAGAGAGGCTGCG
This sequence comes from Sialia sialis, assembly GCA_009812075.1. Lineage (NCBI taxonomy): Eukaryota > Metazoa > Chordata > Aves > Passeriformes > Turdidae > Sialia > Sialia sialis. The sequence goes on along the minus strand of VRYO01001681.1, from coordinate 24,860,222 downwards.
GGGAAGGAAAGGGGAAACCGGCGCCAGGCAAACCCCGGGGGCGTTTGCGGAGCTGGCTTTCATTTCGGCTTTGGCTGGCGAGCGGAGCCCTCGGGGCCGCCGAACCCCGCCGTGCCCGCGGCTTGGCACGGGCAGGCAGCGCCGGCTGCCAGCGGGCTGCGATCGTGCGGTTTGCAAAGCGGCGGCTGCCCGCGGGCGGGAGCCGGGCCGTGGCCAAGCCCCGCAGGGGACGCCTGGCACAGCCCGGGGGCCACCGCAGTGCGCCGGGCGGGGGCGGAAAGCGCTCGCTTCCCCCGGGAGCGCCGCGCTCCGCCGGCTGCGAGGGAAACAGGATCCCGCTGCCGTGCGCTGCACGGGAGCCTGTTCCTGGCAGCCGCCGGCTTCCCGGTGCCTCTAAGGAAGAGGATACAAGTTGAATGTTGTTTGTGAGGCCGGGACAAAATATCCAGGGCTGACGGGGATGGGGGGGAGGGAGGAGGGATTGTGTTCGTCCGCCCGTGATGAATAATCCGGGCCGGCCTCCCGGCTGTGGCGGCCAAATCGCTCTTGGATCTGCCAAGAGATCAGCCGCTACCTCTGCCCGCGCCTCGGGCGCCGTTGGCCTTTCCCCGGCTGGCTCTGGCAGCACGCACATCGCGGCCGCCGAGCGCACGGCTTTGCCTCCGCCGGGGCCCGGGCCGCAGCCTCAGCATCCGCCTGGGACAGAGGATGGGGGACGGGCGTGTAAAGCGTGGCAGCGACGTTTGGAGAGGTGGGGGGGCGGGGGTTCCCCGGTCTGGGGATGCCCGGCAGCAGGTGGAGGCTGCGCCGCTGCCCCGCGCAGCCCGGGGCGGGGGCACTGAGGGGAGCGGAGCCCCGGGCTGCGCGGAGCGGGACCTGCTGACCTTTCCTCCCCCCGCCCGCCCGGCCGTCTGGTGGGAACAAACACAAGCTGTTCCGGACCGGGGCCGCGCAGCTGGCCCGGCGGTGGCGGCGGAGCGCTGCCAAAGAGGCCGCAGGGAAGGTCCTCGGGTTTCCCGCAAGCGCACACATGCGGCCGCCCGGGCGCGGCGCTGGGAGCGGTCCCAGCGGCCGTGAGCGGCGGAGGCCCCGCGTGTGTGTGCGGAGATGGGGGGACGGGCGTGTGTGGGTGGGGACGTGCCCGGAGAGCAGCCGGGGACGGCGGGCGGTCCGCGTGTGTGGAAGTCTGAGGCGGCGAGTGCCTGCGAGACGATGTGCGTGGGGAGCGGGAGCGCGCTGCGGGGGAGGCAGCGCGCGTGTCCCTGCGTGGGAAACCCTGCGCTTGTGCGATCGCGTGTGCGGGTCAGCGTGAGTGTGTGTGCGGCTGTGTGACAGCCCGGGTGTGAGAAAGGGAACGTGAGAGGTGATCGGCGTGTGTCCCAGCTGAGAGAAGCAGCGAATGCGCGAGAGCTGCCGTGCTTCCCTGGGAGGATGCAGTGCCCGTGCGATAGGGACAGCGAGTGTGCGTGGGAATAAGTGTGCGTGTGACACGGAACGTGAGTGTGGCACGGAACGTGTGCGTGACACGGCACGATCGAGAAGCGGCAGCGTGTGTGCCACACGGAGCGTGTGCGTGACACGGTGTACGAGAGGCGGCGTGCCCGTGTGACTCAGCGTGCGACCGTGTGAGTGCACGCGTGGGCGAGAGCAGCCGAGCCGCTCGGGGGGCGGACGCGCTTCGGGGCCGAGGAAGCCGGGCAGAAACTGTGCCCCGCTGCAGCGCTGGCGCCCTGCCCGCACCCTGCCCGGGCGGCCCCCGGTGCCGGGACCGCCCGCGGTGTCCATTGGCCACCGGCGGTCCCGGCCCTTGGCCGGACCGAGCCCCCGCGCCCATCCGCCTCCGCGCAGCGCGGCCGGCGCCCGCCGGAGGAGGGAGCTCCCGGGGCAAGAGCCGTGGCTGGGCGGGCAGCGGGCCATGGAGGAGGGACCCCACGCCCCTCCCCTCCCGCTCAGCGCCGAGGGCCGTTCTGCCCGTCCCCACCTTGTTTATGTGCGGCAGGAACTGGGATTTTCCATCTGCCTGCTCCGCTGGTCGTGACCTCCGCGCAGAGCTCGCAGGCACCGGCTCCCGTGAGCGGGCCCGGGCTGCGGGGGCAGCGGGAGCTGCTGCCGCCTCCCTGGAGGAGGACGCTAATCCTCACACGCGCTCCCGGGGTGGAAAGGGGACGATGGCAACGGCGGGGGAAAGGGATGAACAGGCGGTGGGAGGCCCTGGAGACCTGCCCTTCCCGGGGAACCCTGCCAGTCCTGTCCTGCCTCTGCACGTCCAACCACCTCGGCACAAGTTTGCCTCTTCCCGCCTCGGCCCGATCCCTCCTGCCAGGGACAGCATAGGCCCTCAGAGCGGTTTCGGGAGAGGGAATCCCCAGCCTATTGACACCGCAGGGAGCAGGCAACCCTGCTGTGGCTGTTGAAGTGCTGACGAGAGCAAGGCCCTCAGTTCGGAGTGGGAATCTGCTCCCGCTCCGCTGGATCCCAGAAACACGAGCAAATGCATGGGAAAGATGCTGAGCCTGTAAGGGCTCCTGTTCCCACTTGCGGCTGTGACTCTCGCCCAAAAGGAGAGCGGGACGCGGACCCCGGTCCTGCTTGCTCTGGCAGGGAGCGGGGCGTGCCCGGGTCTCGGATCCGCTGGTCCTCGGCCGCTCCCGGACACGCTGCCCCGCCGCTCGGCTCACCCCGGAGGGGCGGGGGTGCCGGCGGGCTCCGCATGGAGGCGGCACGGAAGCAGCGCTGCGAGGGAGCAATGGCTCTTCTCCTACGCTATAGAGCAGAGGCTGGCTCTGTCTGAGCAGCCAGCAGTGATAAGAGCTGATTTACAGGTAGGGGAGAAACGTGCTCTGAAAATCTCGTGACACTTTCCTCCGGTGGATTCAAATAATATATAAAGACCGTGAGGTGGCGATCTCCCGGGTAGCTCCTAGGATGCGTGGCGTTGTTGTTAACACATGTTTCAATTTTGGATTGAGACTGTCAATTACCCGCTGAGCTGTGAGTCTTAGCCTCAGGCGGGCTGGGAAGAGGGGACGGGTGTATTTATTAACCTCTCAAGCCTGGCAAAGATGCGCTTCCAGCCTCTCGCTCGGCCTTTCTCGCACCTTCCCTCCGACCCTGCAGGTGCCACCTGGGCTGCCCCGGCGGCTTCCGCTGCCCATGGCCGCCGTACTTTGCCTCCTCCGGCCCCTGCAGAGGCTCTCAGTCCTCACATGGGCACAGCTCCGCGATGGGCCCCACAGCTGCGGGGGGAGGAGACGGTTCGCCCTGGCCGAGCTGTCTCGGCCAAGAGGACCCCAGACAGAGCGGGGAAAGGCACGATTCCCCTTGCTTCCCAAGTGCATTCTCTTTCTCGGTCGGAAAAACAAACCAGCTCTCCATAACGTAGTCGATTGGGTTTAAGGTTTTTTTTCCCGGAACGGAAGAGACCCCCATCTCCCCGGGAGCACAAGCAAACAGCTCCGAGAGCCCGCTCCAGAGGCTGAAGCGGAAGGGCTGACAATTAACATTTCCTCCGGTAGCAGGGGATCTGCACGCAGATCGCTCGGGAAGAGCATCGCCCCCTCCCGCGGCGTGCCCTCGCCGCATCGCACGGTGCCTGCTAAGCACTGTGCGCTGTTTGCAGAGGACATTTCTTCCTGGAAGAACCCGCCCGCTGCCCCGGACCCTGCCCCGCACCACCCCGGGCACGCTCAGCCCAGGGAGGCCCCCAGCACCGCGGTTTGCCCTTTTGGCGTCTCCACCGTTCTCCCGCAATCACCTGAAAACAAGCCACCCTAACTCGCTCAGCGCAGTACCTCTGCCTTGCCTTTCTGTTCCTTTCTTTCCCTTTCCCTTTCGTTTCCCTTTCCTTCTTCCTCCCCGCCCTGACCTCCCGAAGTTCGCTGCTCGGGGCCGAGTCGAGCCCGGCGACCCCCGCCCGGCCCCGCACGCCTCTCTGTGCTGGGAGCCGCGAGTGCGTCTCTCCGCACCAAGCCTCCGTGACGAGAAAGGCATCGTAGGCAGCCTATAAATAATTTCCATTATGTTCAGCTGACAGCGCGAGGCGATTAATTTTAATAGCTGTATATTTGCCTGTTTCTCCTAATGCTCTGTAATGAGATGAGAAGCCATCCAACCCCAGATGGCTCCAGCCGCCTCGTTATTTATTTATTTTGTGTGTGCGTGTGTGCAAAAGAGGGGCGAAGGGGAGGGGGGTGGCGGTTCCTGCGGGACCGGCAGCACCCCCGGAGCTGCCCCTGTCCCCGCTGCTGCCGGTGTCGCCCCCGGGACTGCCCGCGGGCCGTAGGAGCCATCGTGACACTGCACATTCAGCCGCCGGGACCCTGCCACTCGTGCGCGGGGCCGTGGCAGGCAGGACCGGGGGCCACCACCGGCTGGGTGTTTCGGGAATATTTATTTATTCTCTCCAATCGCGCAGAGAGTGACTGCGGGAGCCGATCGGCGCGGGAGTAAATGCAGCGGATCGATGTCGTTCGGGGTGAGGGGCGGGCGAAGGGGACCACGGATCAAAGCCCATCCTATTAACCTAAATTTCGGCTCTGCGTGGCCTGCGGTCCGGGGGCCGGCGGGAGGGGAGCGCTTTGTGGGAGCCGGGAAAGCGACCACGCCGCCCGCCGCCGGCACCAGCCAGCGACGTGGTGGTGGTGGTGGTGTGTGTGTGTGTGGCGGTGTGACAAAGCCTCGCCGCGCTGAGCAAGCTGTCCCTCAGCCCAGGCGGCGGGCGGGGGAAGGGAGGGTGAAGGGAGGTTTCGACAGGAACGCCGGAGCGAGTCCCAGATTTGGGGACTCCAAAGCGGGGGAGGGGGAGACGGGGGGCATTCCCTGGTAGGACGAGGTTGCTTAACCAGGTGGAACAGCACCGAAGCGAGCACCTGTGTCTTTTTCTAAAAGGCGTGTACTGATAATTACGAGAGTTAATTGCATTGCTTTGAAGGTCATTTGAAGTTACGGGGCTGTGTTTTCTTTTTAGGCTAGCAGACAATGCCCGTGCACTGTTTTAAATGTAAATCAGAGGGTATCCGCATAAACCTGTATTGTAGGATCGAGGCGTAATGGATTCACTCCGGCTGTGCCTGAGCTCGCCACAATACAGCTGAGCAGCCGAGCTGCGAGCGCGCCGGGGTTTCTCTGCGGAAACGCAGTTGCCGAAGAACATGAAAAGCATTAAATCGTGACGGGAAGGGGGTGGCGGGGGCGGGGGGGATGCGTTTACGCTCGGGGGGGTGAATCTCGGGACCGAAAGATGCGTTGCAGCGGCGCAGCCACCCGTCGCTAGCAGCCAGGAAGTTTCTCTGCCCGGAGAGACACGGGGCTGGCGTGTCACGCACCGTGGAACCGGCGGGGACGGCCCTGGCATCGCTCCTCCCGCGGGCGTGGAGAGGCATCGTCCCTTGTTCCCTGTAATGCCCCACCTCGGGCACGGCCCTTCCCAAAGGCTGGGGAGAAGCCTTCCGGGCCCGGGAGAAGGACTGGTCACCCCCAGGCCCGGAGGACCTTGTTCTCGCCGCCCCCTCCCCGGTGTGGGGCAAGTTCCGGCCCGGCCCGATCCGGAGGAATGTGGTATAAGGAGGACGGGCCCTTACCCATCCCCACTGCCTCTGAGCCTTCTTTAATCGCACCGCCCGGGGCCGCGGCGTACCGCCGAGCTGGCCTGCCATGCGATTAGCCCGACGCCCCGGGGTACGGCTCTTCCCGGCGGCGCTGACAGCCAGCCCGGCCCCCGTTGCCCCCGCTCCGGCACCTGCGAGCAGCTCCGCCGGAGGCGAGGACGTGCGGAGGAGTCCGCAGAGAGCCTTTCTTCTCTCCCCCTTTCCCCACTAATAACAGGGCACCGCTCGCAAGACGGTCGCGCCGCACGGAACAAACGTTCATTGATTTCCACCGCCGGGCTGCGGAGGGACGTGGGGCGCCTGGGGAGCGGGCAGCCGCGGGCAGCCGTGCCGCGCTCCCGGCCCTGCAACAGCGGGGGCCAGGGGGGCACGGACGGGGGAGGGACCCGACCGCATCCCAGATGGGAGGGTGTGCGCACATCCGTGGGGCCGCCTGCAAGGGAAGACGTTTCTCTCCCCAAAGATGTGCCGGTGGTTCGGGGCTGCCTCCCGGACGAGCGGAGGGGCCGCAAGGCGAGCGGCGGCCGCGGGAGATGCGGTCTGTCCCTTCCCGCGATGCCGGGCCACCCTCATGCAGATCGCGCCGTGTCACCTCCCTGATTGGCAACCACCACCCGCCTCTCCAGAAAAGTCGTCAGCCCGGTACCGCCGCTTCCCCCGTTGTCCACGGCAACCGGCGTATCTGATTGAACCTCGTTGTAGGCAGTGACACCCGCGTAATGGATCATCCTGTCAGTGCTTTTTTATCACAGGCATTTATTTTGGTCACGGCTGGTGATAACTTTGGTGTTTATCCCTTGTGTCGTTACGGGCCCTGCCGCGATCTCCCTTCCGCCCTCCTTCCCCGGCGGGCGTGCTGGGTGTACGGGCTACGCTAGGACGGCGAGAACCGCTGCGAGGGGTGCCCCGATACCGCCCGCCGCTGCCCTGGGCTCCCCGCGGCTGGGGACGGATCGATCTGTTTGGTTGGGCTCGGTTTGGTTAAGCACCCACCCCCGATCGCCCCGGCCTCCCCGGGGCCGGGTTATCTTGGGTCATGCTGGCGCGGAGCGCCGGGTGCGGTAAGAGGCTCCGGCGGAGCCCTGGTGCAGGAGGGAGCCGGGGGAAGAAAGTGCCGTTCGCAGTTCTCCATCAATCCAGACACTTCAAAAGTAAATAAAGCAGGGCAGGGAAGGGCCTCCAGGGAGGGGAGAGAAGAGGCCTCTGACAGGCGATTGTCCAGGGCGGAGCCAGGGCTATTTCCAGCCCTGGAATAACAACACTTGGGCTGCGGTGGCTCTGACCCGCGTGTCCAGGAAAGACCGGATCGGGGTGTTTGTTTTGCTTTTAATTATTATTTTGACGGCGGGCTGACGCAGCGCAGGCAAACAATAACCCCAAGCTGTCCGAGAGGGGCACCGGGGAGCAGCGCCGCCCCAGCCGGGGGGGAAAGAGCCCAGCGAGGGGGCGGGCGCGGGGCCAGGTTTGCTGCCTGCCGCGGAGGTCGGGGCCCGAGCCACGGGGCCGGGAGGAACCCGCTGGGGCTGAGGCAGCCGCCGGGGGCGGCCCCGCAGGGAGGCAGCGGGAAGCAGGACCGGGCCCCCGGCGCGCTGCGGGCGGGGTGTGGGGGGAGGCCGCCGCTCTTATCTGGGTCACCGGGGTTAGAGGGAGCAGCTGATAGAAACAGAGGAGCTGAGCTCCCGCTGCTGCAGAGATAGAGCCGCGATATGGGCCAGGCAGGCACCGAGCTGGAGGAAGGGCGGGAGGGAGGGAAAGAGGGAGGAGGAGGCGGCGGCTCGTTCCGGCTCCCGAGCCGAGCCCAGGTGCGCTGTGGTTTCCCTGCGCTCAGCGCTGTGCTCGGCGGCCCCCCTTCCCTCGCTCCCCATCCCCCGTCCTCCTCCCCGTCTCCCTCCAACGTTTAACCCTTTCCCACCTCCGCGGGGCTGGAGGCTGAGGCGTGCGTTGGCCCGGCCGCGTCCCCTGCGGTTCCCCACTCCCTCCGTGGCAGAGACTGATCACGGTGGGGGAGAAGCGGGGGGGGCCGGGGGGGTTGGCCTTGTGCTGTCGAGCACCGCCCTCGGGCAGCTCCCGGGACCCGGCTTTGTACACACACACACACACTCACACACTCACGCACACACACCCAGCTGCGCTGCGCCGAGCCGAGCCAGCCCCGGGGCCAGCCCCCGCCTGCCGCCGCCGCTGCCCGTGCGGCCGATCTCGGTTACAGCCAGCCACACAGCGGGGTTGGCTGCTGCAGCCGCCGCCTTCCTCCTCCTCCCCGGTCCCCGCCGCCCTTTTCCTTCCTGCTCGGGTTGAGCTGCCCCGGAGCTCCCCTGGCTTGCCGGCGGCGGCCAGTCCCCGCTGCCGGGCCGCTGCCGGTGGGGAGGCGGATGCGGAGCGACCGGGTAGGGGAAGGGCTCTCCGAGCGCCCCCATCTCGCGCCCAGCCCTTTAATCAATTTCACCCTATTAATTATTAATTTTACGCCAGTCAAGCTTGCCCAGGAGGAGCGAGGAGGGGGAGGGGAGGCTGATGTCAGTCGGAGGCGGCGGCGGGGCCGTGTGCCAGGCTCCCCGCTCAGCCCCGGCCCAGCAACTTTCGGCTCCGCTGGCTCGGGCAGCTCCGTTCGCCGAGAACCGGGGGAGGCGGCGATTCCCATTCCGGTGAATGATGCGGTCCCCCCCTCGCACACACATCTACACACGCTCTCCCTCTCTCTTTTCCGCTCCCTCCCCTTCTCTCGCCGCCCGCCCCCCGTGTAGACACATCCATACAAGGGCCCATTGCATCGTAGCGATGATGGATCGTGCCTAGCGGGGGTGATTTGGTGTTGATCGCATATTATCACGGGCAGGTTGGACTGGTTGCTGATGGACGGCTTTCTAGCAAGCCGCTCCTTCCGACGCTCGGGGAAGCAGCTCGATCGAAAAAGCAGCTTGCTTTTAACTCCTTCTCTCACCAGCACGCGTAGGGCAAAGCTTAGCATCTGTCACAACAGCTCTCCGGATAGCACTTTTCCCTCCTCCCACTCCATTTTCGCCGCGGCAGCCCCACCGCCGGCTGGTTCTCTCCGGCACCGGACAGGTCTGGGGGGCTGGTGACGAGGGCTACCCCAGCTCTTCCGCGGGCGAGCTGCCTGCCGGGCCGCGCAGTGCCCTGGCGGAGAGAGATGTACCTGGGGGTCCCCACACCCGCACGGGGCTCGCTCCCCGCCTGGAGAGAGCTGGTCTCTCTCCCTCGTCTCCTTCTCGCCTGTTTTTTATGTAAGTTCCTGCAGATACAAAGGCGGTTTCGTAATGCCTCCCGTCTGCGAGGACCGGGGACCTTGGCTAACCTTTCGAAAAACTGATTGCAAGTGCCTGGCAGCGGCCCGCACTGGCCGCGCACGGCGCCAGGAGAGGGCCAGCGTTTCGGTGACAGGCACCGAGGTAGCCATGGATCCCCTGCGAAAGGCCTGCTCGCAGCCTGCCTCCTCAGAAACGCTTCGTGCGAGCGCTTATTCTCTGGCGAGAGAGGAGGGCGGTGGAGGGGAGGCTTAACCCTTTCGCTTCGCGCCGCCAGCCGCCGCCCGCCCGCTCCGAGCCGCGCCGTGCCGTGCCGTGCCGTGCCGTGCCGTGCCGTGCCGTGCCGTGCCGGTCAGCCCGGGCTCGGGGCACCTCCGCCGGGACACAGGGCCGGGGCTGCCCCGGGATAAACTGCCTCTTCTCCTCGTGGTGGTGCAGGACGGGGAGCCACGAATTAGTTTTTTTATTATTATTTGTTTATTATTTATTTTAATTTCATTTTCCTTTAGTTATTTTTTTTTCTAACACAGGACTCGAAAGCGATGGTGCAGCGAGCTGCCTCCTTATCTCGCTCTTCGCTGCTAGTTTAACTCCTTCCGCCAGGCCCAGCACAGGTTCCTCGGGCCGGGGATTGTTTTCTGTTTGGAAACTGGAGAAGGGGGGAGGCTATCGGCAGGAAAGCAATAGCTCGCTCTCTCTGGAGAGCTGCTCTCCAACAGGCAGCGCCTTGAAATCTATTTAAAGAGAGGGAAAGGCGGCGGGGGGGGAAGAACAAAGGGGGAGGAGGAGGGGGCCGAACCAGAGCCAGCCAGAGAGGGAGAAAGCGATGGATCAGCCGGTTTGCAGCGTACATCAAGCTATCACATCTGTATATGCTCCGATCGATGAAAAGGATGGATAATATTTGTCAGCTGCAGATCTTTTTCTTCTCACTTCCCAAGGAAAGGACGGGGGTTGGGGGAAGAGAGGTAATAGGGAGTTTCAAGGCCAGAGGCACTTCCTGGTACAGCCAAATAGAATAGAAAGGCTAGGGATTATTATTAATTATTTTTATTATTCTGTAATCGTCAAAAGGGCGATCAGGGGATTGTGCAGCCCTCTCTGCCCGCTTTTTCACGCTCTCGCTCCTCTTCGCCCGCCTTTTCCTTTCTTTTTTTCCTATATATTTTTTAACTCTGTTTCCTTGCAAGGCTCTAAAGATTTAACCCATTGCTTGAGGCTTGAGGTGGGTGAGGCACAAAAGCAGACCGTGAAGGCCTTGGAATGGAAAAAAAAGAAACAACCCCCCAAAAAACCCAACACAAGCCCAGCGAGAAGTCAGTAAAACGCACCGTTACACACACATGGCTTTAGGGAAGACAAGGTGGGGGGAAAGCGCGAGAGAGACGTGGCCTCGGTCTCCACCGCCCCCCGGTTCTGCCAGCCCCTTGCCTGGTGCCTGCAGTTGCACTCTGAGTAAATAGTTCCCACACATGGTCCACATTTTGCACAGCAGCAGCGTGTTTCCTCTCGGTCTCTCACTGCTGCTCTCCGAGCAAAAGAAATAAAAGAGAGAGAGGTTTAGAGGAAGTTAAAAATCAGACGAGCTGAGAAAAGACTCTGTGTTACACACATCCTGAGTGAAAGCGAAAGCCCAGCATTTCGCCCCTCTGAGCGCCAAGCTCTCACCTCCTTAGTAATGTCACTAACACACACGCTGGACACAGCGCAGTAATCACTCACACCCGGCCAGACGGGCTCTCGGGCGCTCACAATAGCCGGGCTGGCTGCAAAGCCCTCCGAAGGAGCCCGGCTGGCCGCTCGCCTCCTGCTCGCTTGCCGGAGCGGCTGCAGGGCCGCAGCTGCACGCAGGGAGTGCCCCGGGGGAGCCGAGCTCCTTCCTCGCCACCGGGGAATTATTCTTCCCTGGAAATGGGAGTGCCCGGCAGCTAAGACGTGTGTGCAGAAATGGCGATGTCCTACGCTAGCTCGGCGTTTACTTTCCCAGGGCATCAAGTATCCCTGGAGGGCCGGCGGGACGGGTTCGGGACGGGGATGCTGGCTGTGCTGGGTGAGATCCTAGGGAGGTCACCACCGTTCTTTGCACTAGGTCCACCCCAGGCCTGCCAACCGCTGCTCTCCCCTTGCTTGGGGAGCTGGAAGGCAGGGTGCTGGAGCAGAGTGTGCTGCTGGGAAACCATTATCCGGCGTCCTCCTTTTCTTCTCCCTCCAGGCCCTGGCTCCGTCCCCGCCCGCCCCTGAGCCGGGATCAGCCAGATGATCCTCCGGCCGTCGGCTGAGTGGCAGCCGCTTCGTGGGTAGCATTAGAGCTCGGCCACTCCGCGCTCCCGTGACCCCGCCGCGTCTCTCTCCCTCCATCGCAGCCTCTCCGAAGCCCAGTGCCCCATCAGCTCTCGCTGTGTGATATTTAAAAGAAGGGTTGCATTCTCCCCAATAGAAGCCCACTCGTTTCCTTGTTGCCAGGAACAAAGCGTACATTCAGAGGGGTGGCTGTTGACGGCTCCCTCTGTATAGCACTGGAAAGCGGGTGGCCTTTGGTTACTGGCAAGGAAAATTCTAATCAGGGTGCTTGTAAGCGGGGCTTTATAGAAGCTTAGTTACAAAAGGCTTACACCAGAGTAATGCAATAACTATAATAACAGCCAGGGAGCCCTAAAGAGGGTGGAATGTGCTTGTGTCTGGATGATTTTCCCCGCTCGCACAGAGAGGGACTGTTTACCGCGAGTGCCATTAAGTATCGCTGGAAACTCACCAACCGCAGACTTATTTCAATATACTTTATTGTTGTATCTGCTCTAAAAGCAACTTGCTTCGGACGACTTCTAGATCGTCCTAGAGGAGGAGAGAGGCCACCCTCGGGTATTGGAGGAGGCTCTGAGTACAGGGTAGCGCCAAGGGTGAGGGAGCTGCGAGCCGGGGCCCGGCGGGTCGGGCTGGCCGGAGCGCGCTCCGGCGGGCAGTGCCGCCGCCGAACAAAGGGGCGAGGAGAAAAGGCCCCTCAGCCCAGCGTCACAAAGCTGTCGGGCTCCTGCCCCCGGAGGTGCGTACGCAGCAACGACCCCTCCGCGGCCCACCTCGGCTGTGTCGGCCGATAAGGGCGTGGGGACCCCGAGGGACACGGGGGGAAGGAGGGGAGGAACCCAGCATCGCCCTCCCGCCACTCCGGCCGGCGTCCCGGGGCGCCCCTGGCAGCGCTGACCCCGCCGTTCCGGCTCAGCCGCTCCGGCTTGACGAGGCTAATGGGATCAGCCGCTGCCCTCCGCCACCGCTGCCGCGTGTTGATTTTTCCAACCTCTCCGCCCGGCCCCGATGCCCGCCGTCCCCCAGCCAGACCCAGCTACTGCTTGGCCGCCGGCTCGGGGCCGCTGCTCCGGAGGGCAGGAAATGGCTTGGCCGGGGAGCCGGGGCGGTCACCCCGCCCCGCCGCGATCCCGGCGTACGGCGGCGACCGGCGCGGGCTGCTCCGGGAGGCGCCCCGGGACCCGCGGTGGCCGCGTGAAGCAGGCAGAGCTCCACCACCACCACCCCCCCC
>VRYO01001681.1:24832301-24842979 GCA_009812075.1 Sialia sialis | reverse complement strand
CCCCCGCTGCCAGCGCCCGGCCGGCACTTCTGCGGGCTCGCCCGCCTCCCGGCTTCCCTTTCCCGCCGCAGGAGCCGAGGGGCTGGGGCTGGGACCTGTCCTGCGGAGCCCCGTCCCCCGCCCCGCGACGCCCATGGGTGGTGAGCTGACAGTGGCGAGCCTGGGGCGCCGAGTGCCCCTCGCCAGCCGCGGTGCCCCCCTCCACCGGCCATCCCGGAAAGAGGAGCAGGGCACAACTCCGGTAGCCAAGGCGCTGCTTCCCAGCTGCTGCCCCTCCCCTGCGCCCGGCGTGCGCTCCGGAGGCCCCTGGCACCTCTCGGGGCTGCCTTCCCCGAGGACACCGGGGAGTGCCACATCCTGCGCGGGCTCCTGCGAGCTGCTCGGCGCGAGGCGAGCCCGCACTTCATTTTTTTTTTTTTTCCATCAGCACTTTCCTCCCCCCCGCCCCAGCCTGAGACGAGCCGGTGTGCGTGTGTACAAGACGAGGTTATCGCCAGCTCGAGTCATTATTTCCACGCCGACTGCCTCGGGAGTCTCTCCCAGGTGGAGCCGGTGCGGGCGGCCGGTACCGGGGAGACAAAGGCCGGAGAGCGGGGTGCCACCGGAGCTCTGCTGTTCCGACCAGCGCGGTCCCGGTGCGGCCCCCCGGCAGCGGAAGGGTGCTCCGCCGCCCCGGGGAGCGCGGACTAGGTTTTCCGAGTTACATTTGTTACATTTCCGAGTTATATTTTCAGTTATACGGAATCTACTTTTAGGCGATTGTTTTCCCTTTCCACTTGTTTGTCTCCTGCTAGCCTCGTAAACTGCCTCATGATTTATTACCTAGGCTAAGTGCTTAATTTGTGAATATGAAACAGATTAAAAGGAGATCGGCGTATTTTAGCAGTCAGGCCAGAGCAAAGCCCGGCAGCTGTTTCGAGTTTGTAGGCATCTCCAGCCTCATGTAAGCAGCCCAGTCTGCTAGTGATCAAGGGGGTATCCCCGGGCTCTCTCCGAGAGGCCCACCGCCGCTGGCTCCCCGTGCGTGCTGCTGGAGCGGGGACCGCCGCGGGATGGCCGCTGTGGGCTTTTTTGGGGGCTCCAACACACGAGTGATGCCGTCCGCCAAAGCGGCAGCCGTGGCTCTGGGGTTCAGGAGCGGCTGCGTCCCCGGCACAGGCGGGCTCTGCCGGCCCAGCAGGCACGCAGGGGGTTAACGACGCCTCTGCCCTCTCCTTCAAAGGACTCAGTCGAGATAGAGTAAATACGGTCGGGGCGGGGGGGGGATGTGTGTGTGTGCCGCTCGGGCCACATGATGCAAAAGTAAGACAAGCACACTCCGGAGAACAAAGGCTTCCTACCCCCTTCCTCCCCCTCCCCCCCCAAATCTGTCTTAATTCTGCAAGTAAACTTGAGCAGCTATAAAACAAAGGAGAACGATGAAAGTTATAGCCAAGGGACAAACAAAATAAATACCTTTGATGCAGTCCAAGCACGCACTTGGTATTTTCTGGAGCTCCCTGCTACCCCCAGGCAGCCGGGATATCGCGGGCTCTTCCCAGGACAGGGGTGACTTGCACAGCCAGGATTTTGGCTCGGGCTGATGCAGGCCACGTTCCTCAGCCCGGACAACACTGCCCAGGGCCAGCACCACCTCGCAGCCCTGGGCGAGGCAGGCAGAGCAGGAACGGGCCGTGCCGTCGGGGCTGGGGCCGGGGACGGCAGCAGCGGGACAGGGCTCCTCCGGGCTAAGCCAGACGGGGCTGAGACACGTCCCGGTGAGACGTGCCCGGGTCCCCGAGGAGGATGCACAGCACGGCGTGGGGCTGGGAGCGGTGTCCGAGCTGTGCCCCTGCCCCCGGGAGCCCGACGGGAGCCAGCCAGGGCAGTTTGTCCCCCGACCCGGTGATGGCCCCAGGTCATGCAAGTGACACCTCCCAGCCCGCGCCCCCTGCTCCCCACTGCCTTGTGCTTGCAGAGCTGAGCAGCTGCCTTCATGCTCCTCACCAGCACCCTGGAGCGATTCCCATCCCTGGTGTCCCACAGACCTCTGCTTCTCCCTCTGCTCCTCTCCACCCCCTTGGCCTTGGAGGAAGTTTTAACGCATGAGTGTCGGCAGAGGAAGCAAAGGGGCACAGCAGCAAGCCAGCTGCCTGTGCAGCTCTGCAAGCAGAGGTACTGCTGCTGAACTCAAAAGTCAGAGAGAGGCAAAAATCTGTAACCTGCCCTGTACCTCTGAGTACTGCTTAAGGAGCAGGAGCAAGAGCACTCTGCCACTCCTGCTGGAGCACAGTAGAGAGAACTGGCTAGGAGGTAAATGATTCATGTGCCCTTGCTGCAGCCTCTGGTCCTCCAGAAGTGGCAGGTGTTGGCACAGTGGAAGGTGCAGGAAATGGGGACAAACCCTGGGCAGACCGTGGGGAAGAGGTGTGGTGTGGCACATGCCTGGGCAGGCTGAGCCCTGGTCTGCCTGGGAGCAGGGGAGCAAAAGATGATGCACTCGGTATTCAGAAAGATCCCTCTGTGTGCGTGTGTGAAGATGTCAGAGTAACTCTTGTCTGGGGAAAACTGAATATAAGCTGTGTTTGGGAAGCAGTTCTGTAGGTATGTGTAAATGTGTAAATGAGGGACTGGGGATACCCCCTCCTGTGCCAAGGAAGCACCTGAAAAAGAGCACAAGAATGAGACAACAGCAATACGTGTATGTCAGTACAACTCTTTTGGGTTGGCTTGAGACAAGATCTTTTTTCTGTATTTGGGACAAGGTTTGTGCCAAACCAATACTAAAACTCATTTCCCAGGGGCCTGATGGAGTTTGGGTGTAGTTGACTGGACCCTGCCTTGTAAGGGGAGAAATATTGCATAGCTATTTTATACCACCAATCTTTCTAGCCCTGGGCCTTGTTGATCACTGTCTGAAGGCAGGACTGAAACTTTTGAGCAATCTGAAGAGCAGTAGGCTAAACTGGCCCCAGGGTCTCCACACCTCCCTGTAGGCTCTGCATGGACCTGCTCCCTGACTAGGTACATCCAGCATTTTAGAGGGAGAAAAAACACAGACTTATGTCTTGATGGTAACATACATCACTTTTCAAGCAGGATGCATAACAAGAAGCTGGAAAACCAGACAGTTGCAATGAAAAAGGAAAACAATCTTTTCCAACTTGTTGGCTTGGCCTTTGCAGTCATCCCTACCTCAGGGAGGGCCGTGGTTACAGTGTTAAGCCTTGGTTATGCAGCTGAAATTCACCATCCTTAAAGTCACCTGGTCCCTTGAGCACTCTTGTAAAGCACTCCAAGGTCCCATAGAAAATGGTTTGTGTGTACTTTAAACTATGTGGATTTGCTTCCAACAGCACATTATGCCACTTTCAGCCTGATCCTGTCTGGCTTTCACTGAATTAATGCCTGGATGGATCTAAGTCCCAGCATCTCAGACTAAGGTGCTTCTGATAGCCTTCCCACTGCTGTCCCCTTGCTGCTCCAAAGGCATTTTAAAATCTCCTTAGAAGTGCTGTTGTGATGGCTAAGCCTCAGAAACAAAGCAGTGGAGAGCATTACTAAAGCAGAATGGGCTTGGAGCAGCTGGCTGGTACACCAAAGCTTCCTCACTTCACTGGCTGTTACACTGCAAGCTTCTTCAGTTTGGAACACAGGTGCACCCCAGGCCCCTCTTCTAACCTCAGCCCTTTGCTACCTGTCTCGATTCTGCAAGAAGTAGCAGGCTGCAGGCACCCAGTCCCCAGCAGCCTGCAGGCCTTCTTGCAGCCAGGCTTACACCTTTGATGTTCTCCCAGTTACAGTTTGTCAAGTCTTGTCTCTCTTTTTCACTGTTTTGACATCTCACCATCCTCAGAATGCTTCTGAGAAAGGGAAAAATGATTTCAAAAGTGTTGTTGTGGAAAATTCTTAAAGACCACTGCATGACCACCTAAATGATGCCTTAATATTCTTAGAAATTCTGTTTATACTGCCTGTCTTGTTTCTTTGGGGTAGACTCTGCCTTGCATCAGCTAATGTACTGTTCCCACTATCAAAACAGAAAACAGTAAGGAGATGTCTGGGGCTAGGGTAAGGCTCCGGACACACAGAGATACACATATGCTGAATTTGAGCGATATTTTATCTTTCCAGGTTCACAAATGTTGTGTTATGTGCCAGGAACTTCAGAGTGCTGGGCATTCTGTAGGCACAGAAGACAGATTGCTCCTGCCCGTCCCAAAAATGGAAGAAAAACACTAAAGTCTATAGAGGCAGATAACCACAAGTGCTATGCTGGTGGTACAGGGAGGCAGGTGAGGTCCTGGACTTAGTCATGGGTTCCTTTGCCATGTCTCACAAGAACCACCACTCCCAAAGTCTGTCTTGTGGTTAGAAGGGAACAGTGTGTGTTTGTGTGTGTGTGTTCATGTGAATGTAATTGTGTTTCTCCATAATGTGGATTATCTTTCTTTTGGCAGCAAATCTGTGCAGGGGTTTAGATAAAAAGATAAATCCTGCAACAGTTCCCTCCCTGGGAAAGGGCATGTCTTCTGTCACTTTCTCTGCTCCTTTTTCTGAGCGGTCCCCAAACACACTTCTACCTAGCTCAGCATCTCATATCACCTTGACAGCCTGCTCACTCTCAGCATGACACTCCCACATCAGGAATGGGGGAAAATGCCTGGAATAAAGCACAGCAGGTGAGGTGCTGCTTGGATGAATGGGAAGAGAAAGGAACGAGGGTACAGGGTGCAGAGATCCCCAAGCAGCACTGCCCCATATGGGGCTGATGTGAGGGTTCCACTTCCACAGCTTGCCAACTCTCCTGGCAGGGAGATCAGGTGTGCCATAGGTGCAGGACACCTAAGGATCTCCCTTCTTTGGAACCCTGGTAGAGCTGCTTGGCTTAGCATGAACCTTCTCAGGAAAGAGAGCTCCATTGATTTAAATGCAAAATTACCCTCCTGCAGTTCTAATTTCCCAGGCGAGGGCCATGCAGGCTCTGAAAGCATGAAAGTTGTTGATGTATTGGTTCAATTAATTTTTAAAATAAGTTTGAATGCCGTTTGTTTCAAATTTGATGGGAAAGCGCTGTAGATTTTTGCGAGCAAACAGTGAGGTGTGTGTGGATAGGGTGTGTATTTTGCATGGCCTTGAAAACAGGGCTTAAACGATGCATTCATTAAGTAGCAGACCTCTGCACAGGGGTAAGTGAGGCCCGTGGTGAAAAGAAAAAAACCTGGACCTCTGTATTTGCTCAGTGGCACTGGCAGCAGTCAGCCAGCTCACAGAGAAGGGCAGATGAGCGGGTGTGAGGCCCAGCTGAGACTGCTGGGTCCCTGGTGCTTTTAAAAGGAAATAATAGCTTGTGGGGGAACCCTTTCTGGTGGCCTTGGCTCCCGTGACCCCCCTCTGATGTATGATATTTAAACAAGGAAATGTCAACATTGGTTTTTACACATACAGCCTCGTTCTGCTCTCCGTGAAAACCACTGGCAAACCCTAAGAGAGCTGGAGGGGAGCAGACCCCAAAAGAGTCGCTCAGACCCAAATACTGTTGGCTGCAGCAGCTTGGCAAGCAGCAAGTGCAGGTTGTCATGAGTGGCTGAGCAACGTGTGCTTGCAGGTAAATTACACAGAAGAGAAGCAATCCCATTCTGCAGCATGCAGCGCCTGAAAGCTGCAGGTCCGATGGTTTGAATGATTATTGCTTTTAAAAATTATAAATCGCGTTTTCGTACAGCAAGTGAGGATAATGTGCTGCTTACTAGAATTAAGTGCAACTCAAGGGTGTTTTGTTATAACAAAGGTGACTTCTCTGTGCTCACTTTTTCATAGTCAGGTCTAATAGAGAGTTTGATTTGAACCCGATGGCTATCTAGCAGTGGTTCTGGAAAGGAGTAATGACCATTGCATGAGAGGATATCCATAAACTGGGCCATCAGATGTGCCTTCTGATATATGTGTCCTCTGAGGTAGGAAAGTGTAAGTCATAGGAAGAGAGGGCAAGTGTGTCTGACTCATAGTAAAACGAGGGCACGTGGAAAGTATAAACGAAGGGAGGGCTGCTGCAAGTAGGACTTGAAGGCTGTGCTGTGTGTCATGGGAAAAATAATTTAAGCTCATGGATAATTTATGATTAAAGGGGCATATGTGGTGCAACTGCACGGTGCAAAATGTGAGATGGGGCATAAGAATAAAAGAAACTTAACCCTTGATACTGTGCTGTCCCTGTCTTGGTGTTGGTTTATGCAGGCTGGGCTCTGACAGGTATTGCAGTAGCAGCCTCAAGGTTCTCTAACGTAATGCGAACTTCATCACAGTTCACTTTAGCATAACAAGTGTAGTTACACTGGCTTTTTGCTCTGCCACCACATTCCCGGAGGTAGTGGCAGAACGAGTGGCATGCAAGTCCCTTAAGCAGCTCTGGGCAAATGGAGAATCATTCCTCTATGGGGACCAGTTTTACTGGGCTACTTCCATAGCTACATTCCCACTGGGAGGTGACCATGGTCCAGGCTCACTAAGCTCACCCAGTCTCCAGCACGTGCCACAACCTCTATCAGGGCACAGATGTCAGTATGGACAGCCTGGGAAACCAAGTAAACTAGAAGATGCCAGTCTGATTGCCCCTGGTAGGAAATGAACCTTTGGTCTGACGCATGAGCATGACCAACCTGAATCTCCAACTGGAGCCATGAAAAAAGTCCTACAGTTTGGGAGGAAAATAAATAAAGCAGTGCTGCTCAGGTGGGACTCCTGCTAGGAAGCACGGAGACAGTGTATGAAGTTGAGCTCAGCCATTTCCCAGAATGTGTCTGTTCCACATGATTTTCTGCTTTTGAGGATACAAATAAGAAAACAGATTGTTGGGTCAGACTGTTTCATCTTTGCTGTACAAAGCTCAGCACAACACTACTGTTGGGGCTTTAGGGAGCCTGTCTCACCCAAACAATCCAGGGCATTTTGGCTTCAACTCAGGCTACCTCTCATGCAGAACAGAGCCCAGGCTTGCAGCACCCAATGCAATGTCACAAGCCCTAACGTGCTTCATGTCCATCTTCTGGAGCAGATGCTCATGAGAAGGTGGATGGGCAATGGGCTGAGGTGTGAAGGCAGACCCTTTGACATGGCTGAAAAAGCCCTCACGGAATGTCTCTGTGAGCTGGGGAGGAGTGTCCCTGAGTCTTGGAGCAACTTAATGAGGGCTCTGGTACTGCAAGAGAGCAGCAGGGAAAAGAGGGAATGGTGCAGTGAAGCTCTGTCCATGCTTCTCTGTTGCTGTATGTCCAGGGCCAGTGCCATTGTGAGAATATGCAGCAGTTGCTTCTTACAGACAAAAGAAAAAAATACTAAGCCCTACTGAAGGCTAGGGCTGATGGAGCACTGAAAAAGCCCCAGCCAGAAAAACTGAGCTAGCTCTGCACTTTGGTCAAGCGATGCTCAGCACCGTGATTTTGATGAACAACACTAGTCTGCATGAAGACAGGTGACTTTTTAAATGGGGTTTTAATAAAGTCAGTATTGCTAAAGCTATCTATAAAAGCAATCTGCATAGGGTTTTAAACAAATAAACTTAATGATGCCATTAGTGCTTCCGACATGAATGAGGCTGTTGCTGCAATCCTGTGTCCGGCTCTGTTGTGGTGTTTGCATGTTAAAAGTGCATTGGCAAATTAATATGGGATCAGAAGTGAGCTAAAAGAGTGATTCAAGGTCTGGGAATCGTATCTTATTGCAAAAGACTAAAGAAATCCCATCTATTAATTTATCCAAGAGGAGGCTATGACTTGGTTTGATCATAGTCTTTAAGTGCCCTAAGTGTCTCTATGGGGAGATTTCTGATAGTCAAGATCTCTTTAATGTGGTAGACAAAGGCATAATGAGATCCTATGTTGGAAAATGAAGCTCTATGAATTTTGAGCAGAAATAAGTACTTTGAGAAAAAAAAAAAAGTGAGGGGACATAACCACTGGAACAACTGAGGCAAGCAGTGGTTTTTCCTGTTACTTAAAAGTCTTCAGAGCAAGATTGGATGCCAGGTTAAAAGCTCAGGCAGAATTTATGGCTCTGATACAAGAACGTCTGGCTGAAATTCACTGGCCCATGATATGTGGCAGGTCAGACCAGCTGATCATAACAGTCCGTTCTTGGTTTAAAAAAATCCATGAATTAGGTATTTCCAGTCCCCTGAGCCCTGATATTACTGGAGGTCTCAAAGGAATGCATTATAAGCTGTCATCATTTAATTGCAAGCAAACAGGGGCATTGCCTTTTTCTTTATTTTATTAATAAACTTATTTTCCAAGAGCTTGTTAGACACTGGAGTTAAGCAGCTGCTAACAAACATGGCAACATTTTAGAAACAGTTCAAATAATTCTCCTTCTCCCATTTGCTCAGCTTTATTTTGCAGCAGCACAATTTTATTCATGCCACATCTACCAGCCCTTCTATAGATGAAATAGCAAATTCCAGCAAAATGAAAAACACAGCCTCCATACTTAGGGTGGGCTCCTTGCACTGTGTCCTCTCTCATGTGCATCCCTTGGTCTCACAGACACACTGCAGGTTTTCTCTCAGCACCGTGTATGAGCAGAGCAGGGAAGAAGTCCATCCTTTTTCTGGTGCAGGCCCCTCAGTAGGTAGGAATCCATTGTCTGTCACGGGAGTGCTTGGCCTACAGAGCTCCTGGTTTGTCTGAGTAAATGGCAGAGAATGAGAAGAAGGAGAGACCTGGTATTCCTGAAATTATGCAAGCTATTAACCTCCTTGAGGTTTCATAAAATGGCCTCCAGCAAATGGTCAGAATATTTTTCTTACAGAGTAGTTTTTTCAAGACAGCATGAACTTTCCTAATATCTCTTCAAAGGAAAACAAAAAAAAGGGAAGCGAAGAGAGAAAATAAGATAACAGAAAATCCCAGCCACGGCTCTCGGGAGTCTTGAAAATCATATCCACGGTTGTGTAGGCATTCCAAACCCCTGATAGATTCAGTGCCTCGTTAGCCTCAGTTATCCACAGAAACAAGAGGTGGTGAGGAGCGCAGCAGAAGACGGAGCTGAAAGTCGCTCGAGGACTGCACTCCCGTCGATGGGAATCCTCAGCCGCCTCCCTCCGCCCGCGCTGCTGGCCCCGCGGCGTTTGATATGCAGGCAGTGAGTCAGAGGGACCGGGCGGGGGCCGCCGCCGCTGCCTCCCGGGGCGCGGGCGGGGAGGTCGGCGGGGAGCCGAGCAGCGGGGGGAAAGGTGAACCCGGAGCCGAGCGGGGCACAAACCCATTAGTCGCACATAACTTGGGAAGACGCTCGGCCTCGCCATGACAACCGGCGGCCCGGGCTGCTCCCACGTCCCGCCGCCTCCCCCGGGAGCCCCTTCCCGTCCTCTTTCCCGGCGCTTGGGGAATGCGGGGCTGGAGAGACGAGCCCGGTGCTGGTAACAAAAGGGAATGAAAGGAGCTCTGTAGCTCACTTTACACGTCCGAGAGGCATTTTCATGCCCCGTAATGAGAAGGGATCATTCCGAGGAAGTTCAGATCAAAGGAGAGAGTGTCCCGGGCATTTGCATAATTGCCGGATTTCGGAGCACGGGCTGCAACCTGGGCACCTCACCGGGGGCTGCTCCTCGCTGGCCCAGGGGGTGCGGGGAGCTCCGCACAGAGGGGAAGTTGCAGACCTTGCTCCTGCGAGGACAGAAGGGAGGCCCGCCCCGGGAACGAGATCCGGGGGTGGCCGGGCCCCGAGCGGGGTGCTGGGGCAGGGCTGCGGTGCCCGACGGCAGGGAACCCTCGGGAGCTCCGCAGGGTGCGCGGCCCAGCGCTGCCCGTGTCCCCGGGGGCCGCCGCCGCTGTGGAGGTGGTGCCGCTGGGGATCGGCTCCCTGCTCCCACCCGGCGACATCTGCGGCGCCGAGCCAGCGCGCTGCCTCCCCGGCGGCTGGCGGGTGGCTCCCGGCCCGGCGGCTCGCACTGCCACCAGCGAGCGGGGATAAAGGGATTAAACGGCACGCTCGTTCCGCCGGGCGGGGGCGGGGGGGACACTTGGCTCCAGCCTCCCGCTCCCCCCGAACGCCTCCCCCGCCGCCCGCACCCCGGCCCCGGCAGCGGGGAGGCACCGGGCGCGCCCGCGGGGCTCATTGTTCCCGCAACCAACCGGGGCTGCCGCCGGCGCTCGCGGTGCTCGGGGCGACGGGGTTCGCCGCTGCTGCTACCGGGAAGGGGATGCCCGGGGACACCCTTTTCAGCCATTTTAAAGCAGCAAAGCTGGCGTCTTGCCGCGGGTGCCCCGTTCCGCCCCCCGCCTCTCTTCGGAGCCCATTCTACGCCCGGACGATCCTGACGGAGATGCGGGGGTTCCCCCCGCCCTGAAATCAGCAGCACTCGCATCCGCCCCGCACCTGCGGTCCCCGGGCGAAACTCCACCCTGCAGGGACACCGCGCTCTTCCTGAGCCCTGTCCTGGGGATGCGGCCAGTCCTGGCCGCCGCTCCCGCCCCCGTGCAGCCAGCTCCCGTTGCAGCCCCAAACCGGGATGCAGCCGGACGCTTCCTCAGCTCTGGCTTGGGCTGCTGCCAGCCCCAGGCCGAGGTGCAACCTCTCCACGGGAGTCGCGGCTTCTCCCTGCACGGCCGGGCCCGGGCGGGCTGGCGGGGCGCCAGGGAGGTGATGTTGGCCTCGGAGCTGGCTGGCGGATGGCATGGTATTGTGAAAAGCGAAAAGCGAG
>VRYO01001681.1:24808825-24819322 GCA_009812075.1 Sialia sialis | reverse complement strand
TTTTTTTTTTTTTTTTTTTTTTGTGTGTGTGTGGCGATGGTGATGGTTGTTAACCCTTCATGCCAGAAGGGATCGGGGCTGGCTCTCTCGGCCTGGAAAGATGCGGCAGCACAGCAGCGATCGCAGGGATGGTGTGGGAGCAGGCGGGACGGGGTAGCGCTGCCCCGTCCATCTAATGGCTTCATACGAGATGTTTCCCACAACAGGAAAAGAGTTCACGAGGCGAGTGCCAGATGATTTCGTTCCCAGGAGTTTCCTCTCTGGAAACTCCGAGGAGCGCTTGGAGCCGGGGTCGGCAGCCACAGGGCCAGGGCAGCCGCTGCCCCTCGGGCTTGGGGGTGTCCCCGGGGCTCTCGGCCCCTCCCGACCCTGCCGTGCCCTCGCCCCCCACTTCCCGCAGTGGAAATCCCGAGATGGAGGTTTCCAGCCCCGCGGGGGGAGCGAGTTTCCGTGGCCACCTCCAGGCTCCGTCAACTTGTCCCCCAGCAGCTCTGCGCCCTCCGCCCCACGGGGCCGCAGCTGTGCTCGCAGCGTGGGGCAGCCCTCGGCTCGTGTCTGTGCAGGCAGGAGCCGGGCGTACCTGCCCTGGGCTGTTTGGAAGCCCTCGGGAGCAAACACACCTCGTGGAACGCAAGGGCAGGTGGAGAGCGGGGTCTGCTGTGCAGCTCGGCTGGGTCGGGGTTGTTCGCAGCTCCTCCGTGCGTGTGTGCTTCCTTTTGTGCTTGAGACGTCCTCGGTGCATGAGATGCGATCCTGGCGTGCAAGCCTGGGCGGCACAGATTAAAAGCAGTTAAGGCTTTGGAGCGATAGATAAAAGCTGGTTTTGTTGGATTCGCCTGCAGCGCAGACCATTCCCATCCCTCTTTGTCTGAGCCCTGGTTCCGGGCGCTACAGCCTTATTGGAAATGCTCCCGAGCAGTCCACGCAGCCAGGGCAGCAGGCAGCTCAGCGCTTATTTACACGTCACATCTAAATACATCTCTAATTAGATAGAAGCAGCGCCGGAAATGGCAGATTTGTTGCATATCTAATAGAGACCAGTGCAAACAGACTCAGCAGGGTTTCCCCTCTCTTCTCCCCCCACAAAACGCGCCCCCCCCACCACTAAGACCAAGCCAGTAATGTGAGAGCGAACCGAAATGACTTCTCCCATTTGAGTGCATTATGAACCACATTGGCGAATGTCTCTAATATTTAAAGCAATACTTGGGATGTATGAGCTGAATGCCCAAATATGGACTGGGTCTCGAAACAATACTGGTGCCTTGGCTTTATTCCTGTGCTGGTGGACAATCCAGGCTCCGTGTCACACACTGCATCTGCCTTCACCAGAATGTGCCAAGAGCTGCAGCTTCTCAGGCAGTTCAAAATTATCATCCTTCTTCCCTCCTCTTCCTCCACCCCATGATAATTCACCGATGAGGAAGCCAAGGTCCCTTAACAGTAACTGAGCTGCTGGGCTCCCAGAAAAGCAAACTTTCTGGAGAGAATGCACAAAGTTGTTGACATGTTTTCATGTCTCCATTGGTGGAGAAAATGGACCCAGGTCACCACAGCCCAAAATAATGTGTGCTGCACATACCAAAGCAGTTTTGGCCAATGCGTTGCTGTCCTTTACAAGGTCTCTCAACTTTGACCGATGAGTGGCCCCAGCAAAGACAGGCAAAAGGCCTGCTGCAGTTCAGGTCGTAGCTGAGCAGCCACCTTGCCCTCAGAGTAAATAAGGCTTGGAGAAAACCAGTGCTTAGTGTGGAGGACAAGTGATCTCCGATCTCTGCGTGTCCTGACAGAGATCTGTGCTCTTGCTGGGACCCTGCAGCACGGTTGGGTTGCGCAGGTGATGCGCGATGCGCTGTCTTTCCCCCGAACACTGCAATACATCACATTTTAGTGTGGGC
Source organism: Sialia sialis (assembly GCA_009812075.1). NCBI lineage: Eukaryota > Metazoa > Chordata > Aves > Passeriformes > Turdidae > Sialia > Sialia sialis. Next base: position 24,817,424 of record VRYO01001681.1, on the reverse strand, counting down.
TTAGAGCAGCATGAAGCCGAGTTTAATACTTCCTCCTTAGGCTGGTGTTGCTTTAGAAATAATTGATGGCCAGAGCGGGCCTGCTCCCCTCTTCCTTGGCTTTGAGGTGACCCGAGGAGTGGCACGGAGAGCCGGGTGTTCGCAGGCAGCGCTCGCTGGCTGCACCGCGTGTGCGTGCCGGAGGGAACGCGGAGGCCCGGGCTGCAGGCAGGGGGAGTTCCCCTGGCTGTGAGCAGATCCCGTTAATCCTCTGGCCTTTCAGGGAACCGGCTTACAGCAGCCGCTGCTCCGGAGCGACCTTTCCCTCCGACCTGACCTGCTCAGGTCCCCGGGCTGTGGCGGGCAGGGAGGGCTCTGCCAGGAGAGCGCATCCTTCGGCGGGGCTCTGCGGAGCGGGATGCCAGCGCTGCTTTGGATGGCCGAGCAGATGAGGTGGGGACGGAAAGGAGAAGGCCAAGAACTCCTTGCAAATGTGGCTTTAGGAAAGTTCTGCTGCTTTCCAGCAGGGAATTCATTTTTCCTTGTTTGCTGGACAGCAGTTCTTGGCTGGGAGGAGGGGAGATTTTTTTCCCCTCCTCTCTTCCACTGCTGGAAAAGTTAGCGAGTGAGAGCACGCCTCAGTACCTGGCTGCCTGTTTTCAAAAACTGTTGTCTGAATTATTTGGGACTCTTCCTTCACTCACTGCACCCCAAAACTACCTAATGAACTGACAGATTCTGTGCTGTGTGGTTAGACGTGCAAGGAAGTCCGCTTGGAGAAGATCCTGACAGCATGAAATATAATTTGTGATCTGAAAGACAGTTTCTAGTATAATCTCATTATGCACCACAGACTCCCGGTGTTATTTTGTAGAAGGCGGACAATGATCAATTTACATTGACCTAGGGCTGGGTGAGCTTTTAGATGGTAATTGCCATATTGATTTGCATGCAAAAAGAAGACCTGCTAAAATTAAAGACCGGAAGCTAAATTAAACTAAATTTATTGTCTAGGTGCAAGCTAAAAGACTTGTTAAAGTCTAGGGTAGACTTGGAAAGCTATGAAATTGAGAGAATCATGATTCTCATCCCGATAACTCCGCAAAATGAATCTACACGATGGGACAAGGGGCTGCAAAGCACCCATTGTGAGTGGAGGCACACAAGCCGGGGCTGTTCCGTGTAAGCCCTGACTCCCTAAACAATCAGAGAGTAAAATATCTCCTCTGTCCAATGAAAATCTCGGTCTGAATGTTGGGATTGTCGTGCTAAGGAAAACAAAGCTTTATTTGGATAAGACAATTAAATTGGAAAGCGCAGAATCCACCAGCCACACTGGGAACAGCTCGTATAAAGAGCTGAGTGTGTTCAGCAGAGCACAGGGGAAAGGGGAGGCTCCGGGCTGTGCTCCACATCGGGAAAGCCTGGCATTGTGCTTCCTCTGCCTGCTCCTCGGCCGGGAGGGCCGAGAGTGCTCCCAGCCTTGGTGCTCTCCTTTCCCTGGCTCCTGCTGCCCTTGGAGTAATCTCCCACATCCAGGAGCTGCAGCGGCTTGTTGCTGTGGTGGGGTCCTTCTCCATGCGCCTCTAGACAACCCATGGTTGCAGTCTGCCAGCTCATTCTTTCTCAGAGCGTGGTTTGCTTTTCATTTTCAGCTGGAGTAGCTCTTGGTCTTACCCCAATACCTCACCTCGGGGGCTCGTATGCCTTTCAGTATTTGCATATTACAAAGTATTTGGGCCTCAGTATCCTCAGTTATGAAAGTGAGAATTCCACCTTCACGGGAGTATTGGAGTAGCTGGGACTTGGCACAGTTCATGGCAGGGGGAAGTGCACCTGTACTTGCACAGAGAGCAGACTCCGTGCTTGGGGAGCCTGGTGGGTGTCCTTGTCCCTGTGTGAACAGGTGCTGTGGGGCTGCCTGTCATCACTCACCACTGTGTTTCCTCTGTGTTCCCCTGGGGTGGGGTGGCATTGCATCTGGGAGTCTCCTGGAGGGGTGAGAGAGCTTTGTGGGGCTGCTTTAGTCATGGTTTGAGTATGGCATTTGTGTATGGTGACAGGTAGGGACAGGGAAGTGAAATCAAATACACTGGAGGGGTGTAGTCTCAGCTCTCCTTGAAATTCAAAGAGAACTTGTTAATGGCACAAGGAGGGATGGGCTGAGCTCCTTTTTCTAAGTGTAAATTGGCTCCCTGAGCCAAACTTTCTCCATGTGAAAGCTCCCGGCTACGGAGAGATCCTACAGGGATCTCTGATCCTCGGGCAATCCCCTTTGCTCCCACGCCCTGGTGTGCTGAGTTGTGCTTTAAGCTTCTCCGACTTGCCCACAGCAGTAGGAGGCTGAGATGGGTGTTGAGGAAAGCCCTTCCCACAGGCTGCAGTTCCCCAGGCTCACCTTGCTCTGGCCTGGTCGTGCTCCCCGTGCAGTGTTTTCCTTTCCTCCCGTTTCAGTAGTCAAGCACAAAGTGGATTAGCAAAGCCCCGTGCAGAACTGAGCAGCCCGGTGTGAAGTTATGCGGAGCTCTGAGGACTGGCCTGCAGACCTCCTGTGCTGTGCCGTGCTTTGCCGTGCCAGGGCAGCCCATGACCAGCAGGCAGGGGTGGATGCTTTGCGGGATCTCCACGGAGAGAAATACCTCTGGCTAAAGTTGGGAGAGCAGCAGGGGAAGCTGGAGCAGTACTTGCAAGCAGGAAGTGATCTCCCAGGGTGAACGTTTTAATGGAAGTGCAACCTGGCATTGCACAAAACCCCAAGCCAGGGCGGATGCTGCCAGCTGGGGAGGATGCAGGCTCGGGGAGATGCGTGGGAGGCCGTGCCGTGCAGTGCCAGGGGCGCCCACAGCGGAGCTGCGTGTGCGGAGCTGGAGGCGGCTGTGGCACGGCCTGCCCTGAGCAGGTGGCTGAAGGTTGTCTTATTTTAGCTACAGAAATATCTCTCTAGATCCATTACTGCGAGATCTCGTTTGCAATAAACTATATTGGCTCCCCTCTTTATACAAATTGCTGGTATGAAAGAAAACCCAGCCTATATGCATGGAGGCAGGCATGAGCTAGTGAGATCAGGTTTCCTACTGAGCTCCCAGAGGAGAAGTCAGCATTTGATTGAAGCTACACTTGGTTCTTGGTTCCCAGGGGACAGCAGCCCTGAAACACGAGAGCCCTCCCTCCTTTTTTCCCCCCTTCTCTCTCTTCTTCCTCTAAAAGCCTTTGTGCTGAAAGAGCCTCAGTAGGCACGAATTGCCTGTCTCTCACAAGACTGTGTTGCAGCCTTTGCTGACATTGTTCTGTTAGCAGTGGTTTTTACCAGGCCAGCAGATTTCTAGCTACGAATAGGCAATGAATAGTCGATGATACTGACCTGCGAATATGTACCGGCGTCTTTGGGTGGTGAATCTGATTCGGAAGTCGATTGGAGACTTGCCACATTAGTGTGAAGCACCATACCTGCCGGGGGTAGTACTGCCCTTTGGCAGGAGTTAGGCCACGATGGAGACAAGCTTCCAATAAAATCACCTATTTTCCTACTGGTGCTGGCTCCCAAACTGCATATAGAAAGCGTGATTCCAGCTCCTGTGGCCTCCTAAAGAGTTTGTGCGGGGCACAGATTTCAGAGAAAGTTGCTGTATCTCTGTTTTCCCTTAAGAGATGCACAATTCGAGTAATTCCAGGAGTCAGAATGGTCAAGGAAAGATTTCCTCAAAGAGATTTATTTCCCCCGTGCTTCTGTAAAGTAAATTTCCGTCTCCTCCAACTTTGCTGCTGATGTAAAAATAAGTGAGGGCAGGGAAGGAGGTATGGCGATTTACTCTCAGTTGCCAGCTCTGCCCAGCAAAAGGCCCTGTGAGAGTGTGCAGCACACTCCTTTGCTTCCAGGTGATTGTATCGAGAACGAAGCTGGAGTCGTGCTTTAGGTTACTGGCATTTCTTTTTCTCGTTGTTGTGTTTTGTTTTTTTTTTTTTCCCTTTTTAAAAATTTCCTCCTTACGGTGTAAAGGAGAAGGTGGGAGCTCGTCTCTGTCGCCCGGCTGAGCGGAGGGGCCGGGGCCGCCGCGGGTTGCGGGGTCACCGCCCCGGGCAGGGGTGGCAGAGGGGCCCCTCGGCGGGAGGTTCGCTGCGACAGCAGCTCGGGCGCTGCCCGGTGCGAGGGGCCGGCCAGGGATCGGGGGAAGCCCGGCGCTCCCGGGGAAGGGCTGGCTGCTCGGAGGCGCGCCGCGGGGGCGAGCTCGCCGTGTGCCGCGGGGCGCTGCGCAGCTGCAGGCGCGGCTTTCCCCGCTACGGCGGGGTTCCCCCTCGCCTTTCCCAAAAGCCAGACCGAGAGCGGAGCTCGACTTGCGATTGTGCAGGCGTTTCGTCGGGCGTGAGTGCTGACTGGAAGCCGCTCTGTGCCGTGGGGGGAGAGCCCCGCGGCGCTCGGCACACGCCGACATCGGGTTAGCGGAGCAGCTCCCCTGGCCCGGCCCGGCCCACAGAACCCCCCGGGGCAGCGCAGCCCCGCCTGGCCAACCTCCGGGAACGAGCACGTTTCTGGCCCCGGGGCGGGGGAGGTGGGTAGAGGGTGTTCCTTGTTTCGAGTAAACCAGCTGCAGTAGTTGATGGTAAAGCAATGAAGGCAGACACAATGCTGCTGTTGTTGGTTTGATCTCTAACTGGGGATTGTTAGTCTGGATTTAACTCTGTGGCAAGGGGGGCGGGGGCTGTGCGTGGGGGGGGGGAGGCGAAGGCTGTTTACAGCCAGTGCAAATAATGTGACAGCTGTTGGAGCGCGAAAAGCCCGCGCCTCGCTGGCACTCGCACACAAAAGCTCTCGCTGCGGCCGGAGCCGGCCCCGGGGCCGCCCCGCCGCTCCCGGAGGCACCGCCCGGCGCTGCGGGGCCCGGCAGGGCGCCCCGGGACCCGGCAGCATCCCGGGCAGGCGGCGGGGCGGCCAGCCGCGCTCCCCTCCGCCCGCCGCGGCGCTTAAGCGAACGCCGCTGGCCGGGGAGAAGCGTTCCGCCCCCTCCCCCCGGCCCCTCTTTCCGCCTCCGCTTGATTTACAAGCGCAGGGAGGCAGCGGGAGGAGCGGCCGGCTCCGTGCCCGGCCCCGGCGCTGGGAAATCCCTCCCGGCGGCAGGTTTGCGCCGGCCCCGGTGACTTTGCGGGAGCGGCGGGGCGAGGTGTGCCGGCAGCCCGGGGCAGGAGAGGCTGCGAGCCTCGGCCGGGCTGGGGCACGGCACGGCACGGTGCGGTTCCTGCAGCACGTTTCCCCCACAAACACGTGTTGGCAGAGAAGTTGTCGCTTGAGATGGCAGCGTACGACCCCTGATAACCTGGATGTGCAGGGATCCCTGGAGTAGGTCTTCAGTGAAAAACTTCTCGTGCATAAATTTGCCGAGTGGCTATTTTCTGCTCAAAGCCTCTGCATCCTATGGTTTGTCTTCTGAGCGTAGGATATAAAATGCTGTCTGTTCTTGAAGTTTGCTCCAGTACCCAGAGTGATCTGGCCCTTTCAGAAGAGCCTCTGGAAAGTCGAGGAAACTTGGAGAACTGGGTTCCGGCCTATATTTGTACCTGACATAATTTCACTACCTACGAGAACCGCTGTGTTTTATATAGTAAGTGACCTCCACTTACTATTGTCTTTTTGACGAGGCGGCTCTGGGGTGGAGAGCAGGTAAGAAGAGGAGATGCTTATTTCCTCCCTCACCCCCCTTTTAGTCGTTTTGGTCGATGGGTTGTCTTTATCTATTTCTCTCCAGTCAATCTATTATGTTTTTTTTCTCTTTTGGCCTTGACCGTCCCCTTGGTCCTTTATGGATTACACTGTGCTATTAGTGGCAAAAGTACACCAGTAGTCATTCAACAATTTTAGCATCAATTCCTATAAACCGATGTTTTATATGACATGTGCCATTTTTCTGCAAGAATACTGCTTGCGAAACTAGTTTCGCCTTGGAGCAAAGGCGGAAAGATAAACAAGCCTGCATAGCCAAAACACTTGCATAGCCAAAACACTGGCAATTGCTGCCTCCTTCCAAATCTTTTAAAGTCACGGAGCAATATTTTCAGGATTATGCTGCTGCCTCTGAGGAGGGAATGTCGGCGGCGTTAAAAAAAAAAAGAAGCTAATGCAAATTAGAGAAAAATAATTTTCTTTCAGCGATATGCAATGTATTAGTCACTTGTTATCATGCTTAGAGGCAGACCTCATTTGCGCGTCTGCCAACTCGTTCACATCTGCTCAGAGCTGTTCAGGGCATTTTAACCTTGGCGGTGTCGTGTCGTAGTCCCACGGATCAAGAACGAGTAATTAAAGCTCTAAGCAGCAGCAAAAAATTCATAGCCGCCCATCTGCATCGCAGTTGATTCGCTGCTTTGTTTCGGTGCGGAGCGCCGGGATGGGAAGGCAGGGCCTCCACGCTGCCTCCTCTCCGCCGGGGCACTGCCGCTACCGGCAACTTTATGTCCTTTATATTTCCTTTTTTTTTTACTTCTTTGTTTTATTTTGTAATTTTTTCGCGTGTTGATTTCCCTTTTTTTTTTTTTTTTTTTTTTTTTTTTCCGCCCCCGGTCGCTTCCGCACGCCGAGCCGGGCGGTGTTTGGCGCTGGCTGTGCCCACCCTGGACAGGCTTTTCCTCTAAAGGTGTGGAGAAGGTGGTGGATGTGAGGTCAGGACACGTTGCAGAGGTGCTCGTAATGCAGCTTGCTTAACTGAGGGCTCGCCAGCGCTTTCCAGAAGTGCTCGGGAAAGCGTTTCCCATTAAGGAGAAATGTTAGCGCCATAAACCCGACATAAACTTTGGGGCGAGGCTAATTTTTATGCATTGTTCAGCAGAAACCAGGCTGTTTGTTTGTTTGTTGCTGAGAGGCGGAGGAGGGAATTAAAAAATAAAAAAAAAAGATAAATAAATAGGGAAACCACCCCCCAACTTCCCAAGCACTTTTTCTTGCATGCGGTCGCCGAAGGTCGGTGCCCCGACCCTGGCCCTGCCGTGGCTGTGCAGACAAAGCCCTGCGGGAAGCGAGAGGCTTGCATGCCGGCCGTGCTAGGTAAAAGGAGAGACGGAGGCTCCCAAGTTTAATATTTGCCTGTGTTGCGCGGCCATTTGCTGCCGTCCCCCGGCGGGGCTGCGGAGCGGAGTGGGGGGCTGGGGCAGCGGAGGAGCCGCTCCCCATCCATCAGCTCCGTGAAGCTGTTGCTCCGTAAATGAGGGAACCACAGGCCCTGTCAGCCGCAGTTATGCAAAATGAAGTCGTCCGTGATCAATATCTCCCAACGTCCCCGACGGATGTGTGGGGGGGCCGCCCCCGCCCAGCGTGCCGCGGCGGCTCCGCGCCGGGGAGCGGTGTGCCGGGGTGGCCGGAGGGAAACCAAGGGCGTACGGCCCATTAATCACTCCACCCCCCGGGGGTGCGGTGGGGGCTGGGGGAAGGAAACGGGGGCCGTGCTCCGGTATTTCTGCAGGGATAACGTTGCGGAAGTGAGCGCAGGCCTTCGCCCAACTCTCGCTGGAGCGCTGGGACTTTTGTGTTCAGTGTGGGGGTGTTTCCCCCCCCACCCTGCCTCCTAAGTTTCCCGAGCTATTGGAGGCAGGGGAGGGCTCGCCGGAGCCCGGCTAATGGCGAGCCCGTGGCGCTGCGCTCTCCCAGCCTCCCGCGGACGAACAATGGGGGACGAGCGGGGGGAAGGGGTTGGCTTGGTGATAATTTTTCTTTTTTTTTTTTTTTTTCATTTCTTCCTCCACCCCCCTTTTTTTTTTTTCCCCTATCCCCCTCCTGGAAAGCAAAAGCCATGGGGAATAAAGGCAACAATGAAGGGTTCGCGGGATGCCGAGTGCGCCGCGGGTTAATGGGCTGGGGGGGCGCAGGCCTGCGCTTTTCCTTCCCCGCTCCGGGAATGCAGCCTTAAATTACCTGAAATGCACATTTCTGCCTGGCCCGCGATGCGTGGGTGTGTGTGCTTGCGTGTGTGTGTCCCTCTCTCCCACTGCTGCCGCTGCTCCGCCTGCGCAGCCTGGGCTCGGCTGCTGCCTGTTGTCTCTGGCAGCGGCAGCGGAAACCTCGCTCCCGTGCGCGTGTGTGTGTGAATGTGTGTGTGTGTGTGTGTGTGTGTGTCTAAAATGGCGCGGACGGCCTGCGTAGGGAGATGCCGCGGCGGGTGGGCGACGGGAGGGAGCCCGGGCTCTCCCCGGGGGGCCCCGTCTGCGCAGGGGCCCGGGGGTTCCTGCGGATGAGCCGGTTTGTGGCTCCCTCCTCCGCCACCGCCTCCTCCAGTAGCCTCGCTTCCCGGCACGGCCGGAGCGGCGGCAGGAATCCCCCGGCCCCCCCGGAGCGCTCGTCCCGCCTGGCCGGCACCGCGGCGAGCGCCGGGGGCGCAGCGGCATCGCCCGCGCTGGGGGAGGCACGGAGGGCCCCGGGGCGGCGGTGCGGGCTTGGTGTTTCCCGCGAATCTCCGGGAAATCCTTCGTGCCGTGATGCCTCAAAGTTGGGTACCAGCCACCTCGCCTCCCCCTGCGGTGTGTGTGGGAGCATTTGCAGGCTCTCTGTCGCACCCCCACGATGTGCTTCAACCGGAGGGAGGGGGGAGGGGGCAGCGTGAGTGCCCCCGCCGTGCCAATGTCCCGTAACCTTCAGGTATGG
>VRYO01001681.1:24742001-24807825 GCA_009812075.1 Sialia sialis | reverse complement strand
CGGCCCCGGGTGCCCCCGGTCGGCTCCGCCGCGCCGTGTTTACACGGGAAAAAGTCCCGGTCGCTGCTCGACACGTGACGGTGTGGGAGCCGCGGAAGGGGGGAACACGGGGGACACGGGAACGATGGGGGTGGCTGCGGCAAGAGCCTTAAAATAGTCACCGGCCCCCTTGTGCTGCCTGCACGCTGCCTAAACCGAGATGCACTACTGTCGTGCATGACTCTATATGTATTTTAAATCGGTTTAGCGATCTCGCTGGCGCATTGTGCTTAGCTTTATGGTTAAATGAAATGCCACACGTCCCGGGTAAAGGTCAAACTTCTTTAATCCGCGGATCCGTGCGGCGGCTACTTAGTCTGCAGCTTCCTCCTCTGGTTTACAAAACGTGTCACTAGCGGTGATGTCGTGTGGAGATTGCAAAAAATAATCCACAGTATTTTTTTATACGTATGTATAAAAAGCGCAGCCAACCCTGTTCTTTTAACACTTGTCTAATATTAGATCGCTGGCTGCTGCCAGAGCTTTATACGGCGCATTGTAAACGGTGCAGCAATACGGTGTCTCTGAAGTCTCCTTTCTAGCCGTGGTACAGGTCCTTGTTCCTGTAAGTCGTAAATACGTAAGTCGGAGGTACAAGATAAACGAGGTACCTAAACACGTTCATAAGCATCAACCCGTATTTAAGCTTATAAATACCGTGCGAGCACTGCCCTTTAAATCAAGCTCCAGAATGAACGGGGCTGAGGGCTAATCGAAGTAGATCGCTATGAGTCCCCGATCGCTTTTCACTTCTTTCTCGGGGATTTTCACAAATCTAGAAATGATCCTTCCAGTGGCCTGGAACCGGGCAGCGACGGGGCCGGGGGGAGGGAGTACCGGGGGGAGGGGGTGCCGGGGGGCTGATGTGAGGGAGGGATCAGAGGCCGGTGATTTATTGCATCGCTTTTAATATCCGAAAGAGTGGGTTGTTTGCCGGAGCTCCGTCGGTGCCGTCGGCTCTCGCAGAGGTTTTTTTTATACCTCGCGCAGCCCTCCCCGCCGGCTGCCGCTGCGCTGCCGCTGCTGCTGCCGGCTCCGTGGCTTGTGCAGTGGAAACTGGCAGGCTGCCAGGCGGAGCTCGGAGGTGGAAAAGAGTAAAGGCGCCAAAAGGGAACTCGTGCGCCGCTGCAATTCTCCTCCCGACCCGCTTCCTGGCTCGCTGCGGCCGCCGGCCCCGCCGGGCTTCCTCCGGTGCCTCCCTCCGCCCCCCGCCCCTCGCTGAGACTTTCACCTCGCAAACTCGCCGCCAGGAACCCCGGGGTCATGCGGGTGGAGAGGGAGGGGGAAGAGGAGGCTGCCTTGTCCCGGGTGGCGATGCCATCCCCTACTCTTTCCCCCAGAGGCACGGAGAAGCGGAGTGTTCCTCTTCCTCCTTCTCCCCCTCCCCGCGGGCATCGGGTTTTTCTCGTTTCCACGCCAGGAGCGTGTTAACAAAACTTTGCTGCTGCTGGCGTCAATGGCTGCCAAAAGTCTGTTGACGTTGCGAGGGAGATCCAAACGTTTCCCTTTTTAATCAGCTGCCCGAGCAGTGCGGTGTGTGCCTGTGCCTGCCTCTGCGGCGCGGGCCGGCGGGGCGCGGGCAGCGCGGGAGCTGGGTGGGTGTTCCCGGCACGGCTCGGCACGGCTCGGCTCGGCACGCCGGGGCCCCGCTCGGCAGCACGCTGGGAGGCAGGTTAGTGCTTGCAGGCGCTTTTCACAACTGGTTTCTCACGGCGGCATCGCTGCGGAACCGCGTGTGTGTTGCGCGTCTCACTCTCTCTTCCCCCCCCAACCCCGCGCCTCCCTCCCTCTCTCTCTCTTCCTCCCTCCCTCCCTCCTCCGTGCATCACCGTCTATATTTAGCCGCAAATGGCTTTATCGGCCAGACACCTCCCGGAGGAAATGCCGTGCGCGCTCCGGCTGCCGAGCCCCGCTCCGCGCCCCGGCGCGCAGCGCAGCGGGGGCGGCCAGGGGGGCTGCGGCGCCCTGGGGCGCGCTGGCGGTGGCCCGGTGGGTGACAGGAGGAGGGGAGGGAAGGAGAGACGTGTCCTCGGTTTCCTCCGTGCGCCGGGGCGCTCAGGCTGCCGTCGGGGTTGCATAACGGGACCGGCTGCGCCCACCCCCGCGGAAGCTGGGTATAAATAGGTGCGGTGCCCCCCACGCCCCCTCCGTGCCCCCCCGTCCCTGCAGCGCGGAGCGCTTGTGGCGCTGCCGGGAACGCCGAGCCCCTGTGAGCCGGTATCCCCGACAGGCAGCTGCTCGTGGGGAGAGAGAGGAGGGGGAGGGACAGGGTGTGCGAAGAGTTAAAAGTCTGCTGCTTGTTGCAATGAAATTATGGCTGGCAGTGGCGCCGCTCCTGGTTCAGCAGACCTCCACTTTTAAACAGTTCACGAGAAGTTCATCAGGGCGGCGATGATTACAACCGAGCACACCCGGGGCGCACGGCGACAAGGGGTGGCTTTGGGCAGGGGGCTGGGGGCGTGGGCTCTGACCCACCCGGTGGCCCCAGGACGTCCCACCACGTCCCTGCGAGCGGGCGGGTTTGGCCCTTGCTCGGGTGGTGGTGGCTGTGGGACATGAGGCCTCCAGATTAGCCGCTTTTGGCCGGGGAAGCTCTCGCTCCCCCCATGCAACTTCAGCGTTTCGCTATCTGCACGTGTCAGGGGATTGATGGGCTCTGGTTCAGGCACCTCGCCTTATCTTAATGATACATTTCCAGCGAGGAAGCCGGGCGGGCGCAGCAGCCCCTCCGAGGAGCCGGGCCCCAGAGGGAAGCGGCGCACGGGAGCGGGACTGTGCCTGTGTGTCCCTTACAGACGAGGCAGCGCACTAAGGGTGCCTACTAACCTTACGTAAAACCCTAAATCACTCTCTCCATGCTGCTGCCGCCTCTATTGAAAACATTACGAGCAGCGCATCTGGAAACCAGTAAATCTGTCCAGAAAACGTCTTTCCAGTGAAATAACTCCTTTTGAATGATAGCGCGGTAACTAACCTCCGTGGATTTTTGTTTCCTCGCGGCGATTTGTGCGGACTTCATTAGGAAAAGCTAACCGTTGTGGAGAAAGGAGGGTCAACGCGCTGTTTCATTAATATACATTTGTTCCAGACGTGGAGTTTTGCACAAAAGGCCTCTCTGAGGGGAGAAAAAAGTGTTGGGGAACAAGGCTTTCCTGCCGTTTCAGTTCTTAAACCTCTCTGAACGTGTGTGAAGTATTGTGTTAAAGGCCCAATCTGGGCTTCTTCCCTATTAAATGCCAAAGCGATCATTTGCATATTTTGTAGCCTGACAAAGGAAATGAGTTTGCTGGGGAAGCATGGATGCTTTGGGAGACGTTAGGCATTAAACTCCCAGTGGTCAATCGCCCGTTACTGGCTTGTGTGTGTGTAAAAGGAGTATCATGCCTCCTGCTTAAAGGCTTCTATTTTTGTGAGAGAGGAAGAGCTGAGGGATATCCTGTGCATTAAAGGCTCCCCCTACTTATTAACCCAGCATTTAGCAGCAGGATGCAGGCTGAAGCTCAGTCAAAAGAAACGACTCAACCTCCGAAGAGCAATTAAAATCTTGCACTGGAATAAATCATGCGCCGCGATAATCCTGTTAATAAAACGCAGCTTGTCCTGACACTTCGCTCATGCAGCAAACTAGAATTTAATGCGAGCAGAGGTGGCATTAGGCAAGGTAGAGGGGAGGAAAAGCCTTTCCCTCTCTGCCGCTGGACGCGAAAATGTGGTTACCTTTCACCTGCCTCTCTGGCTGCACACGGCGCCGATCCTCTTGGACTGCTAATACTTCTCCAGTGAGCCCGCTAATGATTTCTTTCCCTGGAGTGAGCAGGCATCATTGAATTACTGAAAGCACTCGCAGCAGCAGCAGCAGCAGTAGCAGCAGCAGCAGCAGCAGCAGCAGCTCCAATGCAGAAGCCACCAGGGCTCCTTGCTTAATCAAATCAAGGGGTGGGGAGCTCGCCAACCCACTTACTATTTTTAACCCCTTTCTCCAAGTTAGTCATGTGCAGACGCTAAAAGGGAGGTTTTTATTTAGATGCCTTCTGTAGCAGCGTCTCTTCAGTTTTAAGTCCTCGTGTAAAAGCCTTATCAGCAATCAGCGTAGCTAATACACGCAGTATGTGGTTGTTCTTGCCATGCTCTCCTTCTCCTGTGTGTTCCTAATGCAGGGCTTTTGTGAGTGCCTGTGGGTTGTTTGAATGTTCCCCCAGGCTCACGGGGGCTCCCTCCTCGGTTCAGTCTATTTGAGAAGAAGATTTGGGGACTGGTGTGTACTTGGCTGGCTGAGTCATTTCTTGTGGAAATGAAATGCTGTGAAGAAACTTTTATTTGTCGATAGTCTGGAATGATTCTTAATTTTCTGGATGTGCATTGGGGAAAAGATCCATCTCCTCTGACCTATAAATGCCCTCAATTTGCTCCTTTATTGCCGGGTATCTCCCTTAGCGGTTAACGTAGGCAGCTCACTCCCCGCACCAATCCTGCATTCATTATTAATTACCCGGAGGGAGGCTGGCTGCTCCGCTGTGATGTTTGCACTTCCTCCTAGACAAATCTGCTCAACTTTTTTTTTTTCTTTTTTTCTTCTCCTTTTCTTTTTTTAATAGAATATAAAACAGTGAAGAGAAGCGTTGATTTTTAAGAAGACGTCATGCTTTCTGCAACTCCCCTGTATGGAAATGTTCATAGCTGGATGAGCAATGAAAGGGTCCGCATGTGTGGAATTAATGAGGACAGGTAAATATTTAAGCTTCTGGCAAGTTAAACCGCACTGTAATTCTGCAGAGCGAGGTCTCGGAGTTTGCTCGTTTCCCTAATACTGGAGCAGAAAGCTGCCACCTTGCATCGAGATCAGCCCAGCTTGGAGGGAGGGCAAAGGGAGAGAGTCAAGACGTGCCTGAGAGCAGTAGAGCAGATGCTGATTTACTGTGGAACAGACAACCTGGGTCCGTGAAGTGGGGATGCCCTCAAAGCAGCCTTTGAATGAGCTTCTACAATTAGTTTATTATTTTGAATTTGTGAAGGGGAAGGAAGTCAAATAGTGCACGTTTTCTTGCGGTGACTCTCTGTGGCAGAGGGGCTTGTGCCTGCAACTTGGGGCTCCCTGCCTTTGGACCAGCAGCTTGTCATGTGAAATAGGATCAGTGGTGTCTGTATCTCATGAGGGAATTACTCTGCCTCCCCACCTTTTTTACTGCTGAAGATAATTCAGTTGATGATCAAAACACAGTGTTCGATGGGGTGACACAGGCACTGGCAGGTGTCCCCTTCCCTTAAATCCCAACTTTTTAGAAAGCAAAATGATGCTGGACAGAAGCTGCAGATGTGCCTTCAGTTCTCTGTGCCAGTTTTGTGTGATTTTAGTGCTTTTCTCTCTTCTCATTCTCTGTTCTCACTGTTGTGTGAGAAGCCTCCAAAAAGCTGGTAGAAGTTTTTGGTCTTTGCAGGGAATACTGCTTGCAAACATAAGCTGAAGGAAAACAGCCAAGTAGCTCACTTTGCTTTCTCACCCTCTCTCCCCACTTTCCTCCCAATTGTTCAGGGATAATAACTGTATGTGCTACTTGCAGGGAAGGTGAATCTTTTAAAAACAAATGGATTAAAATTGCATTTCTGCTTTATGGTGATGATGTGCCTTTAAGCACTTTGGTTGAAAGGAGTTCTTTTGGGTAATGCTGAAACCTTCCTTTTGCTGCATGTCAGTGATTTTTATCCCTGGGATTTGGAATTTGGCACTAAGGTATATTCTTTATTGGTGATTTCTGTGATAACAAGTCCCAGAGCTGCAACACTGGTATGGCACAGATGTGCAACTCCCTCTTTAGCATGGAAGAGCTGCTGTTCATATGATGTTAGCATGTGTGTTTTAATTTTATCCTCAGCAGTGTTTATGGATGGCATATGAACAGACTATGTTAAAAATGTGATAGTCTCCTCCTGGAAAAAGGAAAGGGCAAGGAGCAAAAGGGAAGACCTTGACAAAAACTGCTTGCTTTGGAAGAGGCTGCTCTGAGACGTACTTGGTGTATTCTCATTGTCGGAACCCTTTATGCTTATTTTCAAATGGTCCTTGCTTTTCAGTCAGCATGGATGGGTACAGGGAAGGAAAAATATGTTATCTCATGGGACTTCTCTAGGGGAATCAAAATATGGAGGTGGTATGGTACTGTACTGATCCAAGATGCACAGGATGTTTTCAAACAGTAACCTTTGTTTTTCAATAGGAAAATTCCTGTTAATGATAGTGATGCACCGAAAAGCAGACTGGAGCTGAGGGAGGAAAATCACCTGAATCACAGTGTGGTAAGAAGCTTCATACTATGGATGAATCCATGCTTGTCCTCCCCACTCCCGCCCCTGGCTGTTACTATGTGATCCATTTGGAGAAATGATTAAAAACACCTTTCTGTTGCAGCCCTAGTGGTCTTGGGCACATTCAAGTTGTTTCTGTGAAACAGTGAAGTTTGACCTTTGTTTATTTATCTCGTTAATTTCTTTGCTTTGTAATATGTGTTGCTGTATGACGTCAGATTCTTAATTTTGCTGTTACAAATAATGCCATGCGGAATACCAGCATGTGTAACAAAAACAGTTCATGTAAGCATTAGAAACATCAATGTTCCAGCAAAGTTGGTGGGGTTTTCCTTTCTTTGAGTCTACATGGGGAGCAGCAGGTGGGAAAGAAATTCGATGTCAGACCTTTCTTCATGCTGCATCCTCAGATGCCTTGCCCATGTATCTTGTGGTGGTGGTGAGCTCCAGAGCAGAGCTGTGGTGGAGGGAGAGGTCCTGGAGGAGGAAGATGAGGATGAGGAGGGGAGGTGCTCCATCCTTCTCTTTCTGGTCTCCACACCACAGCCCACATCCTCTTGCTCTGGGAGGGCTGGAGCTGAAGAGCCAGTGGTTGCACAGGAGCAGTGCTTCTGAACATTGTCTCTGGGCCACTCCTGGCTGCTTGAGTCCTCACACCTTTGTTCCTGGCGGTTTGAATTTTGGAGGGATTGGTGTTGATGTTTGTGGTGTTATACATATTGCTCCGTAGGTTCCCGTTCTCGCATTTTCCAGTGTAATCAGCCTCTGTATGTTTTCACAACAAACAGCATGTTTGCATTGTTACTGTTTCTCGTCCAAAATGCTGATCTATCTGTTGCTTGAATGGTAGTCGTGTTAGTGAGATGTGAAAGTAACATTCTTCTTGTTCTGTAAAGGTGGATGCGACTACAGCACATCGCATCGACAGTCTTGCTCTGAGTATGGACAGGTCTGGGCTCATGCGGGAAGGACTCAGAGTCCCCGGTAGCATTGTTTATACCAGCTTGTGCGGACTTGGCTCGGAAAAATCGCGGGATGCTACGGGTTCCATAGCCAGCCTGGGATTTACTCCTGAAAGAAATCCAGAGATACAATTTAAGTCTAATCCCCCTGAAGCGGTGGAAAGCGCAGCTGTCTCTGGAAAAGCCCCGAATGGCTTCAGTGCTATATACAAAACACCACCTGGAATACAAAAAAACTCTGTCCCGACAGGGGAGACACTGGGTTTGGACCGAGCCGCAGGTGACAGGCAGAGTCCCCTCGGTGTCAATGGTGCTAGTTACCTAAGGCTCCCCTGGGTGAGCCCCTACGTGGAGGGCGCAACACCCACCATATACCCTTTCCTTGACTCACCAAATAAGTATTCGTTGAACATGTACAAGGCATTGCTACCTCAGCAGTCCACCTACAGCTTACCGCAGCACCTGGCTTACTCGCCCGTATGTACGAACGGTGAACGTTTTTTATACCTGCCTCCCTCCCACTACGTTGCCCCTCACATCCCTTCGTCGCTGGCGTCGCCCATGAGGCTCTCGACTGCCTCAGCTTCACCAGCAATCCCACCTTTGGTGCACTGTCCAGATAAGAGCTTGTCATGGAAGATGGGTGTGAGCCCAGGCAATCCTATCGACACGCATGCTTATCCCCACATCCAAAGCAGCAAGCAGCCCCGGGTCCCCACCGCCAAGCCAGCCCCTACCAACTTACCAGCAGATCCTGCACTCCTGCTGCCGCACTCGCCCCGGCCGTCTCCTCGCCTCCCCCTGCCTGCCCAGGTCGGGGATGCCTATGCTGATTTCCACAAACATTTCCCCAGGATCACCACGTCTCCCTCCTCTGCTGTTACGCTCCCAAAGCCCTACGTGAACATCGGCAGTGAATTTCCACCCGCTCGCCTCTCCAATGGGAAGCTTCCCAAAGGCAGTGATGCTGGGGAGGTGCCCCTGCCATCTGCCCCCCATTCACGGAAAACTGGTCACGACCGGAAAGACAGCAGGTCTCCCCCACTCCTGGAAAAGCAGACCCCGACCAAAGACGTCACCGACAAACCACTGGACTTGTCAGCGAAAGTGGTCGATGTGGAAACTGCTGGCAAGTCGGACCACGGTAAGAAGATTATGCCAACGGTGCTGGTGCATGGAAGGGCAGGAGGGGGGACACACTTGCCAGGCAGTGACATAGTTCAGAAAGAAACCATTTCTCCAGGGAACAGCTGCCCCATTTACAGGCCTGAAATTATCAGCACGGCGCCATCCTCCTGGATCGTTCCCGGTCCCAGCCCCAGTGAGGAGGCTGGGAAGAATGTCCAACTGAAAAACAAGGCACTGGACTGGGTTATGCCACAGCCACGGAGTTCCTCCTGCCCCAGAATGGGTGGCACGGAGGCAGTGGTCGGCAGTGTTTCGGGGACGGTGTCAGCAGGGGGGCGGCCGGCGTCGGCGTCACCAGCTCCCAATGCCAACGTGGATTGCGCCAAGACGGCGCGGAGCTCGGCAGAGAGCACCGCCTCAGTTATACAGCACGTCGGGCAGCCCGTTGCCACCCCTGCGAAACACAGCAGTAAGGTGGCTAAATCCTGTGGTCAGGAAGCCAACTTCAAGGCGACCGAGACTGCCCTGGCCTCCAGCCCTATCTTCCTGCCGCCCAACGAGGCGTTTCGCTCCCCGCCTCTGCCCTACCCCAGGAGCTACCTCCCATATCCAGTGCCGGAGGGGATTGCCATCAGCCCTCTCACCCTCCACGGGAAAGGACACGTCTATCCTCACCCTGTCTTGCTGCCCAATGGCAGCCTCTACCCCACCCACCTGGCTCCCAAACCCGGCCTCCCTTACAGCCTGCCTGCCGGGCGGGGGGAGTTCGTGACCTACCAGGATGCGCTGGGGGTGGGGATGGTGCACCCCATGCTGCTGCAGCATTCAGCTTTGGAGATCAATAAGGAGGAGAAGACAGAACGGAGGTCGCGGTCTCACGAGAGGGTCCGCTACGAGGACCCGGCTCTGCGGGGCCGATTGCCAGAGCTCCTGGAGAGCGGCGGGAAGATGCATTTCGAAATGCCCGGTGACAAGAGCGTGAAATTGCACCAGAGCTCTGGCCACACTAAAAACTCTGCAAAAAGTGACAAAAACCTCTTCCCGGATCTTCTGCGAGACGAGCAAGAGGCTAAGAGTGAAGCAAACCTAACGAAAGCCAGCTTTGCTACTGAAAGCAGTAATCAGACTAATGACCCTACAAAGCACAAGGTAGAGCAGGCGTCTCAGCACAGAGATTTTATTGTAATGAGAGAGGAGTTTGGAAGAAATAATGATGTTCACGAAACCTATAATTTCAAGCAAGCCCAGGGTTCATCAGTGTTCGGCTTAAGGAAAGAAGATTTATCTGTGAGCCAGCCTAAAGAGAGAGTGGCGGTCCAGCCTTCTCCTGTTTTCTTGGAAAGTGCACACGAGAGCGATGCTCCAGCTCTGGCTTTTGGCAAGGTGCAGGAGGACGCGAAGCCATTCTGCATGGGGACCGCGCCGCCAAGCATCGATGCCAACCAGACCTATACCAAAGACGGAGCTGACGACGCAGAGTCTGCTGATGGCAAAATACTGAAACCCAAGCCGTCTAAGTTGGCCAAGAGGATCGCAAACTCGGCGGGTTATGTAGGTGACCGATTCAAGTGTGTGACGACGGAACTGTACGCCGACTCCAGCCAGCTCAGCCGGGAGCAGCGGGCGTTGCAGGTGAGTCCGCGCGGTCCAACGACCGCCGCGCTTTTTGTCGTTACTTCTCTGTTGCAAGTCACAGTTGAGTTTTTAAAGTTGAGAGAAGCGACATATGTGGGGAGACCAGAAAATTCTTTTGTTGGGGCGTACTCTCCATAAATGGTTTTAAATAGCAAAGTTTGTTAATGAGAGGTGATGTAAAGAACAGAATGTGTGCCTTATAGGTATGTGCGGGCTAGCAAGCTTTAAAGGGCTTTTACTAAGATCTGATACAAATGTTAATGCAATGTTTGTGCAGTTTCAAGGGGAGTTGGACAGGCATGCATGTTACCTTGGCGCTGGCTGTAATTTCTGAGCTGGCCTGCAGTGCCAGCTAGCACAGCGAACCCAGAAGTTGTGATTAGTGTGCCAAATGTGCCATGGATGGTGAGGAGCTGCAGCCATGCATTAGCGGGTCTCATGCGGCGTTGGTGCTGAGTGAGCGTCTAGGGAGGAGTAGGAGTGGTATTGAGGTTGATGCTAAGGGATGATAGACAGATACTGTGTAGGAATATTCTTAGGGTGTTTTACTTTTAATGAAGGGATGAGTTAAGCCAAATTGTTTTGCATTGTTAAGAAAAGAATTGGTTTATGCTTATAAAAATGGATGAAATTATCTAAATGATCCATTGAGTGCCCATTTTAATTACATAGATGGAAGGATTACAAGAGGACAGTATTTTATGTCTACCTGCTGCTTACTGTGAGGTCAGTTCTTCAAATTTTTATTACTAGACTCTTACATAAACCTTTGAGTTAAATTTCATTTCCAAATACACAAAGGGAAGTTTGTGGGCCATGGTCGTCTTTTATTCATTGTACGGTTTTGTGTTGTTGTTTTTATTTTATTTTATTTTATTTTATTTCTTTTTGTTTTTGTCTCTTTTTACCTCCAAAATGGAATGTTTTTGTTTTCTATATAATATACATTTATATATAATCTTTTATATATCTATATATACTTATATATGAAAGAATTGTGTGGCTATTTGCTTATAAGATGCTAGAACACTGTTTTACAATTCAGGTGTGTTAAAATCCTACCCTTAGTTGTCTATCTTAAACCCTGGTTTTGAGTCAATTTTTCTTTGGAAATGCTTTCATATAAGGTAAGGTAAATGAAATGGTTTTATTGCAAGACTTTTTTTTTTTTTTCATATCAATTCTCTTTCTAGCGTGCAATGATGCGCTTCTCAGAGTTGGAGATGAAAGAGAGAGAAGGCCAAACAGCTACCAAAGACTCAGAGGTCTGCAGATTCAGCCAGGCAGACTGGGAAAACTTGAAAGGAAACAGTGAAAAGAAGCCAAAGTCTGTTGCTCTGGAAGATGCCATTGCTGACCAAAATGACAATGACAGATGTAAGCGAATTTAGATGGCTTTCTGAAGCGTGTATGTGTCTCTTTGCCATGGCAGCTTGCAGCAAAGCAAGCAAATCCTCGTGTTGTCACCGTGTTGCTGGTGAAAGTCACTGACCTCATCCTCTGCAGGTGCTGAGTTGCTGTGACTGGTACCCTCTGTGCTTGTTTTGGGGTTTGCAAGTTCCTCTGCCATTGCATGTGCTTCTCAGGAGATAGTTGAGTCTCTGTCACTCAGCTAGTGCCTCAGAGAGATCCTCCTTTAACTGATGGGGTACTGCATCAGCCAGTGAAAGCAAAGGCCCTAGGTTATATTTTAAATGCAGAAAGGAAATGGGGGAAGAGGGGAAAGCAAGAAGGAGTTCAGCCTCTTGAAATTGCAGTAGCAGTGAGATATGCCAGTATTGCAGTCTTCAAAGCAAGGATGGAGGACACAAGAGTGAAGGGAAGTGGGGAAGGATGTGATCTGCCAGACTGGCTGATCCATAAAAGCTGGCAGTAACAACTCCAGATGATGAGAAGTTACTTTGCCTGGGTGACTTCTGCTGCAGTGGCTGGGAGGTGTGTGAGGCACGGGTTCTTGCAGGCAGTCTGTGAAATTCTTTGGGGCTCTCTCTTCCCTCTAGGCTGTTACAGGGTGTCAGAGGACTATGGAAAATGCAATGTCCTAAAAGTAAGATAAAAATAAATAAATGGTATTAGGGAATATTTTTCTATAAGCAAGAAAGATCACTTATTTTTGGTTTGCACTCTTGGTAAGCATATGGCTTCCATCAGCATCCACCTTTTTTTAAAATTGGTTTTACCTAGGTATTTAAGGAATGGATCAGTTCCTTCTGTGGCTACTTTGTTTTGAACAACTCAGAAAAAAAGATCTGTGCTGAAAGCATTGCAAAACAAGAGGAATTGTACTGCAGACTGCACTCTGTGTGTGTGTGTGGCTGTGTAACTCAGTGGTTAAGTGTGCTCTTTGGTAGGTGGAGATTCATGAGTAGGGCTAGTAGAAAATTCCATCCAGGCAATTTAATAACTTTGAATTATTGTTCTGGTCTTTGGTTAATGCTTTTGGCAGAGAGCATGCTGGTCAATCATACTCGCTCGGTTACTCACCTAAATTCAAGTTACTGTGGCATTGCTATCATTGAAACAGCCTCAACGAAATCGGTGTGGCAAAATAGCAAGTGAAAGTTTTAAGTGTGGAAGTGGGGGAGGGTGGCAGGGTGGGGAGAGGCAGGCTGAGCCTCTGGAAGCCTTTTCCTTCTCCAAGCTATATCAAGGCAGCTGTAGGGAGGAAGGCAGTCCCTGTGCTAAAGCTGAGAGCTGGGCAGGCTGCTGCCCCGGCTGTCCCCATTGCAGCCTTCCTTGCTCCTCAGAGGACTTGGGATGCCCTGGGCATGTCTTCTGTTAAATTCCACCCTGGGTGTGCAGGAAAGCAAGAAGAGCAGTGGCAGCAGCAGTCCTGCTGGCTTGTTCATGCTGCAAAGAGGGTCCAGCAAAGGGGGATGCTGGGCTGTGGCGTTGAGAGGGGCATGAGAGATTAACAGAGGGAGGGAAGGCAGGCTTGCTCAGGGACGTGGGGCTGCTTGTGGAGGAGTGGCGGGGGGCTGTGGAGGGGATGAGTGCCAGAGCATAATTGTATGCTGAAACCCCTGCCCCCATCCTTGCAAAAGGCTGATGATACGGTTCACTGTTTAGTGAGATCTCTGGCACTTGAATCTGCTGGCTAAAATTTGTTTGAGACTGTTAAATAACTGTTGGAAGCAGGGAAAGTATGTTCAGTCTTATGTTAGTTCATTCCTCTCCTCTGCTAATTAGCTCTGACTTAACAGGCTATTTCAGACTTTGGCCAAATGTCTAAACTCCTAAAAGCACGGATCTGTTCTGCTGAGGGAGCTCCTTTTTTTTGTACGCCCGCCTGGGCAGTAGCAAATACTTACCAGTACAGATTCAGGACTCGGTAAAAGTTTTTTATCGTGGTGGTTCACCTCCTGCCCCTCGGGATAGCAGCTGATAAATCAGGAAGCCGAGTTTCACACCTCTTGAATGCCTCTACTGTGGTGGCTTTGGGCTCTGTGTTGGGGCTTGAGCCACCAGCAGCCTTAATGCATCTCTCACTGAGCGACTGGCAAAGGGGTGATGAGCTCTGCCTTCTCTTCCCCTTCGGTGAGAGCCAGGGCTGCTTTTTGCCTTCCCTTTGCCTTCCATTTCTTACCATGCTGTTGGTGTGTTTGGCTTTAAACCTCCTGAATGGAAATGAGCTGATGGTTTGCATCCTCTTCTGTTTCCTTTCTGCCTCCTGCAAGCGATCTTGCTGCTCGAGAAGTTGTTTCCCTCTGTTTCGTGCTTGTCTGGCGCTAGCTTGAAACGAAACAGCCTTTTACCTGTGTGAGGAGGGAACTCAGGAGTGAAACCAGCGAGCTGTTCTGCCCTCACTGCCAGCGCTTCACCTGCCTGGTGTCGGCGGGGAAGAAGGAAACTGCATCCAAATCCGTGATTGTGGCAGGGAGCCAGCTCGCAGGGCTCCCCTGCTGCTGCCTCGGCACGGCGGCAGCCGCGCTTGGCACGGAGCTCCAGAGCCCATCGGGGCCCTGGCAGCTGCCTGCCCCCTTGGCTCCTCTAAACCTACCCGTGCAACAAAAGCCTAAATAACACAGGCAGGTGATGCTTACAGAGGCATTTCATGGGATGGAAACGAGGTTTTTTTTAGCTTGTCCTAAGACTTGCTGTTTTTCCTAGCTGTGTTGCACATGTATAGACTTTTTTGGAAGCACATGAAGGCACAATATCCGGTTCCTTAAACTTTTCCTCTGACTTGGCAGCGTGTGGCTTTGCTGTACTGGGAGTTTCCTTAAGTTTGAGCACTGAGCCTTCTTGGGAAGGGTAAAAGAAGTGGGCTTTTGTTTTGTCTAGCTTTTTTTGTATCTTTTTTTTTTTTTTTCCTTTTCTGAAGGCCCAATTTGAGGCAGGTAGCTGTGTTAGCTAATTAATGAGCAATTAAAGCCAAGCAGTAAAGTAGAAGTGCTTCAGTTCTCTCCCATCTCATCTAGGTTTTGCTGGGCATCTGAGACCGGGCATCTGAGAGCAGCCGCAAAGCTGCTTTGTTGCCAAGGTGACTTGTAAATGTTGCTGAGGCAATGCTGCTCCAGTGCATTTTCATAGCACAAACATGATAAATTATGGGATGCATATGTCATGAGTCATAGGATTGTTCAGAGATCAAGTGATTTAAGCTATTGGCACGGACACACGCATCAATACGGGCATGTGATGATCGCATGTCGGTCCGTAACAAAGCTCTTCCAGAGGTTCTGAAAATCATACTGAGTGGGAAAGATGGAATGAATCCTACAAATTGTGAATTTCTTGATTGGAGAGCATGACTTTAACTGTCTACTTAATTTTTTAGGATGGAAGACACTGCCTGTTTAAGCCTTAGCGGGGCAAATTTACCCCAATGTATTAGAAGCCTGATCTTAAGGCATGAGATCATGAGGAAAAAGTTAAAGCAGTTGGTATGTGTGAAGGCAAGTGGTGCAATGTGCCAAAACACATTGCACAATTGATCTTAGCATTGTACTGAGGTGCCAGTGTCCCTTTACATGGTGATACCCTGCTTTTCTTTTTTCTTGCTGGTCTGTGTGCACACTGGAACAAGTGAAGGATGGAGGCAGTAAACAGGTCCTTTGCCCTGGTCAGTTATTACCGTCCTGCCACAGGACATAGTGAAAAAAAAAGAAGGGAAAAAAATAAAAAGTCTGTGCACTGAGAGAGGTGGTTGCTTGTTTGTGGTAGGCCTGGGCAGAATGAAAGAAATGAGGAAAGCTCCCAAGCAGAAGTACTTGGAGGGAAAAGTGAAATCAGCTGGGTTGCCTCTGCTCCATGGGATCTCAGAATTGGATTCTGAGGATGTCTTAGAGAATTTCTTACTGTTGTGATCTCCGTGCTGAATACTGGGTTTTAGCATTTGGGTAGTCATTACTGTTCTTGGATGAATAAAGGGTGCCTTGCATATAAGTGAGCGCAATGAGATGTTGGTCCAGGGAGGAGGAAAGGCTGTTTTTAGCTGCCATGTTATTTGAACAAAAGAATCCGTGGTTTAAACATGAAGATGTGTTTCCTTGTTTGCCTGGAATGGGAGGCTCTGGTCTCGTTGACAGCAGTTGACAGCAACAGGAATATGGAAAAGCGAAGGAAAGTTTTACTGGGTAGCATGTTTGTGCCTGCCTGTAACTGTTTCTTGTGAGATTGTAACCCATGCACTAAGAAAATATTGCTTCAGACAGAAACCTGTGAAGAATTATCTTGTTAATTCTTCCTTGTTTCTAGATTGGTAGGACAGTGATAAATGGTTTGAATTGTTGGTGCTGGTTGTCACAGCTGGTGTGAGACTGGCAAACACTGGAGGCTTGAGGAAGGAACACATTTAAGAGTTTAATCTCCTTACTCATAGAGGTGTGTTGCTATGAGAACTCAGCATTTATCCTGTGTTTCTGGCTACCTCGCCACTGTTTGAATAATGATGATACAAGAGCTCCCAAGTATTTTGTTGTTGTTTTCTTCCTCAGGCAGAGGAAAGGATGTTGTAGATACATGGCACGGGAGGGGGGAGGTTTTTGGGAGCAAAAGCAGATAAATTCTCCTCATCCTTGTTGGGCATGCACGTTATGCTTATGTTGCTGTGCTTCTTGTTGACATTTACATCTTAATTTGGGGAGACATCGCGTCTGATCCCGGTTGCTTGCAAAACAGTTTGAGGACACAGCGGAATCCGGTGGTAAAATATTAATAGAGCCTGCACTCCATGAGGCAGCCGCAGCCGTGCCAGGGGGAAGAACCTCTGGCTTGCGACGTGTCCGTGCAAGCTGCGGGGAGAGCTGGCAGCCCGGGGGCTGTGCCGTGTCCCCGGCAGCGAGTGACCTTTGTTCCTTGGCACGGAGAGGCGGGAGCGCGGGCGGGGACGCGTCCCGTGCGGCTGCGGGCTGCGCTCCCGGCTGCATGCAGGATGCAGGGTCATTACACAACCGGGATTGTGTGCGGAGCTGCCGCTTCCCCGATGCTGTTGGCTGCGGCCAGCGGGACGGATCGCAGAGCTGCGTGTGCAGCGTGCAGCGGGCGGTGCTTGAGAGGCATTTCTGGCTCAGCAGCTGCGGAGAGGTGGCTCTGGTCCCCCGTGGGTCCCTCTGGGATGCCACTGGGCGGCGGAGGCCGAGGTGTCACGGAGCTGCTGGCAGCGAGGGCTTTTTGGATGAACTGCGTTAGGTGTGTGCTGTTCTTCCCAGCGTGTGCAGCCCCGCAGAACGCTGACAGTGACAAGCTGTTAGCGAGGTCTCTCCCCTCTTTATTTTTCAGCACAGTCTGAGCGAGCGGCGCTCGCATCCCCGTGCCAAGTCCTCTTGCAGATAGAGAAGGAATTAATCTGTGGCAGGTTGCTTTCGGTGGTGGCAGGCTGGAATTAGCGTGCTGTTTCCTGCAAGCCGTAAAGATTAAGACCGTCACCCCCCCTCCCTGCAGCCTGCTACTTCCTTTGAACCCTGCAAGAGCTTCTCTGGGAATTGGTCAGGATGTGCCTGCCTTTTCTCAGGCCAGACAGTGTTAGGAGCAGGAAAGCTATCCCAGTATCCCGTGGCGTGTTGCTGTTGGTGCTGCTGGAGATGAGAAGGCTCTAAGACAGCAGGAGTGTGGCTGAGAGTGCCCTTACCTGATCTCTTCAGGGAAACTGACCACAGGAGTATAATGTTTCCTTATGAAAGGAGGAAAATAGCAGATTGCATTAAAAATGTGAAATGAAATCTGAGAGACGCATTTATTTCTATTGTGATGCTTAAAACGTGGCTGGGCCAGCTGTTTTTATGCTGTGTCAAACAGGACTGCTGGTGCTTTTGGTGTGGTTATAGGGTCCAGCTGTGGGGCGGTGTCCTCGTGCCAGATGTGCATACATGGGGTGTTGCCAGATCCATTCTGATCTGGGGGGACTCCGTGATTTACAGTCATGGTGGTAGTAAGCTGAGATACCTGTTCTCTGGAACATCTCAGCGTTGTTGGCTGGAAGAAGTGTGACAAAGTGCATTTTAAAGTCTTGGAAGGAGCATGTGTTGGCCAGACGGCCTTGTGGAGAGGAGCATCGCCAAGCAGCGGAACAGCCCGAGCGTCCCGCTCGCCTGCAGAAAATCAGCTTTTGTTTTGATTTTTCTTGGCCGATATCTTGTGCTGTTTTACAAGCAGCCCTGCAGGCAGCTTCCCAAGCAGTGTGAAAATTATGCTGGGGTGTCTCCGTGCCCACAAACATTTCCAGAGCCCTTGGTGCTACTTGGAGCCATTTCCAGATTGTGGTGAAGAGAAAACTCATCAGGGAAATTTCCCCTCACCACCCCCTCAGCCTTCCATTACTGACAACAGGTATTTCGAGGACGGTCATGAAAGCAGGAGGGGTTGGCAGAGCTGTAGGAAGGTGCTGTCAGGGTAAGGTGGGATAGAGTTGGGCTGCCTCCAGACACTGCCAGTGATGGGTCTTGGAGAGCACAGGAGGGGAGAGGGCTAAAACACTTGGAAATCCCAGCTTGTTTCTGGGAATTGTAAACAGGAGCTGATTATCTCTGTTGAAGCCTGTACTGCATCTCTGCCTAACCTTGCCTTTGCTAGTCTGGTTAAACCCAAGAAAATAACGTTTTTCAAGATGGTGATTAAGTGTAATTTTAAATCAAGCATCCATTTAAAACTGCATAGGCTGTCTCTGAATTTGGGCAAACAGTACTGGAGGGAAGCTGAAGTTAGTGCGGGCGAGGCAGCCATGGGTGTTTTTGTGGCTAATTTGTCAGACCAGTTTCTAGTAAGCTTTTCAGAGCTCACCCTCTTGCTGTTGCTGGAAATACTCCTTGAAAAAATTGAGGTCTGTTTTAAAAGGAGGTGACAGAGATCATGTGAGGTACTGGTTGGTTACTTGAAGTGAGGAAGCCTTTTTATAACCTTGGATTCAAGTACGGCTTTTTTGCAAAATATCACAGCTATTCTTAGTGGTATTTCTGTGTCCGTGTGTGCGTGTTCTGTATCCCATTTATATCTCCCGAAGAAGGGATGAATGCTTTTAAGTCAGACTCTGCAATTTGATGGGAGAAGTTAGTGAAAGATTAGGAATTAAGGGAGGACTAATACTTGGTTGTCATCAGAAGGTATTTTTGAACTGGATTGTTACTTGCCACAGTTTAGGGAGGTGAGGTTGCTTTCTGAAAAGGGTTTGTGCTTTCAGTATCTAAAGATGTTTCTTTATTTATAAAAGCATATTGTGATGTTTCTATGGATACAAGTATAGTGAATTTTGTGCTGCTTAAATTAATGTAAAAAAAACACAAAGCAGTGTGCATCTGGGGATGTTGTGCTTAACTGTTGAGAAAACTGCTGCCTTAGGCTGGGCAGAGCAGACTTGTTCCCAAGTACAATTTTATGTTTATTTGCATGCCCCATGAGCCGTAAGTCGTGATGGAGATGACATTGAAGAGATCAGAGAGCAAAGCCTTCTCACAATGAATTGTGTTGTATTTATTAGGTCTTGTGGTGTTTGTTTGTTTTGTGTTTTTAGGTAACTTTACTAGTACAGAAAACAACCGAGGTCACTTTCTTGAAACTCCAGAGGAAAAAGATCTCTCAAATGAGAAATGTTATTTAGAGAGACATTCTGTATATGAAAAGGCAGAAGACCAGCCAACAGAAGATTTTGGCCAACATTCATGTCCACGTCTGGACAGGAAACGTAAACACTCTGGTGAGAGAGTGCAAAATGATGGCAGCCAAAATGAAAGCTTTGTGGATGAACTGCAGGACGAAGTTATATCAAAAGCAAAAAAGAAAAAGAGCTCCAAAGGTAAGACAGCATTTTGCTTTGGTCTCTCTCTCGGAATGTCTTGTGAAAGGAACGTCCCTTTGGCTTAATGTGTTTCCATTTTTGAACTTGCTAGTTACTAATGTGAGCACTGTCATTTCACTTTAAATTATATATATGTATATATATGTATGTATATGTATATATATATATGTGTATATATATATGTATATATAAAAAAACTTGGTATGTAAGGATAAAGCACTAGTCATTGGACACTGTAGCCACAGCAGTGCAAGTTACTGTAGTGCATGTAACCCTTAATGAGCGAAGCTTTAAAATGCATAGTGTGGTGGTAAAGCTGAGACTATATGCCCCGAAAGTGAAATGTAGCTTTTGTTTTAAGTTGAGGGGGCTTTTTGATTAATTTTTAGTTATTTTTCCATTAGATGACTGGCCTGAGAGGGAAATGACAAACAATTCCTCTAACCACTTAGAAGAGCCCAATTGTAATGAGGTGACCAACCTGAAGGTGTGCATTGAATTAACAGGGCTCCATCCCAAAAAGCAGCGTCACCTGCAGCATCTTAGGGAACTATGGGAGCAGCAGGTGTCACCAGAGAGATCCCCGTCCGGCAAGTTGGGCCGGCAAAGCAGGAAAGATTTAGCTGAGGCTGTTCAGCCAGAGGCCACTGCAAAGGTCAAAGACTTCACAGAAGAAAGGCACACCAAGAAAAGGTCAGAGGCCAAAAGCAATAGAAGTTGGTCTGAAGAGTCCCTCAAAACAAGTGACAATGAACAAGGTATGCAGAGACTACTAGGGAAACCAGCTGGCTTTAGCATTTAGTGACGCATGCTGCCACCAATGTTAAGGAACTGTTGAGAGTATTTTTTCTTCTTTCTTGTTTTTTTAAAATTATATATATATATATTTCTGTAGATGTCCATTTTTGTAAGGACTGACACCTCCTCTCTAAGAATTGCACTCTAGCTGATATTTGTCAGACAAGAAAACGTGTTTGTGTATGTGTGTGTAACTATGTGTTTGTGTGTGTGTGTGTGTGCGTGTGTGCGTGTGTTTTGGCTTTAAATACTTTTGTAGATGATGTGGGAGTTTATGGCTCTAGAGGAGAGCTGGGGAGGGCATAAAATGTGGGCATGCTTTTGGGTGAGAGAGGGAGCAAATGGGCTGCTAGCTGGTGTAAGGGTGTTTAAGCAGACAGGATTTGAGGGGCTGTGAGCTTGTGAAACAGCGTCAGCACAGCTGTAGCAGCTCTTGATCTCAGGAACCCAACGCCTCCAGCACCCTCAGCACTGCTGGCTTCCCCTGCCTTTCCCAGGCCATATGCTCAATAGCAAAGCTCATCCTTCTCCTGACAAGGCTGCTTTGCTGGTTTGTCCTGAGCACATCCCTTTCACCTCACTTCCTGGCCCCTTGGCAGAGGTCTTCCAGCAGCTCTCTCCTAAGGGGTTACTTCCTCAAAGCATATCAGCTTTCCTTGACTTGTTTTTGGCTGCTTCTTTCCCCTCACTCCACTTCCTCATTTCCCCATCCTCCCTCCCATTTCTGTCAATTCCCTGTTCTGGGGGAAAGCCGTGGATGCAATCTGCCAAATTTTCACTGGGATGGACAGGTCACTTTCCTGTCCTCACTGTCCTCTGCCCCTGGGCACATTTTCTGCTCTGATGCTTTTCTCCTTTCCTGCAACATCTTGCTGCTGGAGCTTGGCTGGAGAACTGATGGGGAATGGAATCACACAATCCACAGGGAAAATCCCCTTTTCTCTTCTTTCTCTTTTCCTGCTCTTACCTCTCCAAGCCCTCTGCTTGTTTTTGAGGAAAGATGTTTTCCGTGTATGGAAACCTGGGATCTTCATCAGCTGGAAGACATTCACGTTCCAGCTGGCCTAACCTGTAGTTTAGCTGAGATCCCCCTGAAAGAGAGAAGCCTGAGGAGAGTGGATCCTCTTGTCCTATGCCATGGAAAGAATTGAGTTCAGATCATCCTGTTACAGTGAAGATTTTCCTTGGTAGTGTCTCTGAAACAGTCACAGGCAAAAGTATCAGCTTCACCTGTCCTTCACCTTGGTAGGATTATGTGAGGGCAGAAACCCCCTAACTTTGATGCTTATTGATGGGGGGGACGTTCTCCAAAAGGATTTGTGGAGCAGGAGATCAAAACTTGGTTTAAAAGGAGCTTTGACTCTTACTTCCTCGCTTTATGTGCTGTCTTGGCGAGCATGGTATGGGCTCAAACACCCCTGCCCCTCACCTTTGTACTTTCAGACAGAGATACCTTGTAGAGATTAAGCAGGGGTCACTAACAAGAAGCTGTGTTGTGTAAGGATGCTCTCACTTTCCCCTGCAATGCCTCCTGTGGCAGTGACAGGCTCATGGCCTCGGGAAAGAAGAAGAGGTGGCTCCCAATTTATGCACCATTCCCAAAGGCATTCAGGTTCAGTTGCCCTATGGCTATGAAAAAATCTCTTGGGTTTGGAAGCTGCTATAAAATCATAAACTTGACTAAACTGTGGCTTGCTCTTCGTTGTACAAAGACACTGAGTATCATTCAGGTAATTCTGCTGGTGCTTCTCCAGCCCTGTTGAAGTGTAAACTTTTGAATCTCCTTGTTCTTACTTGATTGCGATAAGGACATTTTTCCCCAGTGTATGAGCATCCTCTGCATGACAGTCTTATGGGGATGGAGTCTTCCAGCTTGTCTGTGTTGCTCCAGAGTAGTCCTCAAACTTTTCTTAAGCAAGCAGAGACTGTGAATATGAGAATATACACTGTCACTTGCAGCTTCTTTTTTTTTTTTTTTTTTAGTTTGGGGCTGGGAACAGCTGTTCTCTGCTCAAGCACTGCCTGCAGTTGTGGCTGTCTCTGCTGCTGGGCAGCTGGTTGTGTCCCAAGGAGTAGGCTGTGACAGAACACGAGGGTTGCCTCTGTGCTTCTGAAGCCTCAGTCGAACATTAACAAGATGATTTTCTACTCTTGCTTGCAAATCTCTGGGAATGTGGAGGTTTCTGACTTCTGAGTTTGTTACCCCAGTTGATTTTATCCAAAGCAGTGTGGGCAGCAGATCGAGGGAGCTGATTGTCTCTCTGCTCTGCTCCTGTGAGACCTCACCTGCAGTGCTGTGTCCAGTTGTTGGGCCCCCGAGATGGGAAGGACGTGGACCTGGTGGGGCAAATCCAGAGGAGGCCACGAAGAAAATCAGGGGGCTGTATCACCTCTGCTATGAAGACAGGCTGAGGGAGTTGGGATTGCTCAGCCCAGAGAAGAGAAGGCTCTGGGGAGACTATAGCACCTTCCAAAACCTAGAAGAGGGCTCTAAGAGAGGTGGAGAGGGACTTTTGACAGGGGTGTATAGTGATAGGACAAGTGGTAACAGGTTTAAACTGACAGAGGGTAGGCTTAGATTGGGTTATTAGGAAGGAATTCTTGACTGTGAGAGTGGTGAGGCACTGGAACGGGCTGCACAGAAAAATTGTGGCTGCCACATCTCTGGAAGAGTTTAGGGCCAGGTAGGATGGGGATCTGAACTACCTGGTCTAGTGAAATGTGACCCTGCCTGTGGCATGGAGGGTTGAACTGGATAATGTTTAAGGAATGATCTCCCTTCCAACCCAAATAATTTTAAGATTCTGTGATCTGTTGCAAAGGGAGGTTGCCATGCTGGGTCTCCAGGGTGCAGCAGGACCATGATGCCTCAGGGCATCATCCCACTGCTTGCCCAGCCCTGTGACCAAGGCAGAAGCCACAGGCTGTGCTGGGGTCCCAGCTGAGCAATAGCCCTGTACTGCTGGTGATGCAGTGCCAGCTCTCCTGATGCTCCTTGGGGAGCCACAGCCACTCACCCGGTGCAAGGAGAAATCCCGAATGAGGAGAAATCCCGAACAGCGCGGAAACAAAAGCCCTGAGGAGAGGAGCCAGGAGGATCTCACCACTGGGAAGCATGTGCCAGTCCCTGGGAGCTGCCTGGGGCTGCTGGCAGCGTGGCTGCCTGGGCTTGGCAGGCAGGAGCAGACAGCTGCTGGGGTGGGAGCTGAACAAGCGAGCGTTCAGGTGACGCGGCAGCAGCTGCTTTTCCGCACGGACCTCTCAGCAGCCCGCTCCTGCGGGAAGGGAGACAGGTCCTGCTCTGAGTCAGACTTGCCACAACCCACATCAGTCAGAGGCCTGAGTTTTTGGGGGGTTTTGGTTTGGGTTTTCTTTTTTTTTTCCATGGATATTTAGGTGTATTCCTGCTCGCTCTTGTTTTTCTTCTCTCTTCACGTGGTCAGAGAGATGGGGTGGGATTCCAGGAATAATCACTTGCTGCTTTTCTGCCCCTGTTGTCTTGCATTTCCCAGGCTGATGCTTGGCTTTTTCTGTGTAGTGCTGGTGTCTTGCAGTGTTTTTGATCCTGATTCTCCTGGGTGCACAGCATAGCTGCTCTCCATCTCTCAGCTCTGCTGCATGTTTAGCCTGGTGCCTGCTGTCACCACGGTGGAGGGTCAAAGTGAAGCACAGAGTTGATGCGGAGTTTGCAGGCAGGCGTAGACATTTTTTGTGGTGATTAAACTTCTGCTTTCAATGCCTCGGCATCTTTGCATGGGAAAGCCTGCAGTTCTTTGAGATAAGCTTTTTTCCCTCCATCCTTTCAGTGCTTCTGCCCTCCTTCAGGCCTGTGAGTTTTTCATTCTGTTGTAGTTTTTCTGCATGCAGCTGTTTGTTCAATTTGTACTCACCAGAGCTCCTCACTGTTGCTTTCCATCTTTCCTATCGTTTTCTTTAGTAAGTTATTAAATAGGTAATGATGGTACTTTTGTGTTGGAATTGGGCTTTTCACATCCTGCTTAGTTGGGAACATGAGAATTAAACACTCCCTACTTTGTGCTGTCTACAGAGTTGGAAAGACAGCCTTGCATCCACAGGCTCAGCCTATGACTAGGTGCCTTCCTTCAGTATTGCAAAGCCTGAAAAACTTACATGATTTTTGCTGAACAATCTGCACATCATGTGTCCCATAAATTCCCTGACATCTGCTTGGCAAGCCGTGGTATGTGTCTTTTTCTAGAAAGTGGCTCAAAAGAACTGAGGGATTTCTGTTTTCATCCTTAATCTAGAAAGCCTTCTGTGAGTTGCTTTCACAGATCTATTTAAAGGAAGACTAAAGTGTGAAACTGCCCACCAAGAGGATTCTAGATTTTATTTTCTTTTTTACCAACTGGTTGTGGTCCGAGTCTCTTTAAGTAAGGGTGTCTTTCCTCTGAGCACCTCCTCATGTGTTCCTGCCATCTCTTCTGTTCTGAAAAGTATCATCACTTCAGAGACTTGTCAGAGCAAGGGAGTCTCTTTCAAGTTCTGAAAGTTTTTTCCATACCTTCCCTTGTTGGTGTGGTGTTGTTTGGCTGAAGTGTCCCTTTCTTTCCAGCAACTTTTAATTTTTCTGCAGAGGAGTTGGTTCTGAGGTCACCTCAATTCTTCTCCCAAGGGAAATTCAGACTATAAAAAGTCAGCTTTCCTGTCCTTGTTTTGTTGTAAGCCTGCTTGCACACTGAAAAAAAACCCCAAAACTAACCATGCTTTTTGCATGTGGCCCAGATTGTGTGATCCAGCTTGTTGGAGCTAACCCCCAGAGAAAACCCAGCCCTGCCAGTATCCTGTCACAGGCAGCAGAGCACTGGCCTTATTGTCCCAATGTTCCAGAAAGACTTCTGAATGGAGTTCTTGGGGAAAAAACCACCTGATTGCTTTTCCTGCAAAATACCTGTGCTTTCTGGTAGAGAGCTTGCACTGAGCTTCTGTAGAGACAGCTCCTTGAGTAGTCTTCCTTCTCTTGGTTTGTTTTTGAAATCAGAATGCTGCCCAGGGGCTGTTCCCTGTCTTATGGCCGTCTTGGGGCTAAGCTCAACATCCCTACCTGTGCTGTCCCATTAAAATCTGATCCATGCTCCCACCTTTCTTCCTGTCCCCTCTTCCCTCTCCATCCCTGTGTCTGCCCTTGCACCCCACTGAGACAAGCCAGGCTGGGCCCAGGCTGCTGGAGGAGTTGGTTCCCCTTCAGATCAGGCAGTCCTAGGTAAGGAGGCGAGTTTTTCCCTGCAGCCCTGCCCTGCCAAGCTGGCCTGGCACACGTCCCCATGGCCCTGGCGCTGCCCAGCACCTGTGTGGGGCATTTAATTTCATTCAAGGATTTTTATTAGAGCCTGAGAACCGCTAGCGTAGCGTTAACGGGCGAGATGCTATTTACAGTTTGGATGTGGAACGCTTAAAATATTAATGATTTGAAAATGTAATTGTAGATCTCTTAAGCAGTTGAGGAGCTTGTGTTAAGTGCTAGCAATGCATTTTCCTTTTAACGCACCATGCGATGTGTAATGCCTTTCCTTCCCATTTAGGCTTGCCCGTATTCCCGGTGTCTCCGCACATGAAGAGCCTTTCATCCACCAATGCAAACAGCAAAAGGCAGGCTCAGCCAAGCTGTACTCCAGCCTCGAGGTTGGCTGCCAAACAGCAGAAAATTAAAGAAAGCCGGAAGACAGATGGGCTGTACACAGACGAAGAGGAGGATTTCCAACATGCATCTCTGCTGCCGAAATACAGCGAGTGTGAGAAGCCATCAGGGAAACGTCAGTGTAAAACAAAACACTTGGCACTGCAGGAGAGGAGAAGGAGGTCATCTCTGACAGGGGATGACACCACAGATATCGAAAATGCTGAAGATAAGGTATCTTTATTTAGACTTAATTGCCCACTGGCCTCTCAGAAGGCAGAGCCAGCTTGCTTAAAACTAACGCACTGTCGTGCATGCAGGGTAGCGGGGATTGCGTTCAGATTTGTCTGTGGATGCTTTGCACATTTTGCGTTTGCTTTTCTTAACCTTAGTTGAAGGCACTTTTGCAGGGGTGAAGCATCTTGTGTTTTAAAACTCTAGCGGGGTCTTCCTTTAAAAATTGAATACGAGTAGAAAAGCGTAATTCCTTGGTGACAAATACAGTCCTGTCGCTGTTCTGTGCAAACAAAGATAACAAACCCCCCGCCGTCATGGCTTTGACAGGTAACGCTAACGAGGAAAGTCAGGAAGCGACCGGAGCCGAGTTCAGACTGCGACTCCTCGCCAGCCAAGCCGTACGAGCCCAAGCCGTACGAGCGCCTGCAGCAGCCCCCGCTGCTCCCCGTGGCACAGCCCACGCTGCCCGTGGCCAGCCCGCCCCAGGAGACCACCCCCAGCCGCCCCATGCCGCCCGAGGCGCGGCGCCTGATCGTCAACAAGAACGCGGGGGAGACGCTGCTGCAGCGCGCCGCACGCCTGGGCTATGAGGTAAGGCTCCCTCCGGGATGATGGCTTTTTTCTTTTCTTTTTTTTAATTTCGAA
Source organism: Sialia sialis (assembly GCA_009812075.1). NCBI lineage: Eukaryota > Metazoa > Chordata > Aves > Passeriformes > Turdidae > Sialia > Sialia sialis. The sequence goes on along the minus strand of VRYO01001681.1, from coordinate 24,781,211 downwards.
AGTTTAAATCCTCTTCTCGGTTTTGTAGATGGAAATTCTGCGCATTAGCAGCTCTAGGTTGGGTCATTGGAGCTGTTGTTGCTCTGCTGCTGTCCCTTGCCTGGTGTGTGGGGTTTGGAGGCAGGTTGCTGTGGGAATGAGTCCCCACCGCTGCTGGGTCAGCTGGCAGGGATGCAGGGCGAGCAGCATCCTGCAGAATGAGCAAAGGCTGAAGTTTTATTGGTAACCCTCACTTCCCTTTAAATCTAAACCATCTGCAAACAGAACGAATGTATTTTATTTTTTTTTTTTCCTCTCCCAAGTAATCTTTATGGTGATCTTTAATGAGCTGTATGTTTTCTGCTTTTGTTGCTTGTGAAGAGCCTGTAGTTTAGGAGAAGGGTTTTATTTTTGTTCTCTCCAAGGAGTATCTGGTATGTGACACAGGATGTAGCGCTTGGAGTGTCCTCTTGCATGATCAGACGCATCATAGGAGCACTCTGCATGCTTTATACTCCGCGTCTGGAGCTGCTTGGGGTAGCTGGAACAATGTTGTCTAATGAAAGGGGCCCCCTGTTGCTACAAAAATCAGAAACCGATGAATCCCTTAGCTCTGCTGTTTTGAAGCACGCTTTTATTGGGGAAATATGGGCATGTAGGTATGAGCGTTGTTGTTGCTGGATTTCAGATCTGGAGCAGAGGTGTTTCATTGCAGAGTGACTGGTGCTCTCGGCATGGCTGCAGGGTTTGCCGTGTGCTGAGAGGGCTGCTTGGACCTGCGAGCTGGGCTGGAGCTTGGGGAAGGTGGCATCAGCCCAGGTCCAGGTGGGACCTGCCTGTCTTGGGGATTTGCTGAAACCTTGGAATTCCTTTTGTATAGCTGGAGAGACCTGTGTGTGGAGCAGGGCCTTGCCCAGCTCTGGAAGGCAGAGTTTATTGGAAAGGTTTTGTTTACCTTAGGCAAAGGCTTCTTCTAACCCAGGGCACTTCAGCTCTACCTGGGAGAGGTGATTGTTACGACATTGCTGTTGTATTCTCCTTAATTTAAATGGTTTCATTTTCTGTGGGTCCAAAATCAAAACGTGTTGCAGCATGTGCTCCAAGCTATTGGTGTGTATTTTCTTCCTGCATGGGGTGTGTCAGGGACAGACCAAGTATGTTGGGCACTGTGCCTGGCACCTCTGCTGAGCACAGCTCAATGGGAGCAGCTCCCAAACTTATTGATGGGCTGATGTCTTGCTCAAGCTGGGGCCCAGGGGCTCTCCATTTGCTTTGGTAGCAGGAGCTCTCTGCTATCAAACTGGCTGTTTGCAGAAAGCAGGGGATACCCAGGCTCACCAAGGTGTGGGTAGTAACGCTGTGTGCCACCATGCCTTCCCATTCATTATTAGTTGGCTGGGGATTTTCATTTTCTGACTTGAATTCACCCAAAAGTTCAGGTGAACACCATGTTTCTAATAGGCTTAAATATTCAACTCGGTTGATTTGATTGTTCAGGTAGTGTTGACCATGCAGCAGTTGGTTCTGTTGCTGGTGGAATGAAGGACAGAGAAAGAGCTAGTCCATGCACCTAAACTGCTGCCAGAATCCGACCTTGTCTGTGTTTTTCAAGGCTCAGAGTGATGGGTGGCTGTGCCACCCTGTTGCAGCTATGTTTGGCCCATGGTGAGCTGTGATAGTTTGGTCATCCATGGAAGCTCCATAGCTGAGGGTTTTCTTGATAGTGATGAGACTACTGCAGTTAGCAGAAAGCTGAATTGCTTCTGTCTGCACAAAGAATGAGAATGGTCAAGAAGTAAGAAATTCCTCTATGTTAAAACAAAAAGGAAGAAAAATCTGTATGAGTCAAGGTAACATGCTGGTCTGTGACCTGTGACAAGCACATGGATCGGTTTTCTCCCACCCCTGTTAGCAGGGCAGCAACCTCTGGTGGGCACACGGGGGCTTCCCTGGCTACTGTGATGGTGGCCCTTTGCCAGCTCAGTGGCAGGGGAGGCAGACGAGTTTGCATCATCAGGGCCACAGCTTGCACAGGGAGCAGAGTGCTGATTCAGGACTCGGAGCTGGAAGCGGCTGGCACCGCAGGGCACCACGGAGCCCTGGCAGGAATGCTGGATTGCCCTGAGACCGGATGAGCTCGTGCCTGCCCTTGGCAGCCTGCCTGCTTTTGCAGCAGGGATGCCCTGAGGCTGTGCAGAGATCCCACTCCAAACCCTTCAGCACGCAGAGGTGCTGGCAGGCTGTGTGTATCGCTGCTGGACCCATGGGGAACCCGAGTGCTGCTTGGCCATGAGCCTCTGTCCTGCTCTCAGTCCCACGGGGCAGATGTGCCCCAGATCGCTGCAGGAAGCACGACAAGCAGATGCAGTTTTGTGTGTAAAGCTGACCCGAGTGTGTGTGAGATGTCAAAGGACAAGCGTGGCTTGTGTCTGGTCAGATAAATTGCAGGGCTGCAGCCAGCAAGGCTACTTAAATTCAGTGCAGCAAATGGTCTTGGGTGCTGGAAATCCCTGATGGTGCTGGTGGGAAGCTTTGCCTTTCCCTTCCTAGGCTTCGGCTCCAGGCCGTGCTTCAGCAGGATGTTACCATCCCCAAATCCATTCTGTTTTCCCCATTTGAAACAAATGACTTGAGATAATGGTAGTCTTAAAACTGTAATTTACTTTTTTGTGAAGAGGGAATTACAGGGAGTGTAGAGTCTTTTTGGGAAAAAAAATTACAAAAGGCTTGTGTAATGAATTTGATGTGAGAGGAAACACTGGCTGTCTTTCTTGCGTTGTGTTGCTTTTTGGTGTGTGTCTGGATGTGCTGGTTTTGGCTGGGGTAGGGTTAATTTTCTTCCCAGTGGCTGGTGTGGGGCAGTGTTTTGGATTTGGGCTGAACACAGTGATGATAATATAAGGATGTTTTTGTTATTGCTGAGCAGGGCTTGCACAGATCCAAGGCCTTTTCTGCTTCTCCTACTGCCACACTGGTGGGGAGGCTGGAGTGCTTGGGGGCTGGGAGGGGACACAGCTGGGACAGGGACCCAAACTGACCACAGGGACATTGCAGACCGTGTGGCATCATGGATCAATGTGTAAAGTTGGGGGAAGGGTAGGATGTTTGGAGTGATGTTTTTCTCCCCAAGTCACCGATAAGTGGGATGGGGCCCTGCTCTCCTGGAGATGGCTGAACACCTGCCCAGCCATGGGAAGCAGCGAATGAATTCCTTGCTTTGCTTTGCTTGTGTGCATGGCTTTTGCTTTCCCTATTAAACTGTCTTTATCTCAGCCCACAAATTTTCCACCTTTGACCCTTGTGATTCTCTGATTCTCCCCCTGATCCCTCTGGTGGGGGACTGAGTGAATGAGTGAGGCTGCCTGGGGCTTGGCTGCTGGCTGGGGTCAAACCAGACTGTGGACTTGGAAAGTTCCCTCAGCAGTTTGCTATTAAATCCTTCCTGGGAAGGCAGTGAAGTTAGCAGAGTCTGTGGTGTGTGATAGGACGTTTAGACACCCGTGGAGGCTGGGCTTATCCAGACACAGGGAGTTCCCAGTGTCACTGCCACAGGAGCAGCAGCTCCAGAGCACCATCCTGCCCTCCACAGCTCCCTGCATCCTGCCCAGGAATGGGCATCACTTCAGGGGTTTGCTGTGATGCTGGGGGGAAGTGTTAAGGCTCAGTAATGCCTGACCCAAGGGCTGTGTTTTGAGGTTGGAATAGTGCTTCTTGGGGCCTGGGGAATGCTGAGCTCTTCCCCTGGAAAAGGAGTATGTAAGAAGGGCAGCTCCTTGCATGTGAGGATGGACCATGCATATGTGCATACTCTGATGTGGCTGTTGGCAGATTGGCTGGGAAACTGCAAGCAGCAGAGGTGGAGGTGTCTGCTTCTGTTCTAGTTTGACTCTTTGGATGAACTGCCAGTGATGTTCAGAATGCTGGTTTAAACAGAGCACCTGAACAGACATTAATTGCCCTGTGGCATTCTCACAGCCTTCCCCTAACCTTAGTGAGAAATGCTTGTGAAACCAAAAGTGTGTTTGTGGCACCACATGTTCCTGTATTTGGCAATGGTGGCTAATTTTTTTGTAAATTGAATAAATCATGTTAAAAAAAGTTAATGAGGCATTTAATTAATTAACAATGTAGAGTTTTATGGTCTTTATGGTTACATTTTGTGGTTAATGGCATTCTTCTTATAGCCTCTTAACACAGAATTGCCCGACAAAATTAGCTTTTTTGTCCAGTAGTAGGTATTCCACCCTAGGACAGCCTTTCTTTTTTACAAAAATAGATGAAACATCTTTTATTTTGAGTTGCAAAGTCTATTTTAAATGGTAACTGTGTGATAAAAGTGGCGCTGAATACAGCAGCTGCTTCTGCTACCTGTATCCATCTGCTAATTTGCCTGGCAGGGAGGTCTGGTTTTGAAGGAAAATTCATACCTCCAGAGTATAATTTTGCACAGTCCTTTCTTACGGGCTTGAGCATGTGCAGGGGTAAAGAGCATCCGTTCTGGAGTGATTTTTGGCCTTTGGGCTGATCAGCAGGAGCATTCAGAGCCCCTGTTTGGTGAGAGGTGGGACTGTGGGGGTCCTGGGTTAAAGTGGTGGGTGCTTTGGGGCAGGTGGGTGCATCCCCTGTGGCAGGTGGAGGGGATGCTCTGGAGCCTGGGACAGGCAGCTCATTAGCTCTCAGCTCCAGCCTGGTTGGTGAGGGCCTGCTAAAAGAGCAGCTTCATGCTGTATCCTGGATACCAGCTCTCGAGTCAGGTGTACCCAGAGCACAGATTATTGCGGGCTTTCCGGTTTATTTTGAAACGGGAAGAATAAATGCACTGCGCCCAACGTTGTTTTATTCTCTTGGTTCGGCAAAACAAGCACTCGCCCCCTCCGTGCCGTGTCTGGCTTTGCAAGGATGCCACTCAAATGCAAAATTAATGGTTTACCACTATTTTGGGAGCATGGGGGCTATTTTATGCATTGAACATCTCTTAGAAATGTGCTTTGTTTTGTTTTGCTTTCTTTTGCATCCGACACAAGTCGAGGAAGGCTCGCAGCATCCTAAATTTTAGGTTGAGTGATGGAGCAGTCATTGTTCCAAGGCTGCACGGCAGCGCAGAGCTGAGCCTGGCCCAGGCTCTGGAGCGTGGTGTATTTGACTGCAAGATGAATTGTGTTAAATTCACATGGCTTCCTGCGGCGCCGGGCTCGTTATTGGAACCTGGCGCCTGGCTTTACTCCTGCATGCAGAAAACTGGGGTGGGTGAAAATGGGATTTCCCCAATCTCGATAGAGTCAGGCTGGTTTTTGTTTGCTGGTAGCAAACCATCCTTTGTGTGCCTTAAATGTGTTTTGTTTCGGGTCATGCACTTTTTCTTTTTAAAATCAAACTGACATTGGCTGTGCTGCTGTTGCACTCGCAGAATTTTCTGTTAAAAAAAATGCAGATGGAAGAGTAGCAACCTTCCCACTAGCTTTACATTGTAGAAGTTCTCAGAAGTGGAACATTGTGAGTTGTGTCTGTGAAATTTTTACATTCTCCCTCTGTGACAGTTCCTGGTGTTGGGGGTTACAGGGTCCTACAGGGCATGTAGCTCTCGGTGTCACTTTGCCCAAATTAATCTGCTCAGGGAAGTCGTGGTCTCTGCTATGTCTCCTGAACAGACAGGACTGTCAACAGCTCCCCCTTTTATTTTCCTTTTGACTGACCCATCTCATAGAGCATAACTTAGCATATCATTGGGATATTTTTGTCTTCGGCCCCTTTCCTTTGAGCAGAGAAATCTGCACATCGACACAGCAAGAAATAACTTGACGTTCTCCTGTTTTCCTTCCTATTTCCAGGAAGTGGTTCTGTATTGCTTGGAAAACAAGGCATGTGATGTGAACCATCGTGACAACGCGGGTTACTGTGCCCTGCACGAGGCCTGTGCCAGGGGCTGGCTGAGCATCGTGCGGCATCTCCTCGAGTACGGCGCGGACGTCAACTGCAGCGCCCAGGATGGAACCAGGTCAGCAGCACCCCGGCCCAGCTTTTCCTTTTCCTTTTCCTTTTCCTTTTCCTTTTCCTTTTCCTTTTCCTTTTCCTTTTCCTTTTCCTTTTCCTTTTCCTTTTCCTTTTCCTTTTCCTTTCCCTTTTCCTTTTCCTTTCCCTTTTCCTTTTCCTCTTCCTTTTCCTTTTCCTTTTCCTTTCCCTTTCCCTTTCCCTTTCCCTTTCCCTTTCCCTTTCCCTTTCCCTTTCCCTTTTCCTCTTCCTCTTCCTCTTCCTCTTCCTTTTCCTTTTCCCTTTTCCTCTTCCTCTTCCTTTTCCTTCCTTCCCTCTGTGCCTCTCCTTTACCCTCCCCTGCTCCTGCTTCCCCACACTCAAGGCAGGTAACACAGCCTGGTTGCTGCTCCTTGGGCAGGGCTGCGTCACCTCCTCTGCTCTCTGGGTAATGAAGCGGTGGGGACACGCTTCTGTTGTGACTCGTTTGGGGTAATTTCTCTTTTCTGCTGGGAATTTTAATAAGCTGTGCTTTGGTTGGGTTTTGTTAGTCAGTGGAATTGCCGGCTGCAGGGCAGGAAGGAGTGATGCTTGAGCTGCAGCCCTGCTCATGTGCCCTCCAGGCCTTTGAGTTGTGCCAAAAGGGGGAATTTGCCTTCTTGGCAGGGTTACTTTAGAGAGCACTTCAAGCTGTTGTGACCATCGGGTGTGCGAGTCCTGTATATGCTGTATAAAAATGCTGTTTGCTGAACTGTTAAACTATCTGCTCATTTGATATTTTGGAAATACTTTTTCTTTTTTCTTTTTTTTTTTTAAATCCCGAATTAGCTCTTTTTTTCACAGAATAGTAGGGGTGCTTAGTTCCTGTGCTGGCAGAATAGATAGTGAGCTTTTCTTTTTAGCTTTGTGGAGGAAAAAACGCTGCTCCTGACTTTTTTTTTTAAGCTTCTTGTGTATCTCCTAAAGCACCTCTTTGACCACCTCTGTGAGGCTGACCTTGGGGTAACTTGTCCTGAGCATATGCAGAGCGTTATTCAGTCTGTGCATTTTGGGGACAGGTCTCTTTGTATTCTGTGAGTCTCCTGCAGCTTGTTATCTTAAATGGTTTATCGCCTTCCCTATCACCATCCAAATAGCCAGGGAGGTAAAATTAGCGTTACTAAGAGTCTGCTTCTTTTGTTTTTAAGCTCTTTATTTATTAACTTGGGAAGGGAGGAGTCAGGAAAACAAAAAGAGGTCTGGTTAGGATGGTCCATTTAAAGTTCATGATGGTCCATTGTTCCCGGCCCATCACCAGCCCATCACAGCCCAAAGGAAAGCTTTTTGGAGAAACATTAAAACCCCGACTGGATTGTCAGATTCCTCCTCTGTTGCTCATGTCTTTGTAAGAGTTCTGAGCTCTCCAGGCTGACAAACAGCCTCGCATTTTCTGCTGCCTTGAGTTTTAATATGTGACCTGTGCAACAGCGGTGAGTTACTGTAAAAAGAATCCTAAATTATTTTTGTCTCGCTCGCTGGAATAACCTATATAGAAAATTATCCCTGGGAAGTGTCTGAGCAGCCTTAATCACCCGTCAGTTTAGAGTCCACCTTTTATTTCTAGTCACAGACTGAGCTGATTTTCAAGAAAGAAACTTGGCCAGTATACTCTGAAAAGTTGTTTTTGGGCAAATGGGTTTTAGAAATGAACATAATGATGATCTGATCATAGATGGTAATGTCAGAACTCAGCGTGCCATTGCCTCTCTTTTCTGAGGGCAGACTTACTTTTCATTTGGAAAGCTGCCCAACAGACAGCAAGAATCCAAACCACAACTAATATGCAGAGGAAAGATGGTCTGAGTTGGGAAGGACAGAGAGCAGAAGCTTCTGTAAGGAATTTTGGATCTGTGTAATGCACTGACTTTTGGCAGGATCAGACCTCTCTGTCTCTGCAGAGTAAGTCAGGACATTCATAAGACAAGTCCCATTGCTCTCTTGAAGGTTTTTCTGCTTTAACTTTTAGGAAGAAAGATGTGTCAGTCTTCTTCAGCTGTGTTGCTTTTAAAATTAAATTCCAGAGCATGTTAAACCCTTAGAAAGACAGTAAAGTCTTTAAAAGAACAACAAAAAACCCCAAAACAAAACGCAGAAAGCGCACTATGAGAGACTTGTCCTTCCTCCCTGCTTTTGTAATTACTCCAAATATGTTTTTGTTTTCCCCTCTGCCACCTCACTTATCCAAAGGTACTGTGGAAGCTCTCAAGCCTGCAGACAGTGGCAGTGGATGTGTGTAGTTCTGTTCAGCCTGTTGATGTAAAGCAGCACTGAGGGGTGATGTAACTGTGATGCAGCTGTAGGAGGACAGCTGTGGTACCCAGGGGGGTCACCTGGAGCTCTGGGCTCTGTTCCTTGCTGTCTCTGCTGTCAGCTTTTTGGGGGACACGCTGAGAAGTTGTGGCTGGTGGGGATATGGCTTTGCTCTGTGCAGGATGTCCGTGTGAATGTGAAGGATGCAGGAAAGCTCTGTGCATCTTCTGGTGCTCTGATCAACTTGTTGGCTTTGCTTTTGTGTGTTTTGGGATGAGACAGGCGGTCAGCCTCTGGTTCCTGATAGTATCAGAAATCTCGGTGAAGCCAGAAACAAGCAAAGTGCCAGACTGGTGTAGGGGCAAGGGGGAGACAATGTCTGGGGGTGGAGGAATGGTGCAGTCCTTCCCTCCATCCTTCACCCCAGCTCAGCACAGCATGTCTCTCTCTGCCCTATTCACAGCACATCTGGCCAGGCTAAATGTGGTAGGTCTTGGATGTTTTTCCCCTCAAACTCTCTGCTGATAGACCACATGCAGTGCCTGCAGACCCTGAATACACAAGCACTCTGCTGCTCAATTAGTGCCTAATCAAAGATTATTGTAGAACCCGGAGATCTTTAAGACCTGTCTCCGAGGTGCTGCAGTCACTAAGGGCTCTTAATCGTCTTACCTATAAATAATAATAGACCGTGCTTAAGAGGTGAGAGCTTCCCTTCCCTGACAGGACCCCAGTAAGTGCAGTAGCTGGAACAGGGGTGTTGGAGCTGGCATTAGCAAGGCTGTTTGCCGCCTGTGTTTGGCTTTATCTCGCTGTTCTTCTCCTCTTACCTCTGCAGCTGAATCCGTGCCATTATAGAAACAAAGCCACATGCCAAAAATACAGACATCCCCTGCCTGTTAGCGAGGGCTCCACGTTGCTTCAGAGTTGCTTCAGAGTTCCCTCGCTAGATTCTCTCTCTGCAGCCGGTTTTGCTGTATCCTTCCTGCTGGCAGCTGATGAGCTCAGCCTTTTATTTATTATTTTTTATTTTTTTTTTTCCCCTGCGAGGACCATGCCAAGATGGCTCTCTTCCTGTGTCCTTTCAGCTGGTCTTGGCAGAGCCATACCTTCCAGCAGCTAATTGCGTTAGGGAAGAGCCAGCCTGCGTAGCTGCCCTCCTGCAACTCTGCCTTGCCTCTTCCGTGGGGCAGCCTTGTGGAACGGAGTGGACGGAAATAAAAACAAAACGCCAAGATACGGCATTGCTCGGCGAGGTACAAGACCTCTTACTGCAGTGAGGAGGATTCTGGTGGTGCCTGAAAGGCTGAGAGCAAACCCTCACTGGTCTAAATAGTTTATAATTTTGGTGGTGGAATGATAAACCCCCAGTGAAATGTTTTCCTGACTCTAGTGGCAGTAAAAATAGTAGGAAGAATTCGGCAGTACACTAGAGAGGGTTGAGATGTGTGTCTTTTGTAGGATATTGCAGCTCTCGAATGTCCCCAGATCCTTCTGGGGCCTTTTGAAGGGTTTGTTTTAGAAACGAGCTGTGCTACGTTAACTGTACCATCAGGGATAGAGAGTATTTATTTCCACGATGCTCAGGGTGGAAGAGATTGTATGGCAAAGCAGCCCAGGAGAGGACTCCCAGGGATCTTCTTTTATTTTCACATCTGAAAAAGTTGCCTATTCCAGTAGTCGCTTTTGCATCCTACAAAGAGGATGGTTAAACTCTGCCAAGACTGAAGAATACTCCCTCCTCTGCTGGCCCTGCTGGGAGAAGCAAACAAATAGCTGTGCCTTTGCATGGTCTCGCTCTTGAGCTTGCCAAGAAGCTGTTCTAGCCAGTAAAAGAGTCTGTCAGTGCTCTGTTTTGGCCTTTTCTTCCTTAACTTATCTATGGGGAATCTCCCCCCACCCCCCATCCCTGCCAGTGTTTTCTTTCCTTCCTTCTATTTATTGTTCTTCCTTCTTCCGCACTGCTTTACTACGCCTTTCCTTCCCCATGCCTCTATAAATTCCCCTCTCATGCCCAGGCAGCCTCCCTGTGTACAGTGAGATGACGAATCTGGTTCTGCCTGCCCCGCTGCCTCTGTCTCTGCAGCACCACGTTGGGCTTGGTGACCTGTAAAAAGGCAGGAGGAGGTTCCATCACAGGGCTACAGCCCATGTGCTGCAAATTTTCCTTCCTGGGGAATGCCCAGGCACCCTTTAATAAACTTGTCTGAGTGTCGTTAAATCAATTGAAACACTGGGCGGTGATTTAGATGCTGTTTTTAATAAGTTAAGGGATCATCTTGAATTCATTACTGCTTCAAAAGCCACTTAGGTAAGTCAGTTTAGAAAAACCCCTCAAACAAGAAAACCCACAAACCAATAATCCCACAACACTCCTCAACCAGAAGATCATAATTCTGAAATAAAATTTTAAAAGAGTTCAAAATTAAAGACTCAAGTAAAGCGAGGGAGGGGGGGAAGAAAGAGCATTCCCAGACTTGACAGCAGCCGTGTCTCTGATCAGCTCCTGGTGCCTGTTGCCAGACTTTGAGCCAGGGATGCTGCATGCCCAGTGGGGGACAGGAGGGTGTGCAGCAAGGCTGACCTTTCCTGCTGTGGATGCTCAGAGTGCCATGACCCGGCAGCTCAGGCCTCTGATGCTTGCTGACAGCAAGAAACACCCGATACTTCTGCAGCCTCTGTGTCAGGACCTGTGTTATTTGTTGCCTCCTGCTTGGTGTCACCTGGGCTGTGACACTGTGATGCAGCACTGGCCAGATCCTGGATGTGATGCTTCCCTGTGGGGAAGCACTGAGTCAGGAGGTGGAGGTGGGAGGGTGAGACTTGCAGGGAAATCCCGGGAATGCTGTCTCCTCCAACACTGCCTCAAAGGCAGTTCCAGCGTTATTTTAGAGACATTCCCTCAGAAACTGAGAAGGGGTATCCTAACCCTTTGCCAGTGATCCTTATGGATTTCTCTGGTCCTAAAATATGAAGGTGGCTTTCCAAAGAGTGGCATGTTGGGCTTTGAAGGTGTCGACATGTTGTGCTCTCTGCTGCCAAGGGGCTGAGGAACTGGCACAAGCTGGACTGGTGACTGTGCTCAGCAGCTTGAGGACCACCTGCTTCTTCACTGTTGGTGGCATGGGGTGTGTGGGAGGCAGGCAGCATGGGATAAGCTCTCTTTCCATAGGGAACAAACCACCAAATCCCCAAGTGCACTTCCTCAAGTCAGTATATTGTGCACATGTCAAAACTGATAGGACATGCAGCTTTCCAGCAAGATGGGTGCAAGCAAGAACATGTAGCAGGTGTTAGTCACCCTAAGTCATGACCTGCTGGAAAGTACTTGGACGAAATACATGTGGCACATCTTTTTGAGACTTACCAGAGTCGCCCTCCTACACGCAGTGCTGTGTGCTAGATGGAAAAACAGTGGTGTGCCATCCTCTTCTGACTGATTTGATCCTCCCCTCCTCTGTCCTGAGCTTTTGTGATGCCAGGTCATGCCAAAGCAGTGGTGACATCGAGGGGTCATTGCCCTGTGAGGCAGGAGTGGTGGGATGTGCCCTCTTGGCAGGAGGGAGTTGAAGCTTTGGTTGTCAGCTGAGTGTTGTTTGGCAGATGGGGAGCTGGAGAGGAGAGGTTCCCTTGGCTGTGCTTCCAGATGACTTCCCCTGGTAACATCACTGTGAAAGCTTTCCAGGAAGGCAGTGTGTGATCCTGGTTAAAGTCCTTCCTTGCATTTTCATACAAGCTCCCTTAAAAGCCTTGTTGGGGGCAGCAGTGTTGACAGCCCAAAACAGGAATGTTGTGCTGAGCTGGACTGCCATGATCTCTGTCCACACATTGGATTCTGCTTTTAGTTCCCTGCTCTTGCTGTCTAAGGAAAAGATGGGATTTTAACACATCTTCATTAGTCTGAAGGGTAATATGTTCTACTTCCAGACAACTCCCTGTTACGTATAATCAATTTTAAAGGCAAAAGTTAATGCGATTTATAATTAGCGATAAGGAATTCTAAACCTGGAATTTGCAGGCCTGTGTATTAATGAATAATCCTTCTGAAGGCTCACAAAATCTATGTCTGAGCTTGTATGGATTGCTCACTTCGCATGAAATGCGTTAATTTCTGGGTGGACTACACTTAAAATAACATGTTTTTCTATTCTCTAATTAGAAGGGTTGAACTGTGCTGCAAATATATTCACAAGTACTGTTTAAAGAGGATGCTCTGCGGAGAAGTTTAATTCCTAGCAAATTTTCATAACTTATTTCTGTGTACATAATTCAGGGGCTTTGGGTAACCGATTTCCGTGCTTGCCCAGAGGCAGGCTGAATGAGCCTGGCTCCACAACACGCTGTTAAATTGGCAGACATTTGGAACGGTAGAGTGACTTGCAGCAAAATGATGTTTGTGAGGCTTCACACAAACTCCTGCTTTCTGTTACAGCAGTGTAATTATTTTACTGTCCCTTGAAAATGTGTACAGCAAGGAACAGACGTAACAGGAATAAGTGCCCTGAGCAGTCTGACTGAAGACAAGAGAGGAGGGGATGATGTGCAAGTAAAACCGACAATGAGATGATTGGCAGCTGTATTAATAGTGTTATTTTCTATAAATAACTTTGATCTACAGTCAGGAGTTTCTTGTGAAAAACATTTGCATAATAGTGTTGAGTCAAAATGTAACACTGTGATTTTTCTTTCGTTTCTCACCAGACCGATCCACGACGCAGTGGAAAACGACCACCTGGAAATTGTCCGCCTGTTACTGTCCTATGGTGCTGATCCAACACTTGCAACATACTCTGGGAGGACCATTGTGAAAATGACCCACAGTGAGCTTATGGAGACCTTCCTCACAGGTCTGTGCTCACACCTCATGGGGCTTTCTGGTCCTGGCAGATGTTCCCTGTCCCTCAAAGTCACCCTGGCAGGGGTGACTGCATCCCAAGGAGCCCTGGGGTGGGGTAGGCTGGGCTGCAGTAGCTCCCTCTTTGCCTGCAAAAACCCAGAGGTTGCAGGTGGGAAGCAGAGCCATGCTTAGGGGCTCCTTCTAATTGAAACTCTTAGTAAGTCATAAGGATTATTCCACTGTCAGGTTTGATAGGTGGGTAGGAGGTCAGCGGGCTGCTGCAGTGTCTTCAGTTTTCTGCTTGAAATGAAAATAAGAAACTTGCCAGTTCAAATAGCTGTTTGTTAAACATACTCATGTTTTCCCATGGTCTTGCTTTTTATCTCAGACTATTTTTGGTTTTGCCAGTTCTGCCTTGTTTTATATCTGAAATACTGTAAAAATGCATTAAAGGCTCTTGTCTTTAATGATATCCATGTTGTAGCATGTTTTTAGGGGTTTTTTTTCCTGTTAGTTTTGGATGAAGAGACACTTGCATTCCCTAGTAACTTGCCTCTGAGCATGTTGGCAGTGTTTGTAGTCCGTGAGTTTGTGTACTCATCTCTTTACCTATTTAAATGATGCAGTATAGAAGGCACACAGGTGTTTCAGGATCCAGTAAAGTCCGGTATCTTTGACTTCCTAGTATCCTGAATCCCATTATCTTTTCACCAATTCAGTTTGTAAATCTCCCAAATTATGTCTGTAGAAAAGAACTACATCTTCTGAACGTACTTGTGTGGAAAAACCTTTTTCATCAGTTTATTTGGGGGCCACAGTTTCACCCTCAAGTTAGTATCCAGAATAATTGTGAAGGCCAGAAAATGTGGTACACCCTGTCTTCACAAAAATAAGATACTGCTCTCAGTATCTGCAGCTTAAGGTTGGGCTGTCCCTGTTAGACCTTAGGTGATTATTTGATGTGATGGGTCATTATCTGATGTGGGGGAATGGTGTATTTATGCTGTTGTTTATAGGATGTGTGCCAGAAACATGGTGTGGGATTTTTTGATGGAAGGTGTGGAGGATGCGTTGAGGCTCTGTGACGTGCGATCTCCGAACTTGCCAGCTTTTTGTTCTCATCACTGTGTTTTTTTTTGTTGTTTTTTCCTCTCCAGAGTATTTAACTGACCTGCAAGGTCGAAGTGTTGATGACCCTGGTTTGTACTGGGATTTCTATGGCAGCTCTGTGTGCGGTGAGCAAATGTTGCCCTTTATTTCTTTGTATGCAGAGACTTTAAAAACATGGGGCACGTGGGGGTGGGGGCTGTTTTGTTGTTGTGGTGGAGGAAGCTAGAAAGGAAGCAAACTGATTTTGTTTACAGATCACGTTATTGGGGAAAAAACGCAAGACCTGCAACAGTCTTTTCATTGCTGACTTAGCATCTTTATTCAATTTTATTTAGATCCAAAAGATGAATCTGGATTTGATGTCTTGGCAAATCCTCCCGGCCCAGGTGATGAAGATGAAGATGGCTTCAGTGATGTGTTTGAATTTGAATTTTTGGATGAGCCTCCCTTACCGTGTTACAACATTCAAGTGTGTCTCTCTCAGGGGTAAGAACAAAAAAGATTTTGGGATAAAACCAGCTGGGATGATCCGCTTGGGTTGGTGGCGGTTTGTGTCGAAAACTGTATCTGTGTAACATAAATGAGACATCAATATTGTAACTGCTGGGGTTTTTTTGGAAATAAACTGATATGAGGTGAGAGGGGAAAAGGCTGGTTTGTCAGGGCTGCGTTTTCACTGCTGTATTCCTGGGTGGGACAAGTGACAAATTCCCTTCCTCAGCCCAGACAGGCATCTTGTTTATAACTTTCCAAAATAGGAGTGCTTCTAGCACTTGAATTGGGGTATGATGTTGTAAGGTGTTAATTGTATTTCATGGGCTTTTCTGTTCTGCTGCTGAGTGGGCATGCTTTTGTGGATGACAAAATTACATCATTACTGCTTTTCTAGACTTTGTAGCAAAACTGGTCTAAAGCTCTGAATTGGACCAAACAAATAATCTTAAGGAAGATCCTGTGATACTTAATAATAAGCAAAGACTGGGAAAGTTGTATTATCTATTATATTCAAGATATAAATTAGATTTGTAAACAACTGTTGTTTACCATTTCCACCAGTTTTGATGACAGCTAGTTTTAAATATTGATCATGCAGGAGTGTTGGTTTTTTAATGTTTTTGTTACATGGGTGATGGATCTAACTTAATTCCCTGAAGTAGACAAGTGCAAAGATTGAATTTTAAAACTGTATTGCTTATCTGACAAAAAACTGTTGATTTCTATTTAATATTGGCATCCCTGGAAGTGAGGGGTGCTGAATTTTGTGATTGTAGCTATAAACCTTCTCCTTATTTGTGAAATGAAAGTTGGGTTCAGGTGGGCTAACCTTTAGATGTCTGAGTAGGGTTGGCTGCTGGCCCACATGGACACTGAGGAGCCCAGGTTTTATAGGTCCCAGTGCCCCCCTACATGCCTGGATCCTTCCCTCCCAAAGCTGCAGGTAGCAGTATTCTGAATAAATACATACACACCTGCTCATCTGTTCTATTCGACCCCTGGGCAACAGCCTTGATTTCAGAGAAATTGTGGGCGTGGGACTGGGGAGGATTTGTCACACAGCCAGGTGGGGAAGAGTCAGGAATGCTGTGACTTAATGTCAGTTACTGAAATCCCTCTCTCCTTTGCTTCCTCAGACCACGGAACTGGCTTCTGCTCTCGGACGTGGTGAAGAGGCTAAAAATGTCATCGCGCATCTTCCGCTGCAACTTCCCCAACCTGGAAGTCGTCACCATCACAGAGGCAGAGTTTTACAAACAGACTTCCCTCAGCCAGTTGTTCTCTTGTGCTACGGACCTTGAAGCTTTTAACCCAGAGAGCAAAGAGCTCTTGGACTTGGTTGAGTTCACAAGTGAGCTCAAGACTCTGCTCGGCTCCGAGCTTCACTGGTTGCATCCTCACGAGGACCCTCCCTTCGACATCCTCTGGTGAACCATCAGGCCATTAAATGTACAGTGCTTATACAGTTACTTCTTTATGTATATGTGTTCAAATGAAAATGTTTCTGTAAAGAAAGGACACTATTAAATATGAAAATATCTTTCCTTTATATAAAGAGATCTGAATTCCAGTTGGATGGATTTTGGAAGAATTTTTTTTTAACTTCAATCTGTTTTTACAAAAATTGTTATATAATGTTTCTTTAAATGCACACAGGCTTTGGGATAAGTTTGTTATTACTCGGAACACATTTTTTTTTTAAAGAACACACCCACACACATTGACTTTGTTTCATACAAAGCACTGATTACACAGAACATACTTTTTCTAGGTGATGTGATCAAAGTCGTGTGGCTTGTTTGGGAGGTAAAACTCGGTAAGGCACTTGGTGATATTATTTTCGTTTTTTTTTGTTTACAGAATTACCTGCTTTGGCCAGGTAAGCACTATTGAATATAATTCAATAGTTTGTAATATAAATTAAACCATATCCATACGCATCAACTAATTGTAAGAACTTTTATATCCTAATTTAAAAGCTGTGAAATTTAGTTTTCACACATCAAACCGGATTGTTTATATATGTTTAAACATTTTATGCTCTTTATTTAAAGAAGACTTTGAACTATTTTTTCTGTACCTTGTAAAATATTGAAAAACTAACATATGTTGAAGTTGCTTGAAACTGTACATAAACTAAATTTTCTGAATTGTGTGTTTATGTTTGAGATCTGTGTTTTAACTTTGTAAGTAAATCTTCTGCCTTTGTATTTATATTTTACAAAAATTTTCTTAAAGGCAATAAAACTGTTGAGAAATGAAGAGGCTAAAGTGACTCCCCTTAACTGTGTGCCTGGTTGTGACATGAGCTTCATCTCATTAATGTTTATGAAAGGAGGGTGTAGTTCCCAAAGTGCAGGCAAACAGCTGATGAAATCTGGGATACAGTCTCTATTGGCTTTCTAAATTCTGTGTTGCAAGAAAACATCAGGTGGGTGCTTTTGGTGGGACAAGGGTTTAGAAGTGGTGTGCACAGCACCTTCTGTACCATCTTTTACTTAAAGAATTGTGAATAGGTTCAATCATTTTCCCTCCTTTGACATCCTGTTAATTTCAATTGGCTGAATTCTCTTTTCAATGGAATCTGCAGAGTGGAGGATAATAGTACCAGGGGAAATGCTTTGGTTTTAATGTGGAGTATTAAACCTATGAGCACATTTTGGGAGGATTTAAAGGGACGGTGACCAGAATGTCACTTTTGCACAGCTTGAACTTGTGTCTTAAGAGGCTGGGCTCCCTGGGCTTGGGCAGACTGTCTCTGCCTTCCCCTTTGTGCAAGGAAATTCTTGCTGTGAACTCAAACTCCTGAGTTTCAATTTGGGGCTGTTATTAAGAGCAGTATGTCTTAGGTAACCAATTGCCACTGAGGTGTTTAAATTGCACGGGTCTGATGGGGCCCAGGACCTCACCCAAAGGTGAGGTGTGTCTGCTCTTGTGTCTGGTCAGTCTGGGAAAAGCATCCTGGAAGATGTCTCCACTGTCTGAAGGTAAGGGAGAGCTGCCTCATTTCTGAAGGTGCCCTGGAGGGGAAGAGTCTCGTGCTGTGAATCTTCTGCCAAACATTTGTACTGTGTGGCTTTACAGTGGGGCTGTTCCTGTGGGTAAAGTGGTTTTGTAGCTGAGCCAAGAGGTGAGAGAAGGGTTCGAAAGCTGTCTTCTGCTGGATGCTGAAGTCTCATTTCTGCACAGGACAGGGAATTTTTAGTCCTAACACCTCTGCTGACCTCCATTTTCCAGGCTTGGGGTAAGGAGGATGATGGTCTCTCCTGCGCAGCTTTTATGTGCATGCTGGATTTCCTTTTCAAACAGTCTCCAGCTTTGCAAGGAACTGAAACACAGACAACCCTACTCTCCAGTGCCATCTGCTTTCACCCCCTGATCTTCCCAGAAAGAAAAGGGCCAGAAAATGTAAGGCAAGGGAGAGCACTAAAGGCAGCTGTTACAGACACACCTTTATCCGATCAGCTGGATAATGTCTGGATGGCTTGAGCTGGGTGTAAATCAGCTTCACATGCATTTCTGCTCCACTTCTGGGATGTGTGGCAGACACCTCATTTTTCCCTGAGCCCCTTGGGCATACAGAAGATTGACACGGCTTCCTCTTTTGGCCAGCTCCTCTTCAAAGAACCCCGGGCATGTGCTCCCGGAGCATCTCTGCTTAGTCAGCTTTCCCTGCCTGCCTTGGGTACAGTTGGGCCCTCTCCATGCTCAAATAGTGACAGCCTCATGCTGCTGTAATGCGAGCGTGTGTGCCTGCCCCAGGCGCCTGTGCTCTAAAAATAGGGTCATGGCAGGGAACACCTGATCCCAGCGCTGTCCCCTGACATAATGCAACCGTTTTATACCCTGGGATGAACTTTTTAAAAGGGATGTTGCTGTGCGAGGCGCTTGAGGGAGCACAGAGGGCTCAGTGAGGCAGGATGGGCATGAGCCTGGAGCCTGGAGCCTGGCTTGGCTGCCCCTGTGATGGTTGGGTTGGGAGAGTTTGTCACAGGTGTCATTTTGCAGGAGGCAAGCCCAGGGGAGCGTTACCTTGGGAGAGGAGAGATGGCAGCGTGCCAGCAGGGCGTGGATGTGGTGACAGGAGTGGTGCCAGGCGAGCGGAGCACTGGCCAGCCCTGGCACTGTCTGCATCCTGCAGGGCACAGAGCTGGGGCTGGGCGAGCTCCAGCCAGCGCGGGGGCTGTGCTCAGCAGATCACTTTCTGATCTCACTCTGTTCTCCTTTAAAGTGCTTTCCTGTGCATCCTCCTTGGGCTAAACATGCTCGCTTCGCACTGCTGGCTTTGCTCCAGGTTAATAAAAAAATAAGGAAATGGAAACGCAGCCTTTGGGGATGGTAAAACCCTGCTGATCCTGTTTCTTGCTTTCTGCAAGGTGAAAGCGCAGTGTTGATGCTGCTGGGGACAAAGCCAAGGTGTTTCCTTGAATTTCCCCTGCTCACCACTTGGATTTGCCTGGCAGGGAGTCTCTGCTGCCCCGTGGAGGTGTTGGACAACCACTGGTGCCATAAGGAAAAACCCTATTTCCAGCTAAAGCAGGCGGATGAGCCTCGCTTCAGAGGTTCCTTTGTCAAACTTTTACTTGTTGCTGGCTGGGAAATCCCAGGGAAAACCCAATTCCAGGCTGGCTGCCTGGCAGGGAGGTTAAAGGGGAGCCACAGCATGGGCAGAGCTGGGAGGTTTCCCCTCAGGTAAGGGATGCTGCTGAGGACCAAAATATTGATCCCTCCCTCACCTTCCTGCCTTACCAAGAGTTCTGCAGAGTGGAGTCAGCCCTGGGAGTTTCCTGCTTGGGTCATTTCTCCCTCCAGCTACTCTTCTCATTTCTTCTGCTTTGCTGTGGGGGCTGAACTGGAGTCCTGTACCAGAGACACTGGTGCCGTGAGTGGCAAGCAAGGGTCAGAGGAAGGGTAGATGTGGTGCTTATGCACATGGTTTAGTGTTGGGCTTGTCAGTGGTGGGTTAAAATTTGGATTTGATGATCTTGGAGGTCTTTTCCAACCTTAATGATTCTATGATTTTAGTTAGCAGGAGCAGAATGGAAATTATTTTAAATACTGCTCCCAGGGGACAAGCTCACTCCCTGAATCAAAAGAGTTTGAAATTGACTCCTCCCTTTATTTCTGTGCTAAATAATGAAACTATAGATGAGACCCATCATTTGAGCATTAATGTATCAGGGAGTGGTAAGTGCAGGCAGCTGCCATTCCCAGGCTCTGTGGGGCTGCTGGTAAACATTCAGCATCATCAATTTGCACAGGGAAAAGGCACACATTATTGCTTTAAACTTGCATAGATTTGGATCTGTTAACTGGAAAAATAGCATTTTATCTGCTTGAAATTTTTTGCAGTACGTATTTTCATTTCAGTGTGAGGCCAGTGGTGGTAGGAGAAGGCTTGGCACCACCACACAAGGCAGAAGAGGTGAATGCCATAATTGTGAAGACACAGATCTTTTCTCAGTGTGCTCATTCACCATTGCATTTCTG
This sequence comes from Sialia sialis, assembly GCA_009812075.1. Taxonomy (NCBI): domain Eukaryota; kingdom Metazoa; phylum Chordata; class Aves; order Passeriformes; family Turdidae; genus Sialia; species Sialia sialis. The sequence goes on along the minus strand of VRYO01001681.1, from coordinate 24,761,044 downwards.
CTAGAAGGAGGAGCAGAAGAAGGTGACAGGAATCCAAGTTTCACTTGGAGCAGTGTCAGGGGCAAAAATCTCCAAAGAGATTTGAAGATGAAGTATCCCACCATGATGTCTACCTGCATCAGTCTGGCTAGTTCTGCATTTCACCCTTAGTGTGGTTTGTGTGGATTCCCCTGATTGCATGGTGAAGAGGCTGTTCCTGCAAGGGAAAAGTGATGGATCCCTGGAGCAGCACTCTCTGCTGCCCTTGGGGTGGATGAGCTGTTGCTTGTTTCTGGTTTGCGGGTCCTGAAGAAAACCCTGTCCACGCCATGTGCACATTTTCCTCCAGCAGACTGATGTGCCTGTAGATGGTTGCTCTCTTGAGCCAGGTAGGAACCACAAATCTGTCACTAAATAGATTTTCCTTTTGTTGTCACATTAATTTGCAACTCATTAATAGTGACAGCAGTGAGGTACTGCACTGATGCAGATTTGCATATTCATGGTTAACTTATTATTAAACAAATAAGATTTCCCTAGCTTAGGGAAAGTACCAGAGTAATGCCACATTGTGCATTACAACAGCCTGAATGTTTTATTTTCTTTTTAATATGTTAATAGATGCAAGGGGCACTCTTTTTTTAAGTAAATGTGCATCTATAAAATAACGTGTAATTTAAAATATCACAATTGTTTAAACAGTAATCTATTAACAAACCTGCCAATAATTGAGCACAAATACCTATTTAATGTACAAATCAATTAATCAATTCTAAATGCTGGCTTTGTTGCCTGATGACCGTAACACAGGCAGTACCAGCAAGGCACAACCAAGCACTGTGCTGGCAAGCTGACCCAGAGGTGGAGAGCTGATCCCATGTTTTATGGTTCATTACAATCCAATTGCTTGGTTTTCACAGTTGCTTTTGTTTCTTCTCCCCAGAGGAGTGATGGGAGAGAAAGTGAAGGCTGAGCTTGCTGTGGTACCCACTGCCACCCTCCTGTCCTGATGGGCATGGCTGAGGAAAACATGGATTCTCAGCTCTGCAGGGACCTCCCTGCTCCCCTTTTCTCTGCCAGCAGGCAGCTGCCACCTGGAGGGACCACCCAGACACCAGCCCTGGTGAGGAGGAGGGCAGAGCTCTGCCCCCAGCATGGCAGGAGGGCAGTGGGCAGCAAACTCCCCTGGCACTGTGGATTCTTCCCCTGTGCCTGAAGGAACAATGGTGAAAACTCTTGGAATCCAACAGGCACTCCAAATCTGCAGGTGAGAGGAATGGGAGATGCGGAGCATGGGGTTGTCCTGCAGGCAGGTTTTAATTTATTTGCTGGTAACAGCAAAGGTCCTTTGCCCTCAAAGTAGCCCAAACTTTTTTTCTACTGGGCTGTTCAAGGCTATCCAGTATGCATAGCAAGTCCTTCTTCAGATCCCTACTACCACATACATGTTTTTCATTCCTCTCTGGCTCTTTTAAAAATTTGTAGGGTAGTGGGCATAATTATATGCAAGGAAACCAGCTGGTTATTGCAGTTCCCCTCAATCCTGAAATGAGGTTTTTTCCTGACCTGACTTTCCAGAGTCTTTGACGGTGTTGCCTAACCACAAAATGCAGTTCTTACCCCATCTGCAGTTTCCTTGTGAGTCACAAGCCACCCCCTTTGAACCACTGGCCTGTGCTCCCAGCCTCCCCAGGCTCTGGAGCTCCTGTTTCTGGCTAATTGCAAAGAGTGTACAGCCCTGAAGAGACACAGATAAAACCAAGGATGCTGAAACACAATCATAGGTCACCCCAAAGACTGCATCCCTGCAGGTGCAGAGCAGGGTGAGGCTGTTTTTAAAACCTGTGTACAGCAAGCTCAGTGAGCCCTTCTCCAGCAGGGGATAATTTAATTTTCTGATGTGGGATCTGCTTTTATCTTCATCTCCTGGCTCAGGTCTTTCCTTGGCACAATGAGGAGTGCCAGTGGGACTGCAGCCCGATTTCCACTGCTCTGTGGCTGCAGGCTTTTCCACACACTGAGGATGTAGTGGGTTAGGCAACACATGTGGCAGACACTCATGATGTCAGAGAGACAGTGTTTAGTATTTGTAGCTGTCGAAATTTCAAAGAAAAGGCTAGCTAATGAAAACCCTTTTCAAATATGCCATGAAACTCCTGTTTGAGTAAAGCCTATGTGAAGGCAAGTCCTGACAGGCCTCCTGAAATGAAAAGGGCAGATTATTTAACAGCTGATCAACACTAATAACCCTTGGCAAATACAGTATGCAAATTCAGAGCTGGAGCCAACATGTGCCAAAGGGACTCTTATGTGACAGCCCGGCCTGGCTGCTCTCAAACTGCTGCTGGTAACCACAGAGCTCTGGGAGTGGGGAGACCTGGGCTGCTATTGCCACGTGTCATGTCAGTGGTCTGCGGGTGCTTGTTGAGGAGAAGTTCCTCCACCACCACAGGAATCCAGTGGACATTTGGTGTCTGACCACTCAGTGGAGCTGGGCTTGCAATCCCTTGCTCCAGTGCTGGAGCTGATGGCATAAAGCACCAAGGGAAACAAATACAGTAATTTCATGACTATAAGGCGCACCCTTTTGACTAAAATTTTGATTGAAATCCAGAAGTGCGCCTTATAATCTGGTGCACCTTATATATGGACAAAGTTTGGAACTTTGCCAACCTGGAAGTGTAAGCCGTGGCTGCTGCTGCGGCAGCTGTGAGAGCAGCCCCAAAGGCAACTGCAGCAGCCGACGCTGGGGGTGGCTGCAGAGTGCGGGAGAACAATGGGCGGGAATGCGGGGGCCTGCAGCACGGGGAGGGCACCTGGGGCTGCGTTTAAAGGCTACGCTGATCCATGAAAAAATGTTTGCAAATTGAGCATCTGCCAGTAAACCCCGTGATGGCGTGATTCCGTTACTAATTCATTACTTTGTTGTGCGTGGATCCTTGCTGCAAAAAAAAAAAAGGTGCGCCTTATAGTCTGGTGCGCCTTACACATGGATAAAGTTCAAAAATTTACCGACAACCCGGAAGCGTGCCTTATAATCTGGTGCGCTTTATAGTTGTAAAATTACTGTAGTTTGAAGCTGGGTACCTTGTCTCCCCCACTTCATGACATTTTAGGGTAAGTATCACTTTTAAGTGTCTTTGTGACCTGCCAGTCTACACAAATGTAATTCTTCTTTCTGAATTGGGCCAACTCGTGGGCAGTTGGGCAAGGGATGGAGCTGGGCTTCCAGAGTGAGTTTATCCTTCTGCCCCTGAGCTCTATGTCATAAGGGTGGCTTTGTATTTGCCTGGCTGCCCAACTCAGCTTCCTCAGCCCAGGGACCCTATCTGTGCTGCCCACTGACTGCTTTAAGCACCTGGGGATTTGAATCACCTCCCTGCCGGGCCAGCTCAGCACATGGCAGTGCTTGGGAATGTCCCCACAGTGGCTGGATGCACTCATTAAACCAGGAAACCACAGACTCAGAAGTCACTCAGGATGGGATGGTACAGGGTGGGATGTACAAGATGGGAGACCACCCATCCCCCTGCAAGGGAAGGAGGCAGTGCTGCCTGGGTCTGGGAGCAGGGCAAGAGGTCAGGGAGAGCCAGGGAAGTGTTGCCCTTTTGGTGGCAGTGTGGCATTACCTTGGCTCAGAAAGTTGGGTAAGCCTGTGCCTCTGAAACCTGGATGCTGTGCCCATCCAGCTGGTGCTCCCAACACAGCCCTGAACAGCCTAGTGACCAAACCTGCCTGATCCCCAAGGGGTTACCTCTCCTGAAATGGCTGCCATGCCCAAAGAGATGGAGTGCCTTTGAGTACTGCTGTTTTCAAAGGCTCAGGAGAGAGCTTGATTAGCAAAATCAACAAAGAGATGCAAATATGCTGCAGCAAAAAGGTGCTTTGTAAGTCTGTGAGTTGGGGCCCTGGGTAGTGGGAGGCAGCAGCTCAGTGTGCTGGGAAGCACTGGAGGAAGGAGGGTGTGTTATTCTGGTGATTCTGGAGAAAGCAGCGCCTCGGAGCAGCGCTGTGGACACAAAGCAGCGCCTCTGCCTTCAAGGTTATTTAATGGTAAACAAGAGCAGTCAGGAGGGAAGGAGCCCACTGCACCCAGGCACTCTCAGGCTATCCTGTTAGCACAGCTGATGTGGCACAGGCAGTGCAGCCTGGGGGGAATCCAGAATGTCCTTGTCCAGCCTTATTTCTACAGCTGCACCTCAAAAATGCAGCCTCATGCTCAGCCCACGTCTGGCTTGCCAGGGCTTTAAACACTCCACCAAGTTTCTGACAACGTTAAAGCCTTTCCTGCTCTGTGTTTGCTTTCACTTCACCTGTGGTGACTCTTGGTGCTCCATGGGGCCCTCAGCTTTGCTTTAGAGGCAGAACAAGGTGAGTCAGTCCCATCCCTCACCCAGCCAGTGCTGAAAGAGGAGGATGACGAGGATGTGGAGGAGGAGGAGGATTAGCAGAGTGGGTCTGTTCAGCAGCTGGTGCTGAATCACAGCAAGACAACCCCAAGGACGGTCCCTCTCCTGCTCCAGTGGCTCCCAAGTGCACAGGAATGCAGTATCCCAGGCAGACTGTTTGTGAAGGTGTGAGGCAGTTTTAAAATACACAACAGAGACTTGTGTGGGGCTTGGTCCTTTATAAAGTAAATTTATTTGACAGCTTTATTTCTTTATCAGGTATTTGTCTAACCCCGTGACATTGAGAGACCTGATTTCCTGGTACAAACATTAAAATGTAAACTCTCAGAAATGTGGACTGTCACAGCCAGTGTCCAAAATGTCCTCACCTTTCTTATTGAGTGTCCTGGTGTGACAGCAGGAGACCTCAGAGGTGCTGGATAATCTATGCTATGATCACGCCAGGAAAAGACCCCCAGCAAAAGGACAGGAGGCAGACCTCAGGTCCATCCTGGCTGAGTGGCTGGTGGATTCAGGGGTTAAAAACAAGCCTTTTGCAAGCAGTGCCTCCATCCAACAGGATGGAGAGATTAGAAACACCTAAAGCGCCTGAAGGTTTGCAGCACCACTGACTGATCAAATAAAAATATGTGAATCATAAATCAATGTAATTTAAAGCAGACTTATTTAAAAATTGAGATTGGGCACTATGGGACTTACTCAAATCACTCTGGCTTGCCATCAGCCACCCCCTGCAACTCTGTGTGCTCTCTTGGGGTAGGTGAGGTGGGGATGCAGATGTGTTTGAATCAGACCTGGGCAGGGAGCTGGGACAGGGAGCTGGGGAGGGACCAGGGTGGAGGAGGGACTCAGCTGCCTGCTGGCTCAGGATGACGCGAGGTCTCAGTGCAGCCCAGGGTGGCAGGGAGCGCAGGCAGTCCCAGCAGAGACACACACTGGAGAGTGCCTTCCCTCGCTCGCTTGGCTTAGCAGAAAGCTTTGGCTGTGCTCCTGCTGGCATTTGCAGCTCCCCTCCTCAGCATGCAGCACTCCTGAGCATGGGAGGGACAGGCTGTGGTTGTGCACAGCCTGTGTGTCTGTGTGTCTCTGTGTGTGTGTCTCTGTGTGTGTGTGTGTGTGTGTGTGTGTGTGTGTGTGTTTGTGTGTGCAGGGGATGCTGGCTGCTTGTTCCCAGCCCCAGCTGTGCAGGAGATCCTCTTACCTGACTCAGAGCAGGAGCCAGGAGAGGGAAGGTTGGCTCTTTCCCATCAGGCTTGCAGTCACCCTGCAAACACATTAGTTTTCCTAAAAAGGCACCGGAGAGCTTGAACAGCAATACCACCGTGGCATTTATTAATTTTTTAGCATAGCTCTCCCCCCACCTCCACTGCGATTTGCATACCTCTTAATCCTCTCTCTGCTGCAATAATTTTGTGAAGGATAGGGGAATTATAGCTGAGCAATAACTCCTTGACTCTGAAGCTGTGGAACCCTGTGTGCCATCCTGATCAGAGCAGAGACTTCCAGTCAGTGGAAGCAAGAGGTTTAACCTCCTAAGAGATGCATCTCACAAGACCCAAGGAAAGCCATAGATCCTGATTATGTGGAATCCACCTCTGCCATTCCCAGATGGCTCTGTCTCCAGAAAAGCCCCTGCCCTTGGCAAGATTTTGCCTTCACAAGATTACCATTCCCTACTGGCAGCATCCCCCCCTGCAGCAAAGTTGCTTCCTGTGGGAGAAGGGAGGAAAGCTGTGCACTCTGGAGGTTTCATCACTTCTTCCAGTCTTGCCTGGGGAGCTGCGAATACCACCAGCTTCCTGCCCATGCTGGGATTGATCATCCCATGGCAGGACTGCTGTGAGGCAATCTCTGACCCCAGCACTTTGGATGACTTCTGGTGAGGTCTGTGACAGCTTTAACCAGCAAGAAACTGCAGATCCTATAAGCTTCATTCATCACCTTTCTTATTGCTGTCTTCATCCTCTTCCCTCCAGCTTTTTATTTCATTTGGATTTGTGGGTGCCTAACACATTTTCCAGTAAAAATCCTAAAGATAAGTCAGTCAGGTCCAGGTCCAGGTCCAGAGAACAAATTCCTCCAGAAATCCCTGGAAAAATTGAGCCAGGTTTTCTTGTCATCCCACTTCCTCTGTGACCAGGAGGGGACAGGGCAAGTAGGCAGGGCAGGAAGGGCAGCAGGGAGATGAGTAGGTGGTGCAGAGCTCTAGGGAGCTCCCTGCTCTTATTTGGAGCCAGCAGTGTGGGTGGACAACAGAGGGAAGCACGGGAGAAGAGCAGGAAACCAAGTTTGAGGAGGACACTTTTATCACATGATGATAAACCCAAACAGCAAGCATCTCTCTGTGAGAGGGTGACTAAAACCCCTTTGCTGCAGCTTTGTTAAAACCGTGCTACGCTCTGGCTCTGCTGGAAAAATAAATAATTCTTAAGGTCTGAAAGTTGGATTTTTGAGAGCTCTGGCATCCCTGTGTGCTGTATGTGCCCCTATGTTAACAGCTGCACAGACTCAGGGTGCAGCAGTGAGGGAGGGGAGAGGAGAGGTGATGCTCACCATCATCTCTGTCCTGCCACCATGAGAATCTGCCCCTGCTGCTCTTGGCCAAGCACAGGCAGGGAGGACCAGAGGCATCAGAACAGCAAACCCAGCGTGTGAGGCTGTGCCACTGTCCTGTAGGGCCAGCAGGGAGTGTCCCTTGGCTCTCTAGGGACAGAGGCCACAGGCAGGGGGTTGGCAGGGTGGGCAGGGCACACCTGGGGCAGCAGATTAACCCAGCTGGCTGGGTGTCCACGCTCACACCATGCACAGCCCACAAGTGACTGAGGCAGGGGCTCATCAGGCACCCCAGCCCTGCTGGCAGTGTTTCCTCCACCAGGCACTGACAGTGAGGTCTGGGAGGTTCCTCTTTCTGGGCTATATACAGGCACACACAACTGCTCCAGTGGAGGGAGAGGACAGCAAGGAGTTGTGAAAGAGCAGCATGCCTGTGAGTAACTGAGGCCTTTTGGCAGGGTTTCAGAAAATGGGGTGGTCCAGTTAGGGAGTTCAGGAAATTGTCTGAGTTAGATTAAACATTTTCTAAGACCTTCTGGGTTGCTTGAGAGCTGACTTGAAAGTTGGCAAAGTTAAATAAAACAAAAGTTAACACATTCCCCTCAAATTATTTTGTTACAGGTCTAGTATAAAATCAGACTATTTTTCATTAGTTTCAACATATCTGGAGGCAGGAGTATCTGCACAGCAAAATGCTGGCATGCTTGCACAGCCATGCAGGGGGCCACATGTGACACATAAGAGCTTTAGAACACATTCCAAAAGCCATAAAACACATAACTTCTAGGCAGAAAGCTGGATTTCTCTCTAGTTGAAGCCTGGGTGTGAAAGAGTCTCTCTGGGTCTGAGGCTCACTGGGATCTTCCTTCAGCACCAAAGCCCTGGAGTGCCCAGCAGCAGAGATCTTGCTCTGGACAGGCTGCTTGCTCTCCAAAGCTGCACTTTGTCCCTCGGGAGACAAGACTGCCACAGTTTGGGCAAGAGAAGCATCACCTCTCACATCAGCCCTGCACAGCAGCAACAGTGGGGATTCTCTGCACAGAATGGGAAATGCATGATGCCTGAGCAAAACAAGAGCTCCTCTGCCCTCGTGCCCTCTGAGAAGACACTTCAGTCTGGGTGTCTCCTCTTTCCTTTGGAGAGAAGGGGAGTTTGGGCTGCCTGAAGCAAAGGATTTCCAGTGCTTGTGCAGGCTGTGTGCAGCCAGGAGAGGCAGAGCTCACCCACACCTGCACCTATCCATCTCCCTGCTGGAAACAGAGCTCCTGATTCAAAATCCCCACCAGCTTGGGAAATGACTTGCTCCTTGTCTCTTGGGAAAAGTTTCTACTTGTGGAATCGGAAGTGGTATCAGGCACAGAGCAGATGTTGGCAGCTTCCTCGCTCCATGGAAATAAGGAAGTAGGAAGCCCATTTAGACAAACAGTCCCACATAAATCTTAGCCTGATGTTTCTTGCCTGTACGGTCTCTGCAAAGGGTAAATTGAACTCTGCTTCATTGACGAAGCCCGGTGCTATTAGTTATACCTGTCTTTACTGCAGAGCTGCTTTGGGTGAGAAAAGAAAAGCAGTATGGCCCCAGGAGAGAGAAAGAAATCAGAACATAAATGCAGGTATCAAAGCAGAAAAATGCGGAGAGTGGTATTAGCCCAGGGTATGTTGGAGAAGAAAACAAACTCTTATCACAGCAAGAGCAGAGGAAGCCATCCCACTGAAGGGAGGAGACAAGGAGGACAGCCGGCATCCTGTGGAGAGGGAATCTAAGGTCTGGGGGAGGGAAAGCACAACCCCAAAGGCATGGCACGGGGAGGAATGGGGCTCTTAAAGCCACAGCTTCCCTGCCTGCCTCTGCTCGGGCAGCCCGAGAGAGGCTCAGGGCAGGGCAGGGCTGTGAGTGCCTGTGCGTCCCAGCCAGGGGATTTACAGGCTCCCTGCCATCCACAGAGTCCCAGGAGGAGGTGAGAGGCTAAACACCCACCTGCAACCTGGTCAGATGAAAATGAATTATTCAAAGAAGCCAAGATTCATTGCTTTTAAAAATTTATTAACAGGACTAGGAGAACAACTTTCTGCAGGAGCAATGTTGGGAGGCAGCAGTAAAGAAAAGGAGTTTTGCCTTTGAATGTGGCCATTCCAGGGCGAGCTGGTGGCTGCTCTCTGACCAGGGCATCAGAAAAGTGTCTAAAGCACCCCAGCTCCCACCCAGTGCCCAGTCCTTTTTGGCAGATGTTGAACATCCAAAGGACCAAAGAGCCTCCCTTTCCAGTGCACAAAGCTCATCAGTGATGGGCACCTTGGCTAAACCCTGCAAGAGCCACAGAAGCCTGCTGCTCTGCTTTTGGAAGGAGCAGTCTCTAGCGTGCCCTCAGGCACTGGATTTCCAAGATGTCACTTTTTTTTTATAGCTAGGAATCCAGAAGAGATTCCTGCTCTGACCTCTAGCAGAGGAGGAGTGATGCTGTGGGATGAGATAGGGAGGAATGATCCAGGGGAGGATTCCCAGCAGTGAGTCAGAGGGAAAGAGACCGAGGTGGAACTGGTAAAAATAGTTCAGGGAACAGGGACAAGTCCTAAAAGGAAAGAGTCTTTGTGCAAAGAAGATAAAATAAAATCAGAAAGGTCTGGAGCAGCACCACAGAGATAGAGCTGGAACTGAAGACCAGGAAGAAAAGGCAGGAGGGGAACACTGAGAGGTTCCTGTCAATTCTTGGGAAAATTGTCAGAGCATCATAACATTTAGTAACATTGTAACACAAAATTTAAGATTTTTAACAGTAGGTCTCATTGCTATTTCTAGCCACCTGCCAGTGTTGTCTGCACTGACAGAAGACACTTTCCCTGGTGACTTCAGCTTCCAATTGGGTTATGTCCAAAGGGTGCTACTTGAGGCAGAACAGCCAAAAGAAGACCCTGCTTGTCCACTTCTGATTTTAGTCACACCCACACCCTGGTAAGTATTTTTGGGTGAGTCCACCTCATGTTGGAGTTAGTAAGGAGTAAAAATTCCTCCTGGCACTTCTACCCACTGAAATTCTACATCTTGACAGCATCTGCATTGCCAATCTGGATTCCATCCCCCAGTGCTCAGACCTATGAAAATGAATGTAGCCATTTGTCTTGTCACCTCCCTTCATCTCCAGGGGTTCTGTCACACAAGCAAACTACAATTACAATGAGAGGAACTAAACCCAGCATGCTCCTGGACTTCCCACAGGTCCATCCCTGCTCTTCATCTGCTGAACAGCTCTGCCCATCCACTTCTGTGGGCTTTGGTCTGCCTACCTCATGGATTTTCTTTTGAACTTTTATTTTTCCTGCCTGTGGTTGAACGTCCATTCATGCACATAACATTTAATTTGTGTACGTAGCAGTGACGTGTGCCACGCCAACAACAGAAGCAACAGAAGCAATTTGCTCATGTTGATTTACTTTTAAGAGCTCCTTACATTTGTTGACTGAGATGTGAACTCTTGCTTATTTCTATTGAAACACACAAAGAGTACTAGAGCTCAGAGCTGTAACCCAGTCCAGAGGAAAACATCTTGGAGCTCTAACAAAAGTGCAAGGGAAGTCCCCCTCTGATCCCTGGGCTGTGGTTTACAAACCAGATGGCAACTTTTATGTACGTCAAGCCTTTATAACCACACTAAAACACTTATTTGCAGAAGACCTGCCCTGATGATAGAGGCTCCATATTTGCAAACAAACAAACCTGTCAAGATAAAAACAAAGCTCTGCTTTAAAGTGTGTTTCACTGGAAACAATACCAGACCCAGCTCCAGCCATTATATTCTAAAGAGAAGCAAACTCTCTCCCCAAGCCCCATATCTTGGAAATCCCATTATCTCAGCAACAAAGGCTATCAGGACCAAGCTCTGTGTCAGAGCTAAGTCACACTGTGGCTGCATTCAGGGTGTTTTGTAGGTAGGGGAATGCTGCTGTTCTGTACTGGCAAAGGCTTCAGCGTGGAATACAGATATAACAGCAAAGCTGTCTGGATAAAACTACAAAAACAGCCCTGCCAAAGAGAAAAGCAGCAGCCCCCAAGCTGGCTGTGCCTGGTTAGCTCGATGTGAGTGTGCCTGCATGAGGCAGGATCACAGTGATGCTCACACCTGCGTGGCTGTGGTGCAGACACCCCCGGTGCACAGCCACCCACATCACCAGAGCTCTCACGTGTTGAATTGTTCCTTGCCATGGCGTGTACAAAGAGTAAGATAAAATAACAAACTCTGTGGTGACTCCTGCACATATGGTGTGAAAAGAGGAAATGGGATTTTGCTGAATTAAAAAAAAAATAGGACAAGATGCTAACTCATCAATATTTTTGTTATGCTAGTTAACCTACCTCAAACAGGTACACAACAAGGCCGAGCAATTGTGGAGTGTGTTTGAGCTGAGAAAGAGAAAGGGCAAAAAGAGAAAAAGTTCTCTAAAGGAAAGTTCAGATACATTTCAAAGTGCTACAGCTCTAAAAACACCAAAGGAGTTTTATCCAACTTCCCAGCAAAACTTTTCTCTGAGAGGAAATAGGGCAAGTGAGATTTCAAAAGGAGGCATCTGAGATGTGACTGAAAAAACCTCCAACCCTGAGCCTCCCGAATGTGCATTTGTCCTGAGCTGTATGTAGCATGGTGACTGTCAGGCTGTAATTAAGATGAGAATATGCACTAAGCTCATTGAGCTAAAGTTCTGGAATAATCTTGGCTATGGTTGAGACCTTAGATTCACCCAAAGCACCTGGATTATCACAAAGCATTGATTCACCAACCCTTAAAAAGAGTACAGCCTTCAAAAAAAATTATTATTTAATTTCTCTTCTAATTAACAGCAGGTAGTGAATAGGGAAGTGTTTATCCTCCCCCCCCAGCTCACTACCCTGCTGTGTTATGACAGATGGAATGTTAATTAATGTGACCTGGCATAGAATATTTAATTCAAGACAGAGTATCATGGAAACATCTGACTGCCTCAGGGCTGGTCACCTACCAGGTACACCCTGGAAAAAACCCTTGTGCACTGTCCCACGGGCACCCACGACTTTTCGTGGAGCTAATAAAAAAAAAGGTGAAAGGCTGTGCTGCCATGAGGTTTCTGAGGACTCTTGGAGGGCTGAACCCACACGTCGAGAGGAGGAGTTCCTCAGGAAGGAGAGGTTTGTGAAATTGCCTCAAGACAATCCATCCCTGGGTGACCTTTCCATCCAGCAGCCAGGCACCTCCGCAGTGGGAACACTGTCCCTGCTCCATGACCCGTGTGCCTCACCTCCTCTCCATCTGTGCAAGAGCAGCTCTCCCTTCCTTCACCAGGTGCTTCACCAACTCTGCTCTCCCCAGTGTGCCCAGTACACCCAGTGTGCCCACCCAGTACACCCAGTGTATCTGTCCAGCACACCCAGTGTGCCCAGTACCCTCAGTGTGCCCACCCAGTACACCCAGTGTCCCCAGCACACCCAGTGTGCCTGTCCAGTACACCCAGTGTGCCCACCCAGCACACCCAGTGTGCCCACCCAGTACACCCAGGGTGCCCAGTACACCCAATGTGCCCACCCAGTACACCCAGGGTGCCCAGTACACCCAGTGTGCCTGTCCAGTACACCCAGTGTGCCCACCCAGCACACCCAGTGTGCCCAGTACACCCAATGTGTGCCCAGCACACCCAGCATGCCCAGGCACCCAGCCTGGAGCCAGAGGTCAGGAGTCCAGCTGGCCTCCCCAGCTGCCAGGAGACATGACCCCGAGCACTGCCCTGCTCAGCAGATCTCCCTCCCAGCACATGCCTGAGGTCTCCGACAGAAACTGCAGGGAGTATTTAAAGAGAAACCAATGGAGCATGACTTCACAAATCCCCAGACTGAAGCTAATGCATCCACGTGGTTGCAGAGTAAAGCAACAAACAAACAAACAAACAAACAAACAAACAGTCAGTGGAGGCTTTTTAAAGGTCTGTGTTGCTATAGAAGGACTTGAGAGGGGACATGACTGAAAACTTGACGTGAAGAAAAGCACCTGACTCCACTGTTCTCAGTCAGCTAGCTCCAGCCCAGTGAAGGCAAGGAGCAGGCAAGTGCTGAATTACAGGTTATCCTGTTATTTTTGTAGTAATTGGTGCAAGGTTATAATCATAATTTAAAGAAGAAACTCGTTGCCTAGGTCTGATTTGGGCACCAGCGCAGCAGCTGCTGGGAGACTGAGGAGTGCTGAGCCCCTCTGTGCTCTCAGCATGCTGAGCTCGGTGGGAGCTGTGCACACAACATCCAGGAAGCCACACAGTTTTCACATCAGTGTCAAAATGTGAGCGCCTCAAAGTGAGATGTTGAGTCTGAGCAACTCAGCTGTGATTTTTAAATTGAGGGTATTCTTTTAAAACAGTGTTGTTTCTTTGCAAATACAAGAAGATCCTGACATGGTGAAGAATCCTTCCCAAGCTTGCCCCCAGCCCTGTAAGTGAAAGATCGAACTTTCTGTTATCTTTGAAAATACTAATTTAACAGATGAGTTAGCAGATGCTATCTCTTAAGAGATTTGGGACAGTGATTTCTAATAACTTTAACAAATACAAGCAGTACCATGCACGCACGCACACACAAACACGTATTGAAATGTAGGAATCAAAAAGCTTCTCTAGCTGCAAACCACTACATACTGTTATTGCCAGGAGCAGCTTTCCTGACCATGGATATCTAAAAGACAGAGTGGTCTTCGGGTACTATTTAGTTCCAAAGGGGCTATAAAAGGCAGATGGTCTCATTAGAAACAATTTATGCATATATATTTCTAGGAGTTGTACACTGCCAGAATAGGTTTAGCTCTTTCACCATACGAGGAAAATATCACCACTTGCAAATGTTTCCAGTTTGCAAAATAATGACCTATCCAAAGTAGCTAAGCAACTAATTACTCAAATACTAGAAGGTTATATGCCAATATTATCACATTGTTGGTCTCCTGGGCAAACAACTTCACATTCCTCAAACTGCCATACAGTGCTATTAGATTGTGCAGGAAAGTCCTTTCTGAACAGTACAGCAACAGCAGCCCCAATGCCCCTGTGCTTATGCCATCATTTCAACTATTATTTCCAATCTCCAAGTCAAATCACTTATTAATTAGAGAGGCAACTCTAGCAAACCCAATTACCCGCAGGCAGTTTCTTCCCAGATGTGAAGCCCTTCTTGGAGATGGACCATGATGACAGTTGCTGGGAAATGTTTGTGATTTTTCTCTCCAACATATCAACTTTTACACTCAGCTCTGGCAATACTTCTCGTGGCCCCTGCCTGTGACGTGTCTGCTGGATGCATTCCTCCTCCAAGCTCCAAATCCTGGAGAATTCAGCCCATACAGCCTCAGGATGTGTAGAGACAGCCATGTGCAGGCATGTGTGCTTTTCAGGCCTGTACTCAATGTCTTTGAATGTTTCTTGGGGGTAGAGCAAGCAGAGCACAAAGAAAGCAGTGATGAATTGTGCAGAGAAGTGGGGTTGGCTCAGGAAATTGCAAAAGACAGCGGTTCGAAGACTTGGTTTCTGGATTCACTTAAAACAAATAAATACTTCTGATGATGGATTTCTCACCAAAAAGGCAGAGAGAAGATCTGTTTTGGGAGGGGGACGGGAGACAGTGCATGTGTACAAGTGTTGGAAGATTGGATGCGGTGCTTATAGTCAACCTGTGCTGTGTCTCATGTCTCATGCAGGGTGGCAAATACTGCGTATGTCCTTTGGTATAGCTGAGGGAATGATAAATTCTTGGGACTGTGTAAAAGAGGTTGCATGTGGGATATGGGGAAGGAGGACGGGGATTAGGAGCATTTACCTGTTTTCTTAGCTAACCTTCTCCTGATATTGTATCTTCAGGATGGCTGAGCTCCAGTTCAGACATTCTCTTGGGAGACTGGCACTAATTATGCCCATACAAAACAGAAGTGTGCTTGAGACATGAAACTATAGAAAAATCTGTGTCAGCATGAGCAGTTGCAAATTATGGTCTAGTTTCCTGAAAATAGCCTTGCCTCTGCCAGGCACTTGTGTGGAGCCCATCACCACAGCAGCAAACAGCCTCAGTTTGTAGAGCATGTCTGCACCACCCCAAAACTATTACAGAATATTTTGCCATCACTTTCTCTTCCACACTCACTCCTAGTCTTCACTCACTCACTTCTGCTTCCCCTGCTGCTGTAGGCCAGCAAATTGCCTTTAAAGAAGTTGGAATTATCCAACTGAGGCCATGTGCCTTCTTTCTTCTCACCTTGCCCCGAGAGACAGGGTGATGCTATTTTGCAGTGAATGAACTAAAGCACAGAGGCTAGTGGCCATATTTGAGGATATTTACGCATTGGTGTCACATGGAAAATCTGCAGCGAGCAGATACTCAAATCCATATCACCTAAATCCAAGGTTAGTAGATTAATCATTTCCTTTCAGCCATCTGTCCAACAGCAAAGTATTGCTGAATTTGTATTGGATTTCTCCAGGAGGAATTAACCACTGACATACTTGTACTTTACAGGTGATACAAAAACCACAAAAACAAGGGAAAAAAGAGAGGAGAGTAATTATATCATAAAATTGTATAGCTTAAACCCTTGGCTTAACCTGAGCTCTTCAGGATTGATCCTCAGTTTGCTGCAAGTTGTTTTTGCTAATAGAGGACAAAACCTATGGCACCATTGAAAATAACTGACTAACTTAGAAAAAAGTTACTTTTGCCAAACAATACAGGAAAACACGGGGAAAAAGGGATATAAGTTGGAGCTCGATCTCCTGTGTGTTAATGAATGAGTCCAGCAGGTTTCTGTGCGCAGCTCCCAGTGGCACAGCACCGCTGGAGAGGTGCAGCATGGAGCACCCTGGGTGTCTGTGTGTGCTGGTTCATGCTCCCATCCCTGTGAGGAGATTCCCATAGCAACCTGCTGCCACGGCGATGCCGAGCCCTGAAAGGTCAGCCTGGAAAACAACAACAGTATTGCGCAAAATCTCTAAAACAAATACTGTTTTATTTCAGTGACACGGAAATTAAACACACTCTAAATTCTGCCAGACTGAGGACGTTCAGGGCTCCTTTCAAAGGAGGTAGGGAAAGCTCCCCAGCCTTTCCGTATATGGAGAATCCACCTGACACACAGAATCCACAAGTGAAATTTCCGATAAAAAAAGAACTGGGCAGAACATAACTGAGTCCTTGTTGCTGCAGGTCTATCTTTTTTACATCATACTTGATGAAATAAATGAATCATGCCCAACACCTTCACCTGTAGTTCCGCAAAGCAGGTACTACTTATTCACAGGAAGGCCAGCAAAAATGCAGCTTGCAACCATACCAACCTTTCCTCACACTGAGCACATTTTATTTAAAATTGGGAAACCATCTACCACTGATTCCAACAACTATAAACCAGTGCCATTTACAGAAAGTTCATACCTCTTTTAGCAATTGTGCCAAGGGGGCTTTTTAGCCATTAATGGCCCATCAGTCACTGCAGCTCAGATACTGGAATGATTGGGAGGGGCAGGTGTGGGCACACACAGGTGGGGAACACAAACTTTCAACCTTTCACTCACAGAAGAAACCTCTCCTGGCATCTTTGACCTATGATCAACCATTCACATTCTCACAGAACTGCTTTCCCCATCAGAACTGTCCTCTGTGACTGGTTGGGGTAGGGAAAGTCAGGAATGAGGAGCTGTGGGAAGACCAGCACAGCATCTCTTGGTGTTTCCTAGCCCAGGCAGCAAACCAGATGTAAGCACCTCAGGGGAGAGTTTCAGAAAGCCAGTATGTTTAGCTGTGGGAAAGTGAATTCTCTGGAGGGAGAGATCATGGCTCCTGATGCCCTGGAGATGGGAAGATTCACACACCTATCTGTTTTACACCTCCAGAAAGGTGTCCTTTCCTTATTCTTTCTGCTCCTGTCAGATCTGTTTCTGTTAAATCAACATTACTGACTCAGGGCATGAGGTAAAGCCAGAGGCAGCCAAGTCAGGTTAGGACAATGTAAAATTAGGGCTCTTTAAAAAAAAAAAAAAAAGGGAAAAAAAAAAAAGAAAACCCCACATTGCTTTGAGCTTGAGCAAAAACTAAAAATAATTCCAGGGGAAGATTCTTTACCTTTTCTTCAGCCTTTGTATTCTACGTGGTTGTGCAAGGGCTGTGAAAGCTCCAAACCCAGAATTTGACACTCCCCTGGTTAGAACATTATAGCAGGATGCTGTAGCCCAAGTTGCTCTTCTTTTCTTCTCCACCCTCAGGCTCAAGAGTACTCTGAGACTGAGGAATTTCTGCATGGTGGCTGGGATGAAAACCCCATTTATATTGGAGGAACTGACTTTTATCAGAGGGCTGCACAGTTCGTTACTGTGGCCTGGTATCACAAAGACACATATCCCTCTTTTTCCCCTCCTTCACTCCAACTCTGTGCCCTTTACTGCCATTCCCAAAGTCAGAGAAGAGAATTTTGGCCCAAGCCTTTACAGAAGATAAAGTCTAAATGTCAGGTGTCTCCCTAGGCAAGCAGCAAACATTCCTTTTACCACAGAGCACTAGAGGATGAAAAATTAAATCCAAAAGAAAGCATGAACCATCCATATATCACTCCCTAGGCTTCGCAGTGCTAACCTCTTACCAGTGCAACAAACATCCTGTGCTCAACCTGAGAAACAGGCAAAACACTAAAACATTTAAAAGGCAATAAACCAGGTCAAGGAAAACAACCTTGACCACAGCAGGTTACTTTTAAGGAAGTGACCCGACCTTGTGACAATGGGAAGGGCATAAAATGGGGTAAAACCTCACCAAAATCCCTGCCTATGGCCAGAAACTGCAGATAGAAGCCAGGGAAAACCAAGGCAGAACTGATTATGCCACCAGTATGACAGAGAGAAAAAACCTTTTGTTTTGGGGTTTTTCCCTAGTGTCCAAAGTGCAGGAAGGCATAAAGCCTTCAGTGTTAAAAATGAGAAGAGATTTTCAAAGTAAAATCATGGAGCATATATTGCAAGAGGAGAGAACAGAATAACTCTGCATATTGACAAAATCTCTATCTTACTTAGGATATATTCTGTTTGGTACAAGGTTTAGCCTGTGATCTATTTTCCTGCAATATCAGATGCAGTGCTGAAAAACCAGAAATAAATATTAGAATTTTAAAAAATAATTTGTTAAATACAAATGGACAAATGAATAAACTGAATAAAGCCCTAAGCAGTCCCAGTCTCCATTCCCAGCAGACTTCATCTACCCTTAATGATGAACTAAGAGATCTGTTTCTTGGTTTGGCAACCACAGTGTAACTTGCCCTGCCAGCAGACCAGTGTTGACTTGGATAACATAAAATCCATGTGGGATGTGTAGATGTGTTTGTGTTGCTCGAGTTGCATGGAGAATTTGGGAAGCCACCCCTGTGGAAGTGTAGGGGGTATATTTGGGATGCTGGTAGAAGGATGCTCTGTCTGTAAAGTGCACAGGTATCGAACGAGGAGCGGAGTGCTTGAGAGAGATGCAGCACAGCTTTGGAGCCAGGACTTGTGTGTTTGCACATGCAGAGCCAGATTGGTGGAGAGATTCAGAACATTTGCTTCTGTTACAGGATTTGTGCACTATAGCAGTGTTGGAGAAGTGCCTGGAAGACAAATGTCAGTGGGGCACAGGCAAGTGGTGAGAACAGGTGAAGACCTTGTGATGCTGTGGGTAACGGGGCTGGTGTCTGAGGTGGATGCAGCTGCAAATGTGGTAACAGCATTTCTTAAAAGGCAGCACACTGCTTGTGACCAGGCTTTAAGGTCTCCCTCCACTAATGGTCTGATCACACCTCCTTGCTGCCTTTCCACTCAGCCTCCTGCCTGCACAAGATCGATGATTGGTGCCTCTGTAGTTCAGGATCTACAGGTGTGTGCACGCTTCAGGTGTCTGTGGCTGCAATTGGGAGTGAAGGGGTCTGTCTGTGCAGGGTGTGGAGTCAGTCTGGTATGCACAGGAGGCCAAAAGAGAGGGAGCAGAGGGAGCCCTGTGCATGGTGTGAGGGGCTGTCTCTGGCAGCGTGTAGCTGAAGGGTATGTCTCGTCTGTATTCTGGTGAGGCTTGCAGAGGCTGGCCCTCATGTAAAG